>JAYKKT010000092.1:42020000-42597500 GCA_036023115.1 Brasenia schreberi | reverse complement strand
AGAGAGAGAGAGAGAGAGAGAGAGAGAGGGAGGGAGGTACTGCTAAAGGAATCCAAATATAAAGATCTCGTACGACTTCCTTTTTTATAACGACACATATGACTTTCTCACCATGCATGTATATCTGTGGATGGCTATTTCGTTTTTCCCTCTTCTTCTTCCTCCCTTCGCCTAATTCTCCTTTCTGTTTTATGTTGAAAGCCATGACCCAGAATTTACGGGGTGAAAGAGTCGGAGATACACTGCATCACCTGTACCTGAGTCGATAGAGCCCTGATGTAATCTGCCGCTTCCTCTAACAAGACGCACAAATCCATCCTTTCGCCCCCAGGAACAAGCCGACGGAGTGCATCAGATCGGCTCATCAGACTCCCTCTCCTCATCTCAGAATGCATCCGTTTCTGCTGAAGCCTCCGACGATTCAAGATGGCTCGGCTGCGTCTGAGAATGGATTTACTCCATGCTTGTTTGCTGTTGCATGCCGTGGCTGCAGAAGCCAAGCTGATATCTGCAGCAAGTTTAATCGTCCTTGCGCGCGCAGTGAAGGTGGAATTGCACCTCTTCCTCCTTAGCCTCATGGCCGCTAAGGCCTTGAGAAATCGCCCCGCAAACATGACCCTCAAGGTTTTACTAGGGTCCATGGAAGATTTGATTCTAGGAGAAATGGGGGAGGCAGAGAGAGGCATTATGTCGACAAACCTTGACATGTTCGTAGCAACCAATTCTTAATATGGGGAATATGTGAACAGCTATTGGATCTTACATAGAGAGAGATGGCTTCTGTGTGAGCAGACCGAGAGGCGTGTGATACTCCAGGTGGTCGGTTTCGTGATATAATGTGAAGGAATGTCAGGAAGATTTGGTTTTCTGACACAAGGGGACCAACCGGATGAAAGGACAAAAGGTATAAAAAATGGAAGACCAACTCTGACACACAAAGGAATCTGTTTTTAGATAGAGAAGCGGCGATTGTTGCCTTACTTCTTGTTCTCTTTCAGAAAGAGAGGAGAGAGCACACGATGAAGGAAAATGGAAAAAAATAGAAAAGCGATTGACAGATTGATGAGTTGAAGGAAAGGTTTTTAGATATGAGGAAGAAGATGAATGAATGAGTGGTGGGAGAAGAAGTAAACATAGGAATCAAAACTTCTAGGGTTAGAGAGAAGTGGATGTGGACCAAAACAGTCCAACTTTGCACATGCTTGCACATGCATAACATGACCCACCATGATGATGCGCACCCTTTCATTTTTTCCCCAATTTTCTTATCTACCGTGAACACTTGGCCTTCCCCATCTTTTTTGAACACTGGTGATAATTACAACCTCCAAGCGTATTCTAAGAGCTAAGGTTCATAGGCCATGCATTCCTAGTCTTAGGGTTATAATATTTAGTGTGTGTTTTTACAAGGGAAAGCCTAAGCCTAACACACATTCACCCTCCTCTTCACCCTCTGGGAGTGAAACTCCCCGCCAGCAGCAACCCTGTTGAGGTGACGCTCTGGATGCAAAGAGTAAACCTTTTCATAAGGTTAGCTCAACAACAGAGCGCTCTAGAACTGTTGCTGCAGATGGGAAGTTGGACTTTCAAAGGGTGCATGTGTTTTGTAACCAAAAAAGAGAGCAATAACTTAACTCATCTGTTAGGGAGTCGACTCACAAGGACCAAGCCTTCTCTCATATTAAACATATCAGCTACATGGTATTCTTAATCATCATATAAATATATCTTTTTCGGCGTGAAGTAATTACCAATCATTTTGGTAATTGATGAATGCAGAAGTATGAGCTGCACAAGGAGCTCTAGCCTGTTGTACCAAAAGAGAGAAAAAGAAAAGGAGAACTGTGAGCTTGAGGTAATGAAATTTATCTAGGGCTAGCCAATGAAAGAGGCGTTCGTGGACGTCTCTTACAGTTTAATTCATGACGAACTATGTGATATTCAATTTGTTGACTAAATGAGCCTAACATGCACCAGCTTATTAAGCTTTATGAGCTGAACATGAACATTTTGTGTTTGGTTCAACTTGGCCATATATAGCTTTTATGTGCATATATGCAAGAAAACATTGTTAAGCAAAATAGGAAGTATTCCGGTAATCCCCACTGTCCGAATAGAAGCACTCGGAATATTTAGGTGATGCGTTATGTAATTCAATGATAAAATCTTTCAATTCTACCATCAAATTTATAAAAAGGGACTTTTTAACTTAATAAAAATTAAATATTTCCAATAAAAGCTTGTATAAGTGATATTTTAGCCTTTAAAGAGCAGCCCATGTTCTGCCCCTTCGAATTCAGCTCAATTTCAATTCATATAAGGTTTTTAGTTGAAGTCTAACAAGATCTTTAGTTAACTAACGAGCCATGATCCCTTTGTTGGGTTCGTTTGACTAGCATGATATCCCCACATTTATGTCTTTTTTTGTATTTTCAAGAAACTTGGATTAAAATAATGCATTAGTATGATGGATTACGTATCACTGTTGACTTGTCCTGTTAGTTTATTAAGCTGATTAAATCAGTCGATGCATGCAATCCTCTTGAAGAAGAATGCAGCTCTTGATGTCATTTATTTGAAAGTTTATTTGCATTAATGTGGCCTGGGAGTTTATGGTTGAAACAAGTTCATAGCAGTTGTTGATAATATTATATTGGCCGTCATTTGGAGTTCAATGTCTCACCCACATGGCATCATGGTTGGTGTCAAGCTCATGTGACTGTTCTTCATAAATTTGTTGATGTCAGAGATCCTTCTATGCATTTCTTTTTATAAAGTTCATCGACATAATTTATAGTAAAGGACCAGGTTTTCTTTTACTTGGCACAATGGGGAGTCCAAAGACAGATGCGTGCCCGGGTATAGAACTCATAACCTTCAATTTCTGAGTCGACAACCTAGCCAGGTGAGCTATTGCTTTTCAAGCAATTTGACAAAGTTTTATATTAACTTTCTATTTGGGAAAGGTGATTCAACAAAGTTTTATATACTACCAACTGCTCATAAACGCTGCATGTTCGGCTTGTGAAAGCTGTTAATCAATAACGTTTTAAATCTTTTTTCCTATGAATCCTGAAATCAATTGTATTAGGATGTTTAAGGTAGATGAATGAGGCTCTTTTGTGTTAACGTCAAGGAAGGATTTAGGTAAATGAAGGGCCATTTATTTACAGTATTTAAGATCTCTCTCTCCCACACACACACACAGAGCTTGCTGTAACATTGTTCCGCTAGTGGGCAGCTCTGGTTATTCGTTTAAAAAACGATCAGAGGGACGAATGGAGTTATTCTGCTCGTTCGACTTGTTTAGCAGATCAAATAATGTGCCTTTTTTGTCCGAAATATATTACTAATTATACTCAATTATTTGTAGCCTAAAGAAACTCACACCTGGGTTGGGGATGCATGTGTGGAGAATCTTAATCTCTATGGACAAATGGCATTTCTAAAGATAAATAAAACCAATAAATAAGTCCAATCACATGAAGTACATATTGCACCAAGAACATTAGTTCAACGATAGGGCCCTCTAGCACCATTGATACTGATCCTCCCAGAGGGTGCACGTGTGAGTGTGTATGTGTTAGGCTTTGTCAAAGTACACTAATTATTAAATAATGAACCAAATAGGAAAATTAAAACAAAACAAAACTTTAAATTAATGGAGGTTTAAAGTTTTCCAAACCAAAAGCAAACTAACACCAAGCAAGCATTCTCACATACCTTGGCTATACATAGAAATGGGCTGTTCCGGATGCCGGTTTCTCTTCTGAGAACCACGAACCTTAACCGAACCGGCTTGCACTTATTTGGTTTTGGTTACAGTTCTTAATTGCTGGGTTTGATTGGTTTTGGATCCTGTTTGGTTTTGGTTCAAAATATTTTGTTGGTTCCCTTTGGCCATGTCTAGCTACATAGATTCATGATTATGTTTCATCATGTAAGACATTAGCCTTTATCCCCTTCTAAATAGTTTTAAATCTTTAAATTTTAAAGTGTTTGCCATTTAATTTCTAAAAAGAGGTAACCACCTTGTAGTAAAAGTTGAAAATTAAGTAAAAAAAGAATCAAGGCCAGGAAAATCATGGAAATATAAAGCATGATAAGTGGTTGAAACATGGAAGTATGACGGGATATATCTAATAATGTGAACAGAATGATATAAAACATGGTTGCAGGCACAGGGATTTCACTGTTTGGCTATTAGAGGAAAATAAATATTTTTATTATAGTTAAATACTTTCTAAGTTCTAAATGTCATATTTTCCCAACCGGTTGGGTTCCAATCTGCTATGCTTCTTTGATCATATATTTGTTTATTAAAATATTTATTTGAAAACTTATGAAAGAAAGGGGGAAAGTAATGTTATGTCATGAGAAACACAGTTGAAAAAAATGAAATAAATTGAGTCCTGCAAGAACAAGGGGCACAAATTGGGGTCTTAATAGATAACACAAGGATTCCTCCTTCCCCCACATGCTCCTGTTAAACTAAGAAATACTAACAAACCCTTTGATTAATGCAATAACTTGGTTAATTGCGAGATATGAAGCAATTTGTCAGGTTCGAGCCACATTGCCAATGAGTCCATATCGACATCCACATGTCGAGATTCCATCGACAACACAGTGTCTTAGTGATGAGCCACCAGATGATGAGACCTACATTAGTTGTGATTAGTGGGTGGATTAACACCATGAGATATCATCAATTCAGTATTAGCATTATGAACGGATCAATGAGGTTTGGTATCAAGTCTTTTTCATTTTCCCTAGCCATTTATACCAACCACTCCATATGAAGCAACAAACAAGACTGAAAGAGATGGAATCACTCAAGTTTTTCTTCTCCTTTTCCTCTTTATGTTGATACTTAATTTCGCACAAGGAGCCATGGCTCTCCTGGCTAGTGGGTCAAGTCTAAAGGACGTTCAGGCCGAAGGCCCGAGTACGATATTTGGGACGTGCATATATGGTAGGGTCTGGCCTAAACCCAGCGTGCCGGCCCAAAAAGATCAAGAACTTAAGTTTTATTGAGGTAGATGATGGACCCTCTTGTCTCCTGTGAATAAAGTAATTAGGCCCAACGTGCTACTTGATATTCTTATAATTTCTCGGACAAAGTTTTCTTATACTCCTCTCACATGGAACATGATAGAAGAATGGCAATGGGTTAGATCGGGCTGGGTATACTACCCGTTCCCAGGAACAAACCTCAATTATCTGCTTCATACCCCGTATTTGCAGGAAAGAGAAAAAACCAAACCCATGCAACATTGGGTTGTATATATATTATACAAATGTTACATACTAATAAATCTAAACAAATTTCAACCATCTAATTTGAAAGATGGAAGGTTGAGATTTTAATTTAAAAAATAAAAAGTTGTTTTTTGAATTAATTATTTTTTAAGATTCAAATCTCAACTATCCATCTTTTAAATTAGATGGTTGAGATTTGTTTTGATTTGCTAGCATACACCATATAGTTTAAGGTAGGTACAAACATATATAGTTTAAGCAGAGTACGGATCGGGCACTTGTTTTTACACTATAAATACAATATCTTTGGGATTATTCAACCTCATTTTTACACTATAAATACAATATATACTTAAATATATGTAGTTTAAACTGGGTACGGGTCGGGTAATACCCACAATACCGTCAGAACCCCATGGGTTGGAACAGTATTGTCATCTTATGTCCAAAGTTTTTCACTCAAAATTTTGCAGTTTCTTCTTGTAGCTGGGCGAGACCACTATTTTTGGGATTCGACAGAAGAAATTTTCATTCAATGATCTTCAATCCCAGGAACCCACTTTGGAAGGTTCACGGAACGTCGGTTGCCATGAGAGTCGAACCCCTGATACTTGCCTAGCGGCTAGAGGTTCAGAAAAACTTAAGAGTTGTTTACAAGAATATGCCTATTCTAAATTTGTACAGAAAAAACAAAGACCATGCCTTATGGTGTCGAGATGACACCGATATGCAGATTATTCATGTCATCTAGATGATCAAATGTTGGTGCTAAGATCAGGTGATGGTTTTGGTAGGGGCATTCACAGTTCGGTTTGGTTCGGTTTGATTCAACAGTCAGAACCAAACCGAACCGACGGTTCGATTTGGTTTGGTTCTGACCCACAGTTCTTATTGTAGTGCAATATAGGAGCGACAATCGAGGAGTCAAGTCAAGTTATCGTGGATAGCATCCTTCCCCATAAAAAAATTAATTAATATTTGTAGTCAATAATCATGTATAGATACTACACTTGATCTTAGCCAAAAGGCCGAGAAATAGCACCCTTCTCCGAAAAAAAAATTTAATATCATGTACTCAATGACCATGTATAAATACTACACTTATCTTAGCCAAAAGGTAGAGAGAGGTTTTTTCAATGCCCCCTTCAATGGCCTTTTTAATGTAACTTTCACTATGTTTCTTATTCAATATGGGACTAAAATCATCCATCATACATTTGGTTCGGTTCCAACACTAGAACCTTGAACCTAACCACCAATTTTAGTTCCTAATAAAACCGAACCAAACCATTCAACATCTAGAACCAAACCAGTGGTTTGGTTCAGTTCCAGCAGTTCCTTAAACACCCCCTAGTTTTTGGTGCTAGATCATAGTGGTCCATACCATTTGGTCGAACCTACGGGTGAACCCAGAGCAGAAAAACTTGGTCCTTCCAAGCCGGCATAAATAACATGGCAAGGAGACTCAATTGGATGGTTTCTGAAGAGCAACTGAGCTCTTCATTTGGATCAGCCAGTACCAAACAAAGCTTTATCCAACTCTCAGTGGATTCATTCTTCATCTAGATGGGCCTTAGAAAAACTTGCAATGTCTTTTTTCCTGTTTAGATCGACGGCATCTATAGCTTGAAGATTGGTGCTTGAGGATTGTCAAGACCCGACCCTAACATCTGTGTTTAGGTGTGTCCAATTCTTGTGATTTGGGGTACGTACCTTGGTCAGTATAATCTCAAAAGTTTTAATTCATAATTATTGTAATGAAGTTGAGGAAAAGGTTTAAAGAAAATGAGGATTGTCTCAATTCTCAGATTGAAAAAATTGTCATTTACTAGAGAATGCGAAGAATTTCGAAGGAAAATCCATTTATTATAAATATATAAATAGCAAAAATTAGAAACTCAAAAGTAACATATGAATTGATATGTATATGTACACATACATATATGCCGACCTCTACTGAGTGAGAAAGATCACCAACCAAAACATATGATATTGAAACCTCATCTCCTCTAATAATCAAGCTTCCTTCTGTCCTCTACATCGGGATATGGTTGGGATAGTTCATGACGTGCTCATTCCATGCTTGACATAAGAGATCATACAATCATCTATCATTTTAGTGTTTGGTTAGACAAGGAATCCTCGTTCTTTTCTTTTGAAATCAATGAAATCGCCTCTTGAGGAGTTGAAGACAACCACTCCTATCGAACAACCAGCCTAAAAACATGTTTCTTTCGCTCACACCAGCAGGCTTCTTCTCATGGCGGTCTCTCTCTCTCAACTCAATAGGAAATAAAAAAAATCTCAAATGCAGATTATGAAAGAATTATCTCTACGATAGACCAATATCCTCTAGAGGCCAAATGCATAAAAGACCTCGTTACATCGACATGATGACATGACACTAATGGAAAAGAGACACGTCAGATGAGACATGATGACACAAATGTGGATCTTAACATAATCATGATCCAAATCCAATATATTAACTATGACACAAATGACTCGAAACCGATACTTTGCAACTCTATGTATATGGCTCGTGATCACCTTACCTCTTTATGTCTTGTTTCCTTTTATTCGTTTACTTGTATTTTTGAGGCTGTTTGATTCTTTTCTTCAGCATTTTCTCTGATTTCTTGGGTACAAATCAACATATTGAGTTACTTATTGTTTTCTTGGCTTCAATTCCTATTGGCAACTATTTATAGAAGGTGTATTATTCTTTGTGAGATCAGGACCTTTTCTTCACATTTACGAAGCTAATTTCTTGCTTCTACAGATTTGTTTCATCTCCTCTTTTAAGATTGCTTTGTTTTATACTGAGATGTAATGAGTAGCAAGTCCATTATTAGGTTGTGGAAGTACATTCAACATGAGATAAGAAATGAAAACCTGTGATTCAAAAGTTTATCAGAGGAATCTCAGGCCATAAGAGAGGTACGACAATCACTGTTCAAGCAGAGGCAGTATACTATGGCAGGTATTAATTACTATGGTTGCAGCAGGAGAATATTGGAAATGTGGATGTTGAAGTGGATTATCTGGAATGTAATTTCGGATGTGCAGAAACTCTGCAGATTGGTTTCAGGTAAAAAGTATACTTGATGAATGCAAAGTGATCGATGAATTGATTGAAGGCTTCCATCTCCGATGGGTTAGTAGTAGGAAGGCTAATCGAGCAGCTCACATGTTGGGAAGGATGGCAGTATGGTCTTATAGTGAGCATATGTGGAATGTAATTTGGGATGTGCAAAAACTCTGCAGATTGGTTTCAGGTAAAAAGTATACTTGATGAATGCAAAGTGATAGATGAATTGATTGAAGGCTTCCATCTCCGATGGGTTAGTAGTAGGAAGGCCAATCGAGCAGCTCACATGTTGGGAAGGATGGCAGTATGGTCTTATAGTGAGCATATCTGGAATGTAATTTGGGATGTGCAAAAACTCTGCAGATTGGTTTCAGGTAAAAAGTATACAATGCAAAGTGATCGATGAATTGATTGAAGGCTTCCATCTCCGATGGGTTAGTAGTAGGAAGGCCAATCGAGCAGATCACATGTTGGGAAGGATGGCAGTATGGTCTTATAGTGAGCATGTCTGGAATGTAATTTGGGATGTGCAAAAACTCTGCGGATTGGTTTCAGGTAAAAAGTATACTTGATGAATGCAAAGTGATCGATGAATTGATTGAAGGCTTCCATCTCCCATGGGTTAGTAGGAAGGCCAATCGAGCAGCTCACATGTTGGGAAGGATGGCAGTATGGTCTTATAGTGAGCATATCTGGAAAAGCACTCCACCGCAGCTGACACTCAATTCACTTGGACTATCTTACTGCTGCAAAGATTCATGGTGAAGTCTAGTTTTAGCGTTTTCCTTTTTGTTGATAAACGAGAGACAAAACCCCGATTAAGTAACGATTAAGGTAGATAAACTTGGCGAGGAGTGGTGACTCCTATTATATCATGCATAAACAGAGGCCGAAGTCAGGTAGACCATTTCTTCAGTCTGAGTCCATGAGTGAGGCTATCATATGCAGCCCAATGGCGGATCTACATTGACGTGAGGTGGGGCGGCTGCTCCACTTGAAATTTGAAAAACAAATGAAAAATTTACAGGGCACGACCGCCCCACCTTAAATTGTTAAATAGATCCATCATTGATGCAGCCAGGGGGGCGAATTTCTGTCCGTCTCGGTATGAAACTAGAACCCCAACTTGCCACTTCCTATTTTGGTAACCCTTGCTAAGGCAAGGTCCTGTTGGCTTTTTCCGTCGACGTTCTATGTTTTCAGATGTTTGGACGTATGCAGCAACGAATAAATAGGTATGTGCGATTTGATGTTTCCAGGTTTCCTCATAGTAGGATTTGCTAAGAGGAATGTATACGATTGATTGTCATTGTGATGATAGTGCCTGCTCCTCTTTCTTCCTGGATTCTCTACTGGGCTTTTCTTCCTTGAAGCCCTTATCTAGTCGGTTACAGATAAGTTCTGCTTAGCGGTTAAGGCCAGTGTTGCCCATTACAAACTCCTTTACCACATTCCTTACATAGAGATAACGGCGTCAATCCAGTTTGTTTTGTGCTGGGATTGCCTAGAATGACCACATGTTTCCTTACATCTCCCACTTGTCATTCGAGCCAAGTGAATTGATATATTGGTTTTCCTTCCACTTTTGTATGGTTTTCCTCGTAATGTCATTTCATGATTGCTATTGCAATCACCACCCGTTGTGTGATTTCTTACCTACACAATAATCAGACATATCTCAAACTCATGTTCGTAACATGTTTTGAGAAAAGATCATCTGTTATGCCTTTAGTCAAGGAGTCTGTCAACATATCATGAGTTGACATGTATGAGATGGATATTTCCTTTCTCATAACCATATCATAAACATAGTGGTATTTAACTATTATATGCTTGCTCTTTGAGTTATCAACTCCACTTTTGATAAAAGTAATTATTGCATTGTTGTCACAATAAATGACAATTGACTCGTCGGCTATCTCTAGCTTCAAATCTCGTATGAAGTAGTTTATCTAGACGATGCTTATTGCAGCCATACAGCAAGTCACATACTTAGCTTACTCTGTATGCAATACTACACAACCTTATTTCTTACGTGCTGAAGAAACATCACCACCTCCAAATAAGAATATTTGTCTCGAAGTGGATTTGTTGTCATATTTGCTCTCAACAAAGTCAGCATCTGAGTATCCTACCACTTTCAGTTCATCTGCTTGAAAACATAGTTTCAAGTCTTTTGTTCCTTTTAGATATCTTAAAATATTTTTTACAACTATCCAATGCTGTCATCTAGGATTACTTTGATATCTACTCCCAAGATGAACAATGAAGTTGATATCAGGTCTTGTACAAAACAAAACATACATCAAGCTACTTACAGCTTGTGGATAAAGAATGTTAGGCTTATCGTCTCTTTCACTGAGACAATCAGCCTTACTAAGTTTGACCCCTTTTGCAATGGGTGTAATAGTATACTTGCATTCACCCATTTTGAACTTCTTGAGGATATAGTCAATATATCTCTCCTCACTTAGGCATAAGAGTTTAAATTCTCTATCTCGAGAAATCTTTATACTTAGGATATAGGACGCTTCCCTCATATCCTTTATTTTGAACCTTGAGTTTAACCATGACTTAGTTTTGACAATCATCTCATTATCATTTCTACTCAATCATATGTCATATACATATAACGATTAAATGACAAAATGGCTCCCACCGACATATACATAGTGATCAAGCTCATTAGCCACAAACTCAAGTTTAATAATGATATTTTAAAAAGTCAAATATCATTGGCGAGGTGATTGTTTCAGGCCATATAGGGATTTTCTCAACCTATATACTTTATCTTCTTGGCCTTTAACCATATATACTTCGGGTTGCTGCATGTATATGATTTCATCTGAATCTCTGTTTAAAAAAGTTGTCTTTACATCTAACTAATATAAATCCAAATCAAAATATGCAGATATTGCTAGGATTATTCTTATGGATGTAAATTTCGTAACAAGAGAATATGTCTTAACATAATCTATTCTCTCTTTTTACGAGAAACCCTTTGCAACCAACCCCGCTTTAAACTTATCGACTGAACCATCAACTTTATATTTCTTTTTCAGAACCAATTTATATTCTATTACTTTCCTTTATTTTGGCAAAGCAGTCAATTTCAAGACTTGGTTTTTCTCAATGGATTTAATTTCTTCATCTATGGCTTTTCCCTAGTCTGTTGCTTCCGATTAGTTTATAGCTTGTTGATAAGTTAAGTTATAAGTCGACTCATCTAAATCTACCGAATTACACATTTATTTTGCAAGATAAATATGATAATCTTTTAAGTAGGACGGTGTGACCCTAAGCCTTTTATGTCTACTTAAAGTTTCGGTTATTTTAGGAATGTCTTATATGGGTTTAAATGATGATTGATCTAGATCTACTAGATTGTTAACATACTCATCATTATTTTCTAATATGTCATTCTTAGTAACTTTTAAGAATTCAACATCTTTGTTCTCTATTAGTTCGTGGTCCTTATGGTAAAACCGATATCCCTTTGAGCTTTTAAGATATCCAATGAATATATATATAGAGGGCTTACTGTCTAGTTTATCTCTAGATAGGTCAATGATCTTTACATGTGCAATAGATCCCCACCTCTTGAGATGACCTAAGTTGAGTTTTCTTTTAAACCACATCTCAAATGGTGTAGTAAATACAACCTTACATGGTACTCTATTACGTATGTATACCATTGTACTTACTGCTTCTTCTCAAAATATCCTTCGTAGAGAGGAATCGATTAACATTGACTTTGTCATGTTCAGTAAGGTCATGTTATATCTTTCAGCTACACTATCTTTTGAGGTATTCTGGGTATTGTATTTTGCTTTACAATACCAAAGTTTTTACAGAATTTGAGAAATCCTTCAGAAATATATTCACCACCTTTATCTGACCTTAAGACTTTGATTTAATGACCAAGTTGATTTTCAACTTCTTTTTTATATTCTTTAAAAGCTTCAAGTGCCTCAAATTTATGTGCTACGAGATATAAATATGTATATTTCAAGTAATCATCGATAAAGGTTATAAAATAAATCTTTTCTTGATGTGACCTTACTCTGAAAGGTCCACATAAATCTGTGTGAATGACCTCTAGTAGTGTTGTTAGCCTTGTTGTCTATTTGGGAAAAACTTTTCTTGTCATTTTTCTTTGTATACAAGTTTTGCACTTGTTGAAAGTATTTTCCTCAAATCTTCATAGTAAGTCAAAGTTGAATAATTTTCTCAACTTTTGCAGACTTATATGCTCAAAGCGTTTATACCATACATTCATATTAACATTAAAGACATAATCAATATAAGCATAAGAACTTTCATTCTCACTAACTTTCAGTTTGAACAATCCATGTGCTACATCAAATTCCCTATATAAAAATATTCTCTCATGCTTTCCTACAATCACCTTGTAAGGAACAAACCTAACCTCAAAACCTTTGTTCACTAAGGTAGGGACTAAAACCAGATTGTGCCTTATAAATAGTACAATCAATACATCAGTTAATACAACTGGTATGCCTTGTATAAAAATTATAAAGGACCCAGTATGTAAAACATCCGAGAAAGTATTATTCCCCATATACATCCAATGTTCTCCTGGTTTGTACACATTTAGATCTATTGCCCATTACTTCATCTTCGAGATATGTTTGGTCGCTCCTCAGTTAATCCACCAATCAGTCATCGGGTGGTTCATTTAGAGACTTTCTGATATCATGCAGATTATGTCTTGCTTCTCCGATTGTTTGCGTTGTAGGTTGTTTCCTCCACTCTTTTTGTTGTGACAATCCCTCCTTTAGTGTCCCAGCTTTTTATAGCTTAAACACTTGACTCGAGAAGCGATTTCTTATATTTTTTTAAAATATTAACCGCCTTTCTTGTTATTTTTGTCAAACTTTTTGTTTGATTTATTTTTTCTTTATTTGGATTTAGAGATATACCCTATCTCATCATGTACTACTAACAATTTTTCTTTTCTGTTTTTACTCATGTGTTTTTCCTTCATTGCTTATTTTAGGAGCAATTCATAAAGGTTGATTTCGGGCCTTAGTTTAAAAGCAGTGGTGATCATGTTTCATGATGAGAGAATATTGTTCAATATGGTGGATATCTGCATCGATTCTGGGATGATTGATTTTGCCACACCTAGGTCTCTTGCCATTATCACCATATGGTTTACATGTTCTATTATATTATCCCCTTATTTCATTTTGAAGGAATTAGATTTTTGTATTAGCAACTAAACATGTAGTTTGTTAGTTGTGTCATATTTAGTTGTTATTGAGTCGAACACCTCTTTCGCAATCTTCAATTCCTCAAAGGCCCTAATCAGGTCATCCTCCATTTACGTTAATATGACGGTTCTTGCTATTACGTCATCTTTAAGAAATATTTTATACATTTCTATTTGTTGATGTGTTGCGTCTGGTGGTGGCAGACACATAGTTTCTTTTAGGACGTACTCTATACCTTAAAGTATTAGAGTGAGTGATATCATTGTCTTCCATGTTTGGAAGTTTAGACCGTTTAACTTTTTTATCTTTACCAGTTTCGATACACATATTCTCGAGTTCATTTTTATGTGTTTAGCAATTTTAACAAATAGATGGTCTAAAAAGAATATTCACCAAGCAATAAATTACAAATAGCATAACTTTAATTAGCATGATGCAGAATATCCAAAAAATGAGTTGAATATAACTCATTTATAACATACAAAAATTGGGATAAATCTGTAATTTTTCTTCAAAATTCTTGCCTTTGTTAATTTTCCAAAATACCAAGGGTAAAATTATAATTTTATCTATTTTTCCGGTTTTATAATTTTCTAGAAAGACCAAGGATAGAATAGTAAAATTGGTATTTGGTAATTCTGAAAAAATCGTCACTGATAGGGGGTAAATTCATAATTTTGCCTCTCAGTCCGAATCTATAATTTCCATAAAAGGATAGGGACAAATCTATCTTTTGATATAGTGGCAGTACTATAAAATATTTAATCAGTAAGGGCAGAAAAGTAATTCAATCTCCCAGTTTTTCATAATTTTCATAAACTATTAGAGGGCAAAATCATCTTTTTATCCAAAAATATCTGGATATTTTGGTAATTTTATCTAATGGTAGTTCGTAATATTCGAAAATTGATTGGGATAGAATGAACTTTTCATCCCACTGCCCGAGGCAGCTTTCTAGAAACCATTTGCGAATTTCCAAAACTGTGGACTGTTTCGGAAAACCACTGGTTTCTGCCCTTGGTTTTCTAAAATCGCCAGGCTATTTTTCAAGGCATATAAAACGCAGAGGAGAGAGAGAGAAAGAGAGTGAGAGGCTGGAGGGCAATTGATTGTGTCTCCTCCACTGCTTCCTGGCCTACGGCCACCTGCGGCCTTTTGGTCGATTCTAGTCCTATGGCCTTTTGGCTGAGATTTTATCGGCCCCTCGCTTCTTTTCTTGCGACCACTCACTGGCCTTTTGACCCAGGTTCTATGACTGGTTCTGGTGCGGTCGCCCTTCGGCATTCTAGCTGAGGTTCTGCCTGTCCGACTACAAAAGGACAAGCGCTGCTCTACCGCTTCTTGTTTGCCCTTTGCCTTGTTTCGACTCAGGCAGACGATTTTTGCCTCTTTCGATACCTACATAGAGAGTTTCTTCTATCCCTCTTCCTCTTTTCTTAAAAAATTTTTACTAATGCGTACATTTTTGCAGGGACAAACCAGACTCTAATACCAGATGTTGGCTTTTTTTGTCAACTCTCCGGCATCCTCTATTTTTGGCTCTTTGGAGTTTTAGGTAGATACATAGCAACGGATGAATAGGTATGTGAGTTTTGATGTTTCCAAGTTTCCTTACAGCAGGATTTGGTTGGGAGGAATGTATACAATTGACTATGATTGTGATGATATCGTTCTTTTGCGTTGCTCTGTATTTATATAGCAACGCCTGCTCAACTTTCCTCCCAGATTCTCTATTGGGCTTTCCTTTCTTAGAGCCCTTATCCGATCAGTTATGGATAAATTTCGTAACCGTCCGGCGGTTACGGCCAGTGCTAGTTGTCACGGCCTCCTTTACCGCATCCCTTCTACAAATAATGGTTGAATGATCAGTTCAACCGTTTCTATGTTGGAATTGTCGAGAATGGCCACATGTTTTCATTCAACCATTATCCATTCTACATATAATGGTTGAATGGGCTAGCTATCACGACCTCCTTTACTTTTGGGTAGTCATGATGTAATAAGATCTATTTATTTATTTTTTAAACATACTTATAACTTTCTAACTAACACTTATACCCAAAAAGCAAATAAGATGTATGAGATGATCACGTTTTTATTTAGATATATATATAGAGAGAGAATATATATATATATAGAGAGAACCTAATAAATCTCATAGGCACTACATATCAAACAAATCTCAATTATTTTTTTTATGTGATGACTATTAAAATTTGAATTTAACAAATAAAGAGTACATGTGTACTTTCTAAGGATATACTTTATTGAAATTAACATTTTTTGTTTGTTGAATTCAATTTTCAACTATTGATCTTTGTTTGGATATGCTAACAAATATATGCTAGCACATAGTGTATACCACGTTTTTATACTATATATATATATATATATATTATTTATGTTGTGTGTGTGTGCGCCGCGTGTGTGTGAATTCTCCCACTAATGTTTTCATTTCAACATTGTCCCAAACAAAATAAAAATAAAGCTGGTCTGGGACGGTTTGGGAAGTTTCCATCGGGTCCTTGAACATGCTTAGGTTCAAACGCGGTTACTTAATGGATCGGGTGCCATAGCGATCTACCCCAAAGCAGAGAGAGTCACCGCCGCTGCCGTCACACTGACCCGAAGTGAGAGTGAGTACGGCTCGTAAATCACGTGGGCCCCCTTTGCCATTGGGTGGCTTCAACGCGGCAATGCGCACGAAAGGCGTCATGCTCACTACATTTCGTGTTGAAATCGTGCACGTTCCAATAACCTTCCAATCCACAGTTATTACTCGAAGGCGATCACATTTCAATATTTGACATATAGGCGGCGTTTGTTTGCTTTAGTTTGAGGCTCAATGAAAATTGCTTGGCCGGTTAACGGACATTTCTCAAATTAAATATCATGTTTTACTGCCTGCTTTTAACTCGTTAAGATAGTGTTGTCGCCAAGAGTGATGACGCAATTTGGATAGCACTTGCGAGAATTCGCTGGAATGAGACGTGATTTTAACTCATTAAAATTGCTTTTGACACAAACATTAAATGGCTTGACACGAACACAAACACCAAAACACAATGCTACTGACAATTTCATATACGACGTGAAAACTTGAGATGAACATGCCGAGAAGTATATGCATATGCTCCCAAAGTAACAGAAAAATAATAGTGGTAGTCGAGTTGGTGTGCATATGTGTGTTTTTGTGCGTGCGTGTATTTGGTAGTAGAGTTGGCATGTGTTTGGCACAAAGCGACACGAATATGACCCGAAAGGCAAATTTGCGACCCCTATCCAAAGAAGATGACGACAGTCTGTTCTCGAGAACTTAAACAAATTTACTCACCCTAAAAGTGCCAGTGGAATGCAATAATAGAAACGGGGGACCGTTTTCCAAGTTTAAAGTGCCAAGAAATTTCGTAGATTCCTTTATTCACGCAGTAGTTGCTACCTTTGATCCACAATCAACCATCTCCATCCGTCTTTTTTGAAACTTTGACCGCGAGCGGTTAAGCCAGAATGGCGTGTTACGTCTCCCAATATATTCACCGTGACCCGATGACACGAGATTTGCTATTTTTTGGGGGTGCACTTTCTTATGTGATTAATAAGACTACATATCGAGATGAGAGGCTCATACTTGGCTCACGTCAGCTCTTCTTGTTTGAATTGGCAAGCCAAAGCGTGATGCACATTTGTATCAAGCTCGTGACCTTCAACTCGTGAGTCGATCCCTAAGTGAGGTGAGATATTGCAATTACGATGGATACATATATGATTTTTGTGATGCTTGTCAATTGCTTTTGAGTGATATAAGTTACAAGTTTTAAGAGTTTTAAAGAAGTGTATAAACAATATTGTTATACTCATGCTCCTAAAAAGTAATTGTTGAGTATGAGTTGAGTAACATTAATAGTGGACAAAATCCAATCACTTCATGTATTTAAACTCTCTTGGTTGAGTATCCTAAATGTATTACTTGATATCAAAAGCATACCATCTCAATTAGTTTCTATATGTATATGTCCAGTATTTTGTTATTTGTAGATTATATATATCATAGCTTATATTGTAGATTATTCTAAACTAGCTTTCCCAAACCAAACTTGCTTATCTTGAACTTCAATTTCTTATATCCCAAGGAGCATACTCATATTTAGGTAGGGGATCAAGTTCGAGTGAAACTCTATCTTAAACCAAACAGAATCAAACTAAGTTTCTTCTCATACATGGGGTTGGTTATATCACGCTTGTTTATATATCATATGAGCATTTAGCTCAACAAAATAAAATCATATTTTATTGTTTCCTTCAAGCATCCCAAGTCATCGTGAAACTCTACTTTAAAAGAAACATGATCTTTTTTTTTTAGATATGATACATTGATCAAAAAGAATGGTGGCCAGTCCAATGAACGAAATTAGACGAGATTTCGATCTCTTAAGCTTTACAAGCAAGCCTGCTCACGGCTTATTTTCATCTGAGTTTGGCTCCCATGACATAAGAATGCAAGATAAGAAGGAAGAGTCTTAATTCCGGTCCTTTGTCAGGTAACAGTCTGGACACGACACGAACTAAGTTGAAGCGTCTGTGACTCTACCTCTCCAGCTGCCATCGATCCCAAGCATTTTCGGAATTCCCATTTTATCCTCAAGAGGGATAAAATGAGAAACCTCTCTCTCTCTCTCGGTTTATAAGACACTGGCTAGCGCGCGCTCTTGCTCTCCTCGTCTCTCTTCTTCGCTATCTAGATTCGTTTCGCTCTCTAGAATCTCTCTCTTTCAGAGATGGGAGAGCCCGGAGAGAGCGTGGCGGCGAGAGCTATAAGGGCACTGGGGACGGGGTTCGATCTGACGTACGATTTCCGGCTGACGTTCGCAAAGAGTTCCGGCGACGGCAGAAGGCTCGTGGAGTTGGACGAGCGGAGCGTTCGCGATGTCCACATCCCCGGCGGAGGCACCGTTCCCGCGGTCCCCAGAGGCATCTCCTGCGATAAGGGCGATCGGATCCGGTTTCGCTCCGACATTCTCGAGTTCAATCAGGTAAGCCATCCCCATTTCCATCCTCTCCCTCTTCCCGTTGGGAAAGTTCTCGTGGAATCCGTGGAATTCTGCGTTAGAAAATAAGGCACCAAGTGGATCTAGATCACATACCTCATGTTTCTGATCCTCTCAAAACCGCCTCTTTCGGTTTTCCGAGCGAGTTCTCTCTCTCTCTCTCTCTCTCTCTCTCTCTCTCTCTCTCTCTCGTAGATCGATCATTCATTCTCCCTGCCGGCATGTTTCGGGAAAAATTCATTGGCTTAGAGATACCTTCGTCGTCTTTCAGATCTGATGGTTTCCCGCTCCACGGAAGCCGGAGGAAAAGTTCCGGCGAAGGTAGAAATCCCCGGTTGCAGAAGGGACGCCGTCGAATAGGGGTATCATCGTCACTAAATTTTGACTTTTGGGTAGATGATTGGCGTTGAATCAGCACCCAATTCTTAAACCCCTTTTGAAATGAACGTTCCTAAGCTGACCCCAATTGTGATCCTCTTGGGATTAAATGTCCAAATTGCCCACGTCATTTTGCGAGATATCGTTCGCAACATTGGTTGACCTTTCTCCATAATTTCGTCATTTAATCTGAGGTTCCTTTAGCGTCCCGACTATTAATGACTCCTCCCCCGAAATCACCCCTAGAAATCTTTGTTTATTACGAATACGTATTATCCGCCAGCTCGCGCCACCCGTATGATTCCCAATGACGGAACTACCCTTGTTTCTTTTTCACATTGACGGAAATTGCGGCCCCGTCCGACTGCTGTGTTTGTGTGATTTCTGCTTTTGCCCTCAATCGGCAACTCATCACATGGGAACCAAGAATAAGGACACGAGATACGTACGTCCCTTTTGTGCAATTCCTTTTAACTGCCATGTGCATGAAGTTGGCTCTGGTAAAGGCTCGAAGCAACTCGTGGTTCGGCTTTGTTCAGCTCACTTTTAGCTTGTTTGGCTCCCATCGTTAAATCTAATAAGCTGAACACAAACAGTCGAAAGATCAAAAGCGAGCGAGTTGGCATAAACATGCAGTTTCCGGCTTGTCTAAGGTTCAAATTCTCGTGTCTTCATCATACCCAAAAAAAATGGTTGCCGCGACTAGTTTGAGTAGGTACTACCATTCATTTGGCTCGGGTTGGCCTTTGAAAAGGTGAATGAATGATACTATCACCATGACTGGCTGGAGTTTTGAAGTTGCAGTTACATTATAATTTTCACTTTTTAAATCAGAAGTACAAGTATTCTTTGTTCGTTACAAATTATACAAAATGTTCCTCCCGAGCTTTACTATCTTAGAACAAATGGATCGTGGCTTCGTTAATCTTTGGGCTATTTTCAAATGAGAAGATGGGATGAACATGAAAAGTATAAAGGTTAATGCAATGAACCTACCAAGCTGAAGATGTCCCTGTGAGGACTCTTTCGTAGATGCTGAGCTCAAAAGAGTTTGCATTTGGAGTCACACTCCATTCAAGGGTGACGAGGGGCTTGGATCCCCTCAAAAATCTGAAAATACCACAATCACTAGATCTGTTTGGGGTACAATGGCAAGGACAAAGCCAGATGCACACCACTGGGTTTCGAATTCATGACCTTCATCTTGTGAGTCAAACCCCTAGCCAAGTTAGTTATCGCTTGGTGTGCTATCACTAGAAACTTTAGGAGAAATTTGCTGTTTTAGACCTTTTATTTTGGTGGCTTCTATATCTCCAGAGTTTTTGTTTAAAGTTTGCGCTAACTTAACTCTTCAATTGGTTACCTCCTTGATTTGGTTGACAGGCAAAACATTTACTATAAGAAGATTGCATATGCAATGAGTTGGAAGGTTATATGTATAAATTGGTTTTAGCACGACCTAGGTGTGTGTCTATATAACTAGCATAAAATTATAGTGTTAAATGCTTTAGATCTTTAAAATTAATGGTGAAAATTTGAATTAAAAGTATCATTTTACTTTTATATTTTTTATTTAATACACCACTAAATACAAATTATTTTTATCACCTAAAGATTGAACAATCAAAATATTTATTAAGACTATGCACCGAAAGACATCATGAAAGAGGGATTAGCGGTAAATACTCAAACTTCATCCACTTTTAAGTATACACACATCTCCATCATTTGATTCTTAAAACATTTCCACCATTTGATCCTTAAAATAATGGATTAGATTTAAACTAAAAGTATATTGGTATATTTAATTTAAATCTCTTTGGTCGATTGTACTCATCAAACGATAAAAATGTTTGAGTAGTAGATTTGAGCATTTGCCATTACTCCTCTCTCTCTCTCTCTATATATATATATATATATATATATATATATATATATATATATATAGCCGTGGCACCGTCTCGATGAATTCTAAGGGTTCCGCAAGCGACCTTCATTTCTTGGTGGAATGAGTTGGTGGTTTAATTTGCCTTGACGCGGACTCCGTGTTTGCTGATTTCGGCTGTGGGCTCGGCCGAGAAGAATTATAGGCAAGGGATTTGGTGACGTTTGGTCGTGTACTTCCTAGCAATTTCGCTGGGTAGGTTGGGATGGTTGCGTGGACGCGTCCTGCCAACTAACTCTATTACGTCTCGCCTCAATAATGCTACGGACTGTGTGCGCCTGATCCAGTCGACGCTTTTGTTTTGCGTTGGACTTAGGTGCTTGTGGGGTAAGGCCCCCATGGTTTAATGCTTTTTTAGAATATGTCCATTTCAAAACCCAGAATTCTTTTGCTTTCGTCTTGTCCTCATCTCTCTCTCTCTCTCTCTCTCTCTCTCTCTCTCTCTCGGTATTTAATTATATATATGACTTTGTCTAAAAATGGTTGTCCCTGATGAAAGTCGAAAAGTTGCACCCAAAGAAGCCAATTCCCCCACTTTAATGTTAATTGTTGCTGAAGATGAGTCATGACATTGACAAAATCTCTTATTTTTTTACATATGAACGTTGAATAAGTTCAAAGCGTACTTTGTCAAGTGTGGTTTCCTGTAAGAATAAAAAAACACTTCTTCAAAAGTTGAGCATCGTCCTTCTATTTTTCAGAGGATGTAGAGAGAGAAAGAGAGAGTATTTCAGCCTGAATTAGCTAGTACTGCCACTATTAGATATGACAAACAGATACCTAATAGAGAAGCATATTTTGCTGGATGGGACAAAGGCTTGGAAACAGCTAGCTTGAAACTAGCTCTAGTTGCCTCCACTTTTCGTGTCTGTGTGTTACAGGATATTTTCATCCAGATTCCTATTTTATGGCCTGCTTTTCACGAATCATCTCTCTTTCTTTCTTTATTTCATAAAATTGAAACAGAACGGAACCAATTTTGCTGGAAACCTTTGTATGCCGTGTTTCGGTTGAAGTTTCGTAATTCAAAATAAATTTTGTCCAGAAATTTAACTCTAGAATGGAGGCCAGACGCCCCTACTGAAAAGCACACATGTTTCATTTTCTATTCATCTTTTGCAGAGCTAAGCCAACTAGGGATGTAATCTAACGGACCGCAGCCCATGGAGTTTAATGAGAATAAACTCATCGTTTGAAGTCACAACACATTATCACGCATTATTTCCCAACAAATGACAATTCTATGTCAAACAAGGGGCCGCATGAAGTTTCGTTAGGGGTACCCATATATACCCAATGATATAGGCGATATTTTCCTTGTTTTATCATGCACGCACTTTTAACGGGATTCTGCTGGATTCGGTCTTGGCGTTGTGTGAAAGCGTGAGGGGCATGAGGGTGCAGAACCAGTAGTTGTTTGAGCTCGGTCAGGTTTTGGCATGGGTCCAGAAAATGGGCTTGTTACATATATCCCAGGATACCCATCTACATATTTATTGGATATGGATAGTATGCAATGTCCTTTTGCAATCCATTTTCAGGGGTAATCGGCTTTTAGGTCAGTTTGCATGAAGAAAACTACCTAAACAAGCCGGACATGGATGTGTCATGCATCATCCAGTCATGATGATATGACAAGTTGTGACAAGTTGGTGTGTTTGATTATGACAAGTTGTGATTAATTAATGATATCATTTATGGTTAATTTCAAAATTTCGACTATTATTTCTTTTTTTATGCTTATTTTATTCATTTAGCAACATTTCACTGTGTTAGATGCTAGTCTTTCTGATTTAGTAACCCCTATCTGTTTTCACTCTTAGATGTCAGAGTTGCTTAATCAGAAGTCGTCCATTCAAGGGAAGATTCCATCTGGATATTTTAATGCAATCTTTGACCTAAGTGGAGCCTGGTTGGATGATGTCACAGAAACCAAATATCTTGCTTTCGATGGTTATTTCATCTCCCTTTACAATCTTCACCTGACTGGTTCTCCTCTAGTTCTTCGAGAAGAGGTCAAGAAGGCGGTTCCATCAACGTGGGACCCTGCTGCCCTTTCAAGGTAGGACTTGTTCTTCATCTTATTGAAATACCTTCACGTAGGATGTGCGTTTATTTAGTAAATTACAAGGAAGTACCTGTTGAGAGACTTGGAAAAAATGTTGTGACACCAACAAGAATTCAAACGAGGGAAATGTAAGAGATAACGTGAGGAAGACAAGTTTAAGAGGTTTGGGTAGAGGCTCAATAAAATTTCAGGTCCGATACATGCGAGGTTGAAGATCTTGTGAACGAACAACACAGAGATGAATGACCAACTGCAATAGCAGTCACATGCACCAGAAGACAAGATTTGACGTAGTTCAGATAGAGTAAAATCTTAGCTCCTAATTCCACGATCGCTGCAGATTATAAGATGTGAACTACTTTAGTAATATACCTCAAAAAACTACGAAAAATTATATTTGAATCATGTACATTCAGCTCTCTGTGTTTCGGTATGTCCAAATTTACGGGATGGAACTAACACCCCCGAAAATGGGCATCATCTCCTGCAACCCCAACTCATGGCCAAGATGGTTCGATGACAGTTTATGGAAGAGTAAATTAGGCTCCATATAAAATTCCAACAGAAGTATAAATATTTTTGCTAAATAGCAATTGTGAAGGACCCAAAGTGTATTTTAAAGAAACCATAAGATCTGATCTTACTCTTGAATCTAAAATGCATGACATATGTAGCAAACTTCACCTATCTTGGATCGATTTTACCACTGTTTCACTTGTATGAAGTTAAAATTTTCTATATCTTCCTTTTCAAGAATGAGATTAGTCTTTAAAATTATTTATTGCTTGCGTGTTCTCAGGTTCATCCAGTCGTATGGTACACATATAATTGTAGGCTTATCGGTCGGAGGACACGATTTGGTGTGTGTGAGGCAGAGTCCTTCCTCACTCATAACACCTGCTGAACTCAAAAAGCATTTGGAGAATCTAGGTGATTTCCACTTTTCAGATGGAAGGAGCCTATCTCCTATGCACCACAAAATCAGACAAAGCGATTACAAAGTGCTTACTCCCCCCCTTCTCTTTCTGTCCTTGTTGGTCCAAATAATATTCAATTATTGGTTGAGTTTATTTATCTGTACCTCTTTTCCAGGTTCCTGAGGTATTCAACAACATTCTGCACTCGAACAACATGCAATTAGCCAGCTTTTCAGAGACATCGAACAAGGATGTAAGATATGAAATTTTCTGTAAATGAATCGATTGACATATGATCAAGGATGTCGAGATTTGTGGATCCTACCTAAGTTTGCATGAGGTTTCAAGCACTCAGGATCATGAGATTGGGATACTGAAGATCCCACTTTCTAGTTTTATGTGTATGCATCTGTGTGTGTGCATGCGTGTCTGCATATAGTTTGATGAGTATCATAGAATTTGTCACGAAAATCATATGATTCACATATCTAACATATGATTATTCTCACATTGATGCCTAACATGATTAATTCCTATGTTATCAATAGCGATTAGCAGGTTGTTAGCGGTTGACCCTAATATAGCGGATTTAGCAGTACACTTTCATTTACAATTAAAAAATTATATATATAATGGATTCTCTAATTTCTAATAAATATCAAGAAACACGTAACTGCTACTTTATCAAACTAAATAAACAAATTCTAAAAAGACACAATAAATTTCATGTGGCATATGCATATTGAATTGTTAAACTTATATTTAAAAACAAAAACATAATAAGTAAAAGAAACTAATATATATTATACTTATCGGCTCAAGTATGGATACAAAGGACACTGACAATTGCCTGTAAAAGAACTCTTACTCATCTTAAAAAAAAGTGGTTAACTATTCGACATAATTAGAACAAACACTATGATAAACTCCTAGATGCTCTTTTTGCATGCTAGGGTTTATAAATGAGGCTTACTAAATTGAGGCTAAAATCTCATACTTCAATTTGGCATACTAACTCCCATGTAGAAGTTTTCTTATGACCATTTTGTTCATTTAACATGTTTATTCAAATGACTTTTCATATCTTATGTATCCCTTTGTAGGACACTAACATTAGCTTCGACAACTACAATGCCTCATGAGATATACATTATTATTTTGAAAATACATCTTTTAACTATTATGATAAACCATTATACAAATAAGCATACAACAAAATAAGCATTTATCAACCTGTGGAAGTAAATCAAGTCAAAATATAATAAAATAATCATTCATAAACCATCTTGTATGCTATTCTTGATATAGTGGACCGCCATAGCGGTCATAGCACCGCTATTAATGGCCAAGAAGGTCGCCCGCTAATCTTCCATTGATATAGCGGCAGTCTGGCCGCTAATACGCTATAGTGCACTATAGCGTGCTATTAACTGCTTAGATTAATTCATCGTAAGATTCATAACATTCATATCTAGAAAAATAATTCTTATATTGTATTGTGGATCATACTATGAAACAATCCTATGATTCACAGTATAAAGATTTCAATCTCACTATGATCATATACAATAGGATTCTGGACGAGATCCAAAAATTTCAGCCTCCAAAGGGCGGGATCCTAGGGTCCAACTCGGATTCTTGACAACAATGTTGATGATGCAGAAATGCCAAGCTTAACTAGTTTTCACTAGCAACCATATTGCTTGGTTAACTTCTGTATATTTCCCCAAGAACTTTCTGACCGTCTACAAACTGATTTTTTCACATTGTAATACTGCTGAACTCTAGAAAACTGGTTTTCTTGGGTTCCCTTTGCACTTGTGCCTATTTTTATAGCATTTCAACGTCTCGGTTAACTATATAGATTGATCACAAATGCTGAATGTGATGTTCATAGCCTTCTTAATGACGACGGCTTCTTCTGCAGGGTATTACCATCATCTGTTCAAAGAGAGGAGGAAGTATAACAAATAGTCATTTCACATGGCTGCACTCAGTACCAAGCAACCTTGATGCCATCTTTTTCAAATTTGTACCAATTACATCTCTACTCAGTGGAATACCGGGCAATGGATATCTCAGCCATGCAATTAACTTGTATCTTCGTTGTAAGTCTCTCTAACCTACCAAAAGCTCAAAAAATGATGGGTAACCATGAGGCCTTCAGAACTCTTTAGTCCGTATCTTGTCTTCCCTCTCCTTTTGACCATTTTCGTTTCATAGTTTCCTTTTATTTGGGTACTCAGTGTCTTTGACCAAAATTTTCTCTGCTCCTTGTACCACTATTTTCCTGTTGCAATACGCGATAAAGGTTGGACTTAATTTTACGTTGGCCCATCTGACTACCTAATGCAAACTTCCTCCTTACTAATCCGGGCTTGGGACTAAGTATTGGCCCAGTCATACATCATATGACTTTTCAAGAGAAGAGATACACATTTGTATTATTGTTACTAACTTATTCTTGTTAAACAGATAAACCTGCGCCTGAGGACCTGAGGTATTTCTTGGAGTTCCAGGTTCCTCTGCAATGGGCTCCCGCTTACAATGAGCTACCTCTTGGTCTGACACCCCAATTCAGAAAAGCTTCTACTCCATCCCTGCGGTTCAGTTTCATGGGTCCAAAACTTAATGTTAACACCGTTGAGGTAGTCACTTCTCACACTTTCTAAACTTGAATTGACCTTACTTCAATAAACCTATTAATTTAAGTGCCAAACCTAATTTGTTGCTCCTTACAATTTCATAATTAAGATTTCCATGATTCACATTATCTGCGTGCAATATGATTAAAAGCATTGCCCTGTATACAAGGTCACCAGCGGCGGGAAGCCTGTGGTGGGCTTACGTCTGTATCTTGAAGGCAAGAGGTGCAATAGGCTAGCGGTCCATGTGCAGCATCTCTCCAGCCTACCAAACATCCTAAACTCTGGCACGTCCGAATCACCCCGGTGGAGCGGCTTAGAAGATGCAGACCGGCAATACTTCGAGCCAGTGAAGTGGAAGCATTACTCCCATGTCTGCACTGCACCAGTCAAACATGACCCTAAGTGGCTGCATGGAAGCACACAATGCGTGTACATTGTTACTGGAGCGCAGCTGCAAGCCACGGGCAAAAGAGCAAAGAAGGTCCTCCATCTAAGGCTACTCTTCACTAAGGTCCCCAATTGCACCATACAGAAGTCAGCTTGGTGCCAGGCGCCGACAACTCTGCGAAAATCGAGCTTCCTTTCAACACTGAGCACAACCTTCATTTCCTCAGCAGCGAAGGAGCAGCAACAAGCCAAGCCATTGCCAAACTTGCTCAACTCGGGGGTCTACCCTGAGGGACCGCCGGTGCCGGTGGAGTCGAGGAAGTTGCTCAAGTTTGTGGACACAGGAGAGGTGGTACGAGGCCCACATGACCCACCTGGGCATTGGCTCGTCGTTGGTGCCAAACTGGTTTTGAATGATCTGGGCAAGATCTCTTTGCACGTAAAGTTTGCTTTGCTCAATTATGAAAATTGCAGGTTGTGTTGAGTTTGGTATCTTTGGAGAAAGCATAGGATGAGTTTGTGCATCACGTCACATGACCAAGTTAATGAATTTTCTTTAGATTAGATGTGGAGTTCATGAGCTTGGTCACGGTTGACGTGATACCCGAATGGATGCTGATGCACAGGTAAATTTGTGTCTATATATTGTCCATTAAATTTTGTATATTCTTTCATTTTTCATAATTTTTCTCAGAAATGACAAGGAACCAGGTTGTCCCGATCCAGCATAGGACTAAATTCTTGTAATGTTTGATAGTCTGAATTTGTTTAAGCCTGTTAATTAAGTAGTGAGATGCTTTCAAACTTTTGCAAAGTCTCTTTCTCTCCCTCTTATACGAAAAATGAGAGTTGTTAGACACTCTTTCATGCCATACTTTACTACACGATTTGTCATTTGTACAATCATACGGATGACTCGGATCACAATAAATACGACATGAAATGAGTGTCTTCATCACTGCTCTTCGATTGATCAGACAATAGTAATTATCAATCAATGTTTAATCACACACTCTCTTTTTTCTCTCTCTCTCCCTCTCTCTCTTATATATATATATATATATATATATATATATATATATATATATATATATATATATATATATATATATATATATGTATGTATGTATGTATGTATGTATGTATATATGTATGTATGTATGTATTCTCTTGTTAAGGGAATGGCTTGTCACCAATTAAATGAGAAACATGCTTAAGATTTGGATATTTGGAGAGGCAGGAAAATTGAGCGCCGTTGAGGAGGTATGAGAAGTTTCTAAAAGCAGCACAATAAGACCTCCAAATGGAACGATGAAAAGCGGCCCACTAAAGCAGTAAGCCGATTCCCCAAGTTAAAGGTTATGAGTTCGATAACCGGGGCATGCATTATCTCCTCCCCATTGTACCAAAACAGTGAGGTAGACCCCTACCGTAAAGAATCATATACAGCATGTAATTCGAGGACCACATTTTGATAGCCTTACATTTTTCAGTTTGATACTAATGCCACATAAGATAGAATGCAACAGCGACCGGGAATCCATGCTGCCGAGCCCCTATGTGTCACGGTCTCTCCTCTCTACATAACGGATAAAACATAGATAGAACAACCTCTCTTCCTCGTAATCTCATGCGATTTACGGTGTCTTTAGTTGGTTTTCCAAACTCGTGCACAATGGAGACGGACGTGGAAAGAGTTGATCTTGCTCTTTAAGATGCGATTTTTATTAATGGCTGCTCTCTCCTTACAAGTTTTCTTTTAAATACTCAAATATTAATACATGAAAACAGATCTTAATGTATCTGGGTGTGGATCTCGGTGGAAAGCCCGCGCTAAGGCTAGAATCATGTTATCTGATTTATAATTTCTCTCATGTAAAACTTTAATTGTAGGGCTTACATGAAGTGCCATCGATAAGAATTGAGCCCTTACCACACCTATGAGTCATGACTACCAAGCGCTCCTCCCACCATGCCAGAACCCGTAGGACACACAGGGCATAGATCACGGGCTAGGAGGTTGGCTCTTTGTCAAAAGGTTAAGAGTTCAATACCCGGGTGTGAATCTGGTGTGGATCTGCCCAAACCCCGGCTTAAAGATTTCAATATTTTCAATATAAGATTTTGAACCAAGAGGAAAAGAGAATGGGCACCACTCCTTTCACAAATACCCACTTTGGTTTCCCTTTCTTATTACCAAAAGCTTGGCCAGAGGATACAACCGACACCATCTGAAAATCAAGTAGGTGCTTGAGTAAAAGATGCTTGCAATTGAGCACCTACTGTGGAATACGTTAAAACCCCTACCAGATGTGCATTTCCTGGGTATTGAACTCTTGACCTTTCACTTAAAGGTTCCTTTGAGTCAACTCCCCAAGGCAGGTGAGCTGGAGACTTTAATTTTTTGAGGTCAATGATGGCAAAAAAGATGATCCCTTTTTATTCTTTTTGAATTTAAAGGTATGCATTTGGTCTCTGCGTTCATATTTCCACTTTTTGAATTTAAAGTGACAAGGAGTGAACACTTTGCTACTTGCAAGCTCTCACATATTTTCTTTTTCTTTTAACATTTTCATAATCTAGTTTCTCATACGTCATTATCGGAGCTTTCTTTGATCACCTCTTTACATGTTCAAACCATCTTAAAAGATTTTTTTCTCGTTTTGTCATGTATTGATGTCACTCCCAATTTGTTTCTAATATCATCGTTACGTATACGGTTTTTCCTTGACTCATCTCAACATTTTCATTTATATCACGGACATCTTTTATATATATTGATAATTAATTGTCTAACAATCATAACTATAAAACATTGTGGGTGGAATTGTTGCTCTATAATATTAACCTTTCAATTTTAGTCTTCTTGTCACATTAAATACTTGATGTACCTATCTATTTTTAATTCCATTTGTAATGTTTCTATCTACTAATTGTTCTTGTATCGATTTTATTGTTTAATTCATTGAAGTCGGCCGAACAGATTCTTTCTCAGAACAGGTTCAATTCTAGAACTGATCCTGAGAGCACCACTTGTTCTTATCGGAACCTTTTTGCCAGTTTTTTCTACCCGACTTCAAAGAAAGCTTTATGAAATAGTTTCTGCAACACTGTTCATCTGTTGCACCGAGAACGTTAGCTCAACGGCAGGGCGCCCTAGAATCGCTGCTCCTAGTGGAGAGCTTGACCCACAGGGTGCATGCGTATGGGTGGTGTGCCAGGATGGTTTTCAATCCAGTTGTTTCCCGGCAAGATTTTGAAAATTGGTCAAATGGAAACAAACTGATCATCAGTGCATATAAACGAAGCAAATTTGAATGAGTGGAAGCAGCCCGAACAAAGAACTTGGTCTACGTTAATTTGGGCCCGCCTGCTCATTTGCTGATAGCGAAGTACATCAAAGGAAGGTGAAAAGAACCTCCTTTATTTTGTTACATTGGGGAGGCCAATGCACGCCATGGGTATCAAACTCATCACCTTCAGCATGCGAGTAAACCACCTAGTCAGGTGATCCTTGGCTATTGGGCAAAAGAACCCCAATTTGGCATATACAAAATTTAGAAATTATAGTACAAATTTCAAATATCCTTTCCAATTAAGGCCCGAGCTGGTCAGATTGTCGTCGATTCACCTGATTTGACGACAAAAGTCAGACAACCGCTACCACCCAAACCGGCCAGCGTCAAACCACTGGTTCAAATTGAAATGGCAGATTCAATACAATATTACTCATCTGATTAATTTCTTCCGAAACCAGCATCCAGTGCATGAACTGAAAGAGTTCTAGCACAGACAAATTGAGAGCTGTTGGAACTTGCCTTCTAACTATTAGCTTGAATTTCCTATGGAAGCAACCAGCAGAGATTCTCTTTGGATTATTATAACACATATACACAATCACCACATCATCTGCCTTCTCTAAAACCAGTAAAGCATTTTCAAGATATTTCTATTACCAAACTGTCATAGAATCTCTAAATAATCACTGCAAAGACCCTTATGAACTTCAACATGTTTTTGCATTCAAAGATGATGGTAGCAAACGAAACTGGGATGAGGAAACGACATAATAAGGATGTACAATTGTACATTGATAAGGATTTACATAAGAATTACAGATGAAATGCACCAACCAAGGTTGCTGTGCTACCATAATAGGCACCCAAAATTCTATGGCGTTCAAGATCTTATCTGCGCAAGGTCATGGCTGTCATGCTCCTCACAGCTGCCATGCTCCTCATAGTGGTACAATATGGTACAGCATAGCATATAGACATGGTATATCATGTCCCCATCTCCATAAACATTGTACATGCACATGAAAATTGAAATGCTACTGTCATATGCAGCCTTGAACGATATATCCAGGTTTATGACTCCTATTATTCTCAAGTATATGCTCGAATTCTGGATGAATTGAAAGTGGAATTGATTTGTGAGAGCAAATGACTGGGTAAGTCCACAATTCGCAGTCCACGACCCCAGAAAGATGCAAGATAAAGTCCCATTATAGCCATTGTTACAACAGAACAAGCCGCTGGGACGGCATGGGTGCTCCCCAGAAACTGTGTTGCAAGTAGACCTGCTAGAGTAGAGCTCTGCATCCCGGTGCATAGTGATATAGTCCTACAGGCACTCTCATCTTGTCTGCAAGCGCCAACACAATCAAATTTATTTGTTAGCATCAATTGGCAGTTACTGTTCAACAACAGATTCAAAGATCAAATAAGTATTTTCTGGCCTTCATGGCAGTATAACAGGGATGCCATGTATATTAGGGGACTGCTTGTACTTACATCACAATTCTTCAGTATCATTTCCCCGATTCAACATAAGGGAAGAACAGGGATGTCATGTATATTAGGGGATTTCTTGTATCTACATCACAAATTTTCAGTACCATTTCCCTGATGAATGCAGTTCCAGGTTTGTTGCTTAAGTATGGTCATTGACAAGTCCAATGAACTTCAGGAACCATTACCTGTCTCCTACCCAAAATCATGAATGCTTAAGATGCAGATATATGATATGGAATAAACACCTGAAAAATCAAGTAGTTTTACATTTTGTAGTCCATTCCCTGACATTTCTGAAAATCATTTAGTGATTCCTTTTCTACCACGTGTTTTGTTGTTTCTCTTTCTAATTTATAGATGGCCAAATGCATACCATGGGAGATGGAACAACACTGGCATATAATTCTGAGGCTAGGACCCACACCTTCAGTGCCTATACTGAGCTTCAACATAAGTGCAGGTGCAGTCACGGGCACAACCCTCATTGCCAGAACGAACAGACAAGGCTGAGGGGACCCTCCCACTATGGCATTTGCCGCAGGGACCTTTTGTGGTTAATGTCCAAAGACTGATGAAAGAAATTTGAGCCTGAATCCAATCACTTCCCAGATTGGGATGCAAAAGAAATAAAATGAGATAAAACAAAAACATCACATGACTTGAAGCAGTTGCAAAGTTCAATAAGAACACACACATGCACACATAGAGTAGTGCTGCAGAAAGAAATCCAACTGCAGATGTTTTGCAGGCATGCTTTTTACTATTTCCATGACCAATTCATAGAATAAACATTAATCAAGACCATAACTTCCTCATTGCCCATAAGAACATGAAAATAAATGTACCTTAGAGCAGGAAGCTTAGAGATCCAGTAACCTATGATGAATGCTGAAGTATGGAATGTTAAAACGGGTATAAGCAAGCAAAGGCCCTCTCCAGATAATATCCGATCACGATTAATTGCCAATGGGCTACCAATACAGAGTGAAGTGCAGATCATGGCAACAAATGGCATGATTGTCTTGATAACATTTACAAATGATTTGGCATATGTATTCAGCACAAGGCCAAGGGTCACCGGAATCAGCACCACCTAGAAACCACATGTTATATTATTGAGATGAACAAGTAACACATATAGGAACACTTAATTTGTTGCGGAGAATTCAAGAACTTGCTTACCTGTAATATCGACTTGGACATGGCAACTGCATCAACTGGCACCATAGACCCTATTAATAATCCAGTAAGAAGTGGCGTAATGATCACAGAAGTTATTGTTGTATAACTGGTCAAGAGAATGCTCAAAGCTACATCTCCTTTGCCTAAATAATTGGCATAACTTGAGAGCTGTGCACCACCAACACATGCCGTCAAAATGAAACCAGCAGCAAAAATGGGAGGTGCTCCAAAAACTCTAGCGATTAAGAACCCCAACATTGGTTTAAGCACATACTGTGCCATAAATCCAGTAAATAGAGGCAACGGTCTGAAAACGATTCATAAAAAAACTTTTGGTCACTTTGTCGTTCCAAAAGAAAAGCCAACTTTTACACAGAATTAACATGGTAATAGAGCTAGAAATAATGGACTCCAACTGGTTGAAAATTATGACATAGTAATCAGGATATAAAATCAGAAGAGCGGAACAATCTGATGCTATATGAATTCCATAAACAACGGTTTTCCTTTTTCTTCTTTTCCTTTTCTTTCTCGAATCACTCATACCATGACCGCTGTTACTAGAAAACCTTGAAAATTTGATCAAATTTTCTAGGAAATAGAACCCAAATATTGGTTTCAGCAATTGATCCTGCAGTTTTTTGACAAGCATCACAAAGAAAGGAAAGAAATCCTATCTTAGCAAAATACAATAACTTGTCAAACAGAAAGGAATGAGAATGTACCGTTTAAATGCCAGAGCAAAATCACTGATAGATAGTTGTACACCGATTGACAACATAATTCCACCAAGAGCAGGTGCATAGTATTCCTTTGATACCCTAGCAGAAGTCCAGAACTTAGTTTCTAAGTAATAGATGGAAGTTAGAATCAGGAATAGCCAAAACCAGAGACAATAAACTTGTTCCTAAAAGTTGGCATTCGCTCAATTGGTTTCGAGAATTTTTTTCTTTTTTTGATAGACACAGTTGGTCCTAAAAGTTAGATTCAGGAACTTGAAACTTCTCTTGATGTTCAAGCTGGTCATTCACAAAAGCTCAATAAAGGTACAAATACACTGCAACTTTCCACTCGGGAAGGACCGGGTGGACTTCAGAAAAATGGAGAAGAATCGGGGCCATATCCATGTGCGCTAAGATCATACACCAAATATGAAACATCAGTGCACATTTCTGTAAACCATTCACAAATCCTCACTTTCCCCAAGAATTATTCAGTCACCTTCCCACCAGTCCCTGGTTTAAAAGTTAGGTTTGCTTGAGGTACAGAAACAAAGAAAACTTGAGAACAATGGTGGTCTGTCTCATTATGCGTAAGCTAACTTTTGGTGAGAGAATCCTGGTACAGAGTCTTCCTGTGATCAGCAGGAGCGTTGAATCAAATACGAATCACTATAATACATGGTTCGTTTGATATAAGTCACTCTCAGTTAATTCTCGATGTCAGCCAAACACTCTCATTTGCAAACATATCGTATGTGCCATTTATTGAGAAGACATCCAATACATGAACAACAATAAAACGTTTACTAGATGAACAATAACAGGAAAAGGAGTACGCACTAATCGGCACCATGGTTCTCCACCAAAAACATTATTCTAGTCAATGCGATTCTGTAGGAGTATTAGCTTCGAACAGACAATCAAGTTAGTATACAATCTGTATGTCATTTTCTTCTCTTCCTACATAAAACAACGCTCTCAACAAAACCAGAATGGCATACCAAGAACTCGTTTCATTTCTCATTTAATATTTTCTAACACGAAATAGGCATAACAAAACAACAACGAACTGAATATGCACAATCAAGTCAGTATGCAATCTGTATGTCATATCCTTCTCTTCCTCCATAAAAGAACGCTCCCAAGAAATCCAGAATGGCATACCAAGAACCCGTTTCCTTTCTCATTTAATATTTTCTAACACGAAATAGGCATAACAAAACAACAACGAACTGAATATGCGCAATCAAGTTAGTATGCAGTCTGTATGTCATATCCTTCTCTTCTCCCCACAAAAGAAAGCTCCCAACAAAACCAGAATGGCGTACCAAGAATTCGCTTCCTTTCTCATTTAATATTTTATAACACGAAATAGGCATAACAAAACAACAACGAACTGAATATACCTTTATAAACCATCTTATCCAATCCCATTCTTTCGTGCTTCACTTTTCTATGAATTTATCTATGAGCAAGGAAAGAGAGAGATCTTATCACTACGTGTTTCACCTTCTTTATGAATTTATCAGAGAAAGAACACCAACATAATCACAGAAACCGCCTTCTGAACAAAGAGGTGAGGTTGAAATTTAAAAGAGAGACACCGTCAACGATTTTTCTTTTGTTAGATGGAAAAAGAGAGAGAGAGGACACAACCACAGAACCGCTTCTCAACCATTTTCCTCGGGAAGAGAAATGCTGAATAAACTAGAGAACGAGAGATAGCATCTACGGAATTCTAACCAGGAGAAGGTAGCGGGATAGATGAGGGCGGCGCCGGAGGTAGCAAAGACGACGTACGGAAGTAACCCAGAGAGCACCTTCGAAACGTCCGCCTTCTCTTCTGCCCATACGTTCTTCTGTGTTACTACCCCAAATGAGAGAAGCGACACGTTTCCCTCCCGACTCTGCCTTCCCACTCTCCCTCCCATGAACGAAGGAGGCGACGGAGGATTCGAACACGCCACCACTTCATCTCTGCCGCCACCCTCCTTCGTTCTAACATTTCTCCGTATCGAAAGCCGGAAGTTCCTCGTCCCTCCACCGACGCTAAGTAACGATTTTGGGGACAACCATCCCTCCCTGTTTCCGCTGGCCGGTAGTGGTCCGGCCAACCATGAAGAATACACCATGGCCAACATCACATACAGAGACAGAGAGGGAGAGATTCGAGGGAAGAGAGAGAGAGAGAGAGAGAAGGATGGGTGTGGCTGCAAAAGGGACGACGGAGTTTCTGTGATGTACTTGTCAGTACCTCTCTTTCCTTCTCTGTCTTACGCTTCTTTTACCCGATGCCTACACAGAATTTTTTTTGTATGAAAATGCAGGTGATACATGTTCTCATAGAAATGTCGGATTGAGATCTAGACCATTCATCTTCTTGATGGACGGCTAGTACTTCTCCGAGTCATGTCATGTTGGCTCACCTGATAATTGTAGTGAATTTTAAGCCGTCCGTCAAGTGATTCACAGTACGCTCAACTATTTGCTTGCTTGTGACTTTGAGATGTTGTACCCCATAAACAAGGCGTCCGTTTATACTTCTGCCATTTGTTGAGTTGGGACAAGACCCTGAATGGGACTTTTTGGACACAAATAAAAATATCTGAATATTTTGTCATATGTTTTTTAAATACGGGAAATTAAATATCTACATTTTTTGAGAGATATTATGAAAAATATTCTGTAGATCTTCTGGATAATGATGAAATTGCCTGATCCCAAGTGAAGGATTCCATTGTATATGATCCAGGCAGGAGATGCCGGCTTAGTGCCCAAGTCATCGGGACCTTGCAATGAAGATGATTTTACTGTACAACGCACTTTATGCATGTGAATTTCATGAATTACGCAAACAATTTATCGTCTTTACCAGCAAAGCGAGAATAATGATATGTTAGGTATATGAACCATACGATTCACATTATTAGATTCTCATGAATTATATATATGTATGTGTGTCTTGAATCCCGCAACCTTATACTCGTTCTTATTCTTTACTTTTTAAGAGCATAATTATCATTTAAAAAATTATAAAATAAAAACACTCTTACAATTTTCTAAATAACACTCATGCTCCTAAAATTAAATTAGTAACAATCTGTCAAAGTTACACAATGCATATATATATAGAAACACACACCTCTATACTAAAGTTTGTTAAAGATCTCTACGGTTTAATCAAACATTTGAATTTAAATACACATGATGCATTAAATATTTTTTAAATTCAAATGTTCACCATTGATTATACCGATCGAATGATAGAAATGTTTAAATGGATTTAATTATGGATGAGTGCTCTATCTCTCTTTAAATGGATTTTTAAATTCAAATGTTCTCCATTAAATAATTTTTAAATTCAAATATTCACCATTGGTTATATAAAAACACACACCTCAATTTTCTTATTTACCAACATCACTTAAACTAGGATGAGTGCTCTTATTTACCCATTGATTCTAAGATTTATGTTGTCGATGAAATGTACTCAGTCCATACAACCAAATCAAGATCCAGACGCGATTTAGGTTTGGATAATGCAAATTCAACATCTACAAACAAGACTGGATTGGTAAACCCATCTCCCTTATTAGAGATGGCGATATTGGCCTGACCTGCGGGGCCCTGATCCAACCCGATCCAAACCCCAGTTTGACCAGGTTCGGGTACGAGCAATTGCCCAACTGCTTTGATCGGGTATGGTTTAAGAAGTTCCTCATCTGTACTCATGCCTATCCCCAACCCGATATTGCTATATAAATAATTAAGTAATAGATGTATGCTGGTATCTTCTTTTACCTATGACACGATGCATACGTGTGTGTATATATACATATACACTGTAAATGTACGTACATATGTTCATATATACACCACACGTGCAAAAAATATTGAACTTTCGTACTAAATCGTGAAAATTCATAATTATTTGAATTAAATTTCTAAAATGACGGGGCCTAAGTAAAAAGAACTTTCAATGTTATTATGAAGCAAACTTGACATTGCTTCCGTCTATTTTCGTCTCGTGATATGGTATTACCATTCATCTCTTGAGTCAGCACACCCTTAGATTGTGCCGAATCACAAACCAAGCAAGAACGGGGTGGGTATTGGCCCAAGTGAGACACAACCAAGAAGCTTGGTTCGTTTGCAACAGCCGCATCAACCAACTCAGCTTTGAATCGGCAAGTCCCAATTCATTCCGATCGAATCCCTTTTCAATGAATCGGTACATGAGGCCAGATTAAATAAGGTTGTTACTATTGCACATCCTTTTTACCATCCACGCATACTTTTTTTAAATATCAAGAATGTTTCTAAATATTGTTGCCTTCTTCATGCATATTCTTATGAATCTCGAAAGAAAAAAAAGAAAAAACAAAAACAAGAAAATAAAATCAATAGTAAGGAAAAGAAGAATAACACAAGAAGAAAATAAGGAGAAAAAAAGAATAAAAATGTGGAAAAAATAGAAAATAGAAAACTATATCAAGTTCCCAATGGGAGAGAGGCACCCCAACCACGTCTCCTCAATGAGAGAGACGCGTCTTTGTCATCGGAAACTTACCTCATTTTTTTCGTTTTGATTCTGTCATAAAATGGCCGTTAGTTCAACACCATTGACTTGTGTGCTTGCAAAGACTCGTGTTCTTTGAATCTGACAAAGTTGTCTGAATTGCTGTGCACAATGCTGCTGGTTGTTTCATCTTGCTCGTTTATTTGCATATTTATGTCTACTTATTTAGGGTTGGAAACAAAGAATCCATGTATCGGAAAAGGCTTAGTTGTTGTATTTAGGGTCATTACTATGTAAGCGCTTCAGTAATTTTCCTCATCTATTTGTCTCGATTTCTCTATTGCAGAAGAGGTATGAAGACATTCCAGTGTTAGAACCAGAAAAAGTGAAGAATGATCTCTCTCTCCCTCTCAATCTAAACATGGGTATTTTTAGAAACATCAATTTTTGAAAATAATTGAGTGAACTACTTAATTCTGCTGATCTTTATAATTTATCCACTGATGCTTATCGTAGATGACACATGATAAGAGCTCTGTGAAAACAAAGAATTCATCAAGTCGACCCCGTTTAGAATGGGAAAAGGCTTAGTTGTTGTTGTTGATGCTTATAGCAGATGATTGATCTTCTTTGATTTCTAGAACGTGCTACAAGAATTATTCTCCAATTCCGTTGAGATGACATCCATCCGTGTTCACAGTGTGGTATATTGTCAGAGTTAATATGTGAATCTCCTATCATCAGAGTCGAGTGGTGAAATTACTGTCGGGCTGGGGATGGGCTTCACAATGGCTGGTTCCGGTGCCACCTTATTTATTGAACAACGGCAACAAAATTCACCATCTGCCCTTCTTTTCTTCTAGGAATTATACCTTCACCTTATTTTTTGGACTTCTGGTTCTATCTGCTTTTAAACCTTCCTTTCCTTTGATAAGAAAAACCTATATATAGGTTTGGGGAAAGAGATAGAGAGGGAGAGTGGGGTAAATGAACAATGTCTTTCTGTTTATAATCTTTCATAAACATTCTATGAGATAAAGGGTTAGGGTTGAAGTGATAAAACAAAAAGAATTTAATGGATTGAGGTGATAAAACAAAAGTTCAAATTTTCACCTTCAAATCTTTGAGATGAACAATTAAGATGATAAAATAAAAAGTTATGTGCATTAAATGTAGAGTACAAAAATTTGATGTTATTTTTAATTTAAATATATATCGTGGATAATTTAAATCAAACATGAGATGTTTACGTAAGACATAGAAAGACATTATGTATTTAACAATACTCCTATCCCTCTCTCTCTCTCTCTCTCTCTCTCTCTCTCTCTATATATATATATATATATATATATATATATATATATATATATATATATATATATATATATATATATATATATATATATATATATATATATATATATATTAGGGAAAGGGGGAAAATGTTCAAAACTATTTGTGCTCAAATCTATTTTATCATCTCAACCGTTTGAGGTGATAAAACAAATAAATATTTAATGCATATATGCATTAAACACAAAGTACAAAAATATAGTGATATTTTTAATTCAAATATCTATTGTTAATCATGTCTATTAAATAGTGGAGATGATTGATTATATATATATATATATATATATATATATATATATATATATATATATGTATGTATGTATGTATATATAAAACCTTCCTCTTCGGGTTAGGGAATTGGTGGTTGTAAAATTCTTGTGAACACTAGAATAATTGTTGCATGAGTAAACGCTTTGACATGAGACTCCTTGTATCTGTATCTTAGTGATGTGTAATCTCATATTGTTTCAAGAATAAAAACTTCGTCAAGGTTTGGCTTCGTTCACATTGTGGTACAGCTATCTGACCTGCTTAAAGGGCAGTTGTAAGATATCTACAGCCATCAAAACATCCAGGTTCTGGGTTGCTCAGGACACACCTAGGCGTGGTACAAAGTAGGCCATGGCGCAGAAACAAGCCTTGACAATGTAGATAGATGAAAGATTTTTAGCAACAACCTTATAAAAGAGAAACTAAACCAATGAGCAGGTGGCTCAGTTTGTGGGTGCAATGCCTAGTCCTCCGAGTTAATGATTTCCAGTTGAAGGGGTCTCTTGCTTATGCTTGTAGACACACGAAAGGTGCCACTACGGTGGCTAGTCGGGCTCGAAAAAACATCAAGCAGGTGGTCTCAAGTTTGATACTTGGGTAGTGCCCGAACATGTCTACAGGCCCTGTTCTCTCTATGCTGATGTTGAACCTTATAAGTTCGGAACCAAAGCCAAGCTTTCCTCACACTAGGTGAATTGGGCTTTATGCATAGCTGCCATTTTCTTCCTTCTTTATTAGCATTTATCTTCAAAAAAAAAATTCATGTATAATGTAGTTTGTTGAAACACTTTTGAGGCTTGAATCTGCTTCTTTTGAAGAGCTGGTCTGTTTTACACTTTTCCTGCAAAAAGCTGCGACTGCCTTCAAGATTATCCAATTACCTCGGTAAGTCTCTCATTTTTATCTTCATCAAAACTTATGTGCTCTCTCTCTCTCTCGGGGTGTTGGGATTCCATACCTGCTTTATAATATATACTTACAATGATACCTTGATAGGATTAGGATGTCTACCAGGCAACTCAACCAAAGGGTGCGTTTGAATTGATGGGACAACAGGTGGAACAGAAGCCGCACTGCTGTGCTGCTAGCTGCATCAGGACAGTACACCTTGTGCAAACGAATAATGCCTTGAATCCAATATTTACATCGCCAATGTTGGCTATACGAAAGGTAAAACCATGACATGACACCATCAAGTTAAATGTCTAAACATGCAAACATCAGACTAAAGAGACCATTCAATGTCGTGTACTTAAAGCACCAAACCCACAAGCACAGCATTCAAAGCGTAATCCAAGGACAGATCAAGATCCCAAGGGACGTAAAAAATCTTGTCTGCAAATATCACTTTGCTTGTCGCCATATGGAACTGCTTCGTATTAGGCCATGCATTCCGTCCCGTGTTTGCAGTGTGGTGAATTGGACATCATTTTCAGGTGAAATCAATCACATCAATGGTGAAGTTTTGCCTTGGACTCATGAGATGGAAAGTTCAGGTTTGTTCTTTTTCACTTGTAACCAAACAACCCAAGTTTTCACTTGGTAGAAACAGACAAAAGCCGTTGAGCAGGAGGATTACCCCCATAGTAACTGTACTTTTCGTGATGAAATGGTAAGCATTTCTTAGTCATACCCTGAGCTCAAGCATTTCTGTCATACCCCAAGCTTAAGGCTCTCTCTCTCTCACTCACACGCACACTTGCACAGAATTCACACAATTTATTTCCATAGAACCATGCAACTATTGTTGGTTATACTGCTTTTTGCCAATAATATGCGAATAAATACAAGAAAACATTATTCCTGTTGCAAATGTCAGTCATCAGTAAGTCAAATCAGAGCATTCCCCTACACCCACAAACCAATTTCCAGAAAAAGCAGTCATGTTATTTCTATATTTCATCTTGCATCAGACGAAAGAAGAGGCCTTTAGGTACATCTTTAGAAAAAGTTTCCATCCAAATGAAACAGGAGAAGCAGAAACATAAATCTGGTTATATGTTTAGCAAAATAACCATCTGCTCTCTCTCTCTCTCTCTCTCTCTCTCTCTCTCTCTCTCTCTCTATATATATATATATATATATATATATATATATATATATATATGTACGTATTTATGCAAGTAGGTATGTATGTATGTACGTATTCCTAACATCCTTAAGTGAGTTTCACAATCTAACAGAACCAGTTGAGGAGGATGACGTAGAACCACTTCAGGATGTATAGGCATGCCAAATATAATGAAAAAGCAAAGATTAACTTGTTGATAGTCAACTTGCGCGATTTGGATCACAAGTGCCATCTAATCAAGGTTGCAAAACATCAATGCCATGCGAAACAAAGGCAATTAGACAATAGCTTCATCCAACACTGTTACTTTCCCAATCATTGCTATAAACAGTGTTTTACAGTGCTTTAATCCTAGTTAAAAGTTTACATTCGGTGGAAGAGCTATTCCTAGTTAGAGGTTTACATTTGAAGCCTTTATGCAGTTCAGTGGAGCTATCAAGCAACTATACAACTTTGCACACAGATGAATGTGACGAAGATGAAGAATACGAGAATTAATTAAGCACAGCACACATTGCAAAATTGTGCTTGACAGAACTCGTACCACATTCTCAAGGTAGAATCAAATGCTTAGAGTTACAGCAAATGGAAAGTTCAATTCGAAATATTATGCCCATCCATCAACTCCCATACAGAAAAGACATCAATCATTCAGCAGAAAATCACCTTTACCGGTCCACATAGTGCAAGACAAGTCTACACTGCATGGAAGCATCATGCCATACCAGTACTACAATATAAAAAGCAGCATGATGCTCTCAGAGCGATTGCTCACCTGGCTAGGGGACTCGACTCACAATTGCAGGTGGTGAGTTCAATACCCACGGGGTGAACACCTGACAGCCTCCCCATTTTAACAATAAAAGAGCAGCATGATGATTAGCACTGCATTTATCAGTTGTAAGCACGTGAAAGTATTGCATTGCTCATCCCATTTTTCACAATGAAAGTATAACTACATTCAATCTGGAATGGAAGTTTGTAATCATGACAAACCGACTATGAATCAATTAAATGCCAAGTCCATTATTATGACCAATAAACGAAAACATTTGCATAAATAACAAAAGTGAGATACTTATTATCCTACCAGGGGAATGATATACCTTTCCTCATCCACTTACGTGCAACTATACAAACAGAACGGAGAGTCCATCATTGAAATTCACCGGATTCAGCATTTCCCGCACCAGGAGCTTTAGGAGTACGTGGCACAAGTGACTCAACTCGACATATGCAAGAACAAAATCTCCCTTTCACATGGTACTATAATGACCAAAACCTGCAACTCATAGCTTAACCAAACTAACAATCTGCCCATCTCAATTGATCTCTATTATTCCATTGTACATCTTGTTTCTTCTCTTCCCCTTCTTTCCATTGACACAACTCACCTATGAAAAATCCATTCTCCCATTGACAGAAAAGCCAACAAGTCTGAGTTCAAGTACAAGCACATAAGAGAAGCATACAATCTGCTAAACGGATTGTTTGAGACTGTTTGATGTAAGACAGACCATATAACATGCTGAAACCGTAACTGTTTGAGCTCCCAATTCAGGTACTCATAGGATAGACTTCTGACTGTCCTGATTATATTCATAAAGGTTCCCCATTTTACTCTGAAACAAAATATTTAGATTAGTCAGGACATCAGAAAAGCACTAGAGGAGGTATTGCGTCGTTGTTAAGATCCAACAGAAAAAGCCCGAGGGAAACACATGCACAAAATGATACAGATCCTTTTGACAACTAACGTCAGGAAACAAGGAGAAATGAAGACTCGATGCTCAGCAATTCATATCTAATGTACAGAAAGGGAATTGGATCAAAAGAACCTGTAAGTCAAAGGTTGCAATTTTGATACCTAAGCCGTGTAAATTGGGAAGGCTTCTGCTACACCCAGCTTGTCAATTGAGGGAAAAGAGAAGAAACAGGAATCAAGTGTCGATACTAAACTTTGTAATTCAGTAAATGGATTTGTTCTCAGCATATTCTCGGGTTTTTCAATCAACAAAACCATGACTACTGAAATAGCACCATCACTCATAGCCCAAACATAAATCCAAAGAAAGGAGAAATAACATGGGGTCATAAACTGAATACCAGTCGTAAGAACTCAATAGTCAGTGGCAGAAACTGGCACACAAACTGCCAAACAGAAAAAAAAATAGAAGTCTTTAACCGAGTAGTATATGATAAATGAGGACACGGTTTGCTGTTTTCATCATATGGTCGACAGCTAAACATAAGAAATCAGAGGAATTTCACCCAAAAAAGAAACACAAACACATCAAATTTTCAAACCATGACATCAAGATCAACAGGAATACAACTCAGGGAAGCTTTCAGATATAAAATTAAGAATCTTATAATCTTGCAGGACAAACAACACTCAGATACAAAGTAACTAAGAAAAGACCAAGAAATAAACAATTCTCCGCATCTAACTAACATACCATCAACAAAGATTCATAAAATGAAAAACAAGGTTAACTCTTACCTTGAGAACAACATCTGCAACTCTCTTTCCTTGATAGAGATTAAGCCAACCAAGACCATCCACAGCCTTGCATACAGGCGGGGTTTCAAAGAGAGACAAAGAGAACTGTTTCTTGATGACACCAACATCAAAATAAATGAGTCCAGAGCTAGGAATATCAACTCTTATGCCTCTCACAGGGAACCACAAAAACAACTCCTGAGCAGAAACTCCAGAGAGAGCTCCTATCTGCCCGTAGCTCAACGTACCCGTTATGTTAGTCTCATAATGAACCTGATCCTCAAACTTGGCATAGCAGGCTTGATCAAGATGAACCTCAAACCTTCCCTGATCATCTACTTTGTAGTTGCTAACTCCTTTGGGCAATAATCCAATTGGGAGACCATTTGATTGCAGAACGTCATAGATGGTTTTGGGTTGTTGATCGTTTAATGAAATCGATAGCTTGGCAAACACGAGGAAGAAGAGAAGAGTGAGGAGAATTGTGGGTGAAGATAAAGGAAGCATTTTTGTGTGGTTGGTCATTGGTGGGAGGTGAGAAAGAAGGAAATGAAGGGTTTTGAGGTGGGAGATGGTGAAGGTCATGCAGGATGAGATTTGAAGACGGGTTTTAGAGAGAGAGAGAATAAGAAGAATAATTGGAGAGATGGAAGGTGAAAAAAACGGAGAGGGTAAAATTAGAAACTCGAGGAACTTGTAAGATTTGGATGTCTTTTATATATACATATGGAGAGAGAGAGAGAGAGAGAGAGACGGGGTTCAGTCAATAGTTCATACAAATCTCTTAGGAGGAAGAGTTGAGGGGTTTTCTTCGAATTTAACACTGCATAATTGAGATGAGGACAGAAGAGAAGCATGTGAGAGGGTGGGGGAAGGTTGATAATTATGGGTTTGTCTTTTTGCCACTGATGTCTGTTAGCCCCACAACATACACAATGCACTGAGAGAGAGAGAGAGAGAGAGAGAGAGAGAGAGATTTTCGCCAATGTTTTTTCCAACTTTGTGTAGATTTGATTCCAGCAAGTAGGCTTGGACCCGACCAAATTTAGGAGACCAGGATGGCCGCTTCACATTGCTGAACCTTTTCGGATTTGCTGGAACAGCTTTTGACATCCAGTCATTCAGAGAGAGACTGCCAAAAGACCAGAGCTGGGTCATGATTGATTTGGATCTGGACCCGGATCTTAAAGTACAACATAAGAAACTGCATTTGGCTTTCACATCTTGCTGGATCCAAGATGGATACAGATCAGCTTTCCATGTGCAGGTCCGATCGAGTACTGAGGCACCATTACTTTAAAAAATTTATTCTAGGATAAGAATGACAATATATCCATATCTACACATCTTCATAAGTTAAGCATGCTTGGGTAAGAACAGAGCCATACCAAGACTCGCAACCACTTAGCAGCACCCTCTAGTCAACCCTGCCTAGTGTTAAGGTTGCGGTGTGTTTTATTATACAGTTACAAATCCGACATATTCAACATTGTAAAAACAAAAAAGAGCGAAGAAAGAGGATTTGGGCATCAAGAAGGGCATTCAAACGGGCACCTTCTTCAAACCTTCATGATGTTCTTTCTTCACATTATTGTTAAAGAGGAAAACAAAAACTTATTTTGTGTTTAATAATTTAAATGCTGCAGTGAGGGCAACCAGCTATAAGATAATCCAAACTGGCAGGGCACTCTCTCTGCCATTGCTGTTGGTAGGGAGTTCAAATCCCAAAGTCTCTCTCTCTCTCTCTCTCTCTCTCTCTCTCTCTCTCTCTCTCTCTCTCTCTCTCTCTCTCTCTCTCTCTCTCTTACTTCTAAAAAAACGGCTACCAGGATCTCTCTCTCACACTTTTGATTCATCGGATCCAGCTGGTTCTTTTGATTGAATTCGTGATCTGTACTTCCCTTTGGTTATATCCACTAACAAAATGGTTAAGATATGAACTAGGAAACCAAACCCACTAGAATACAATCTGCTGTCATATAAATTTTATATTAGGTTTATTTAGAGATGGATCTTGTCACAATCACCAACGAGTTCAGTTCGGCCACAAATTATAACAAAGCTTTTCATGCAGAGATTCCATATCGCCAACATCCCCGATAAAATCTACTAATAATATCTGAAATACTAAGAAGTGTAGGGTTGCCAAACAGGATGATCTCGTCGTTTCGGTTCATGCTATGTTTGTGCATTTGGTTTCATATAAAATTGAAATGCATTGCCAGTTCTAAGAGTAGCTTTGAAGCATTAACGAAAGAAAGAAACAACCACTTAAAATATTAGTGCAAACTATAGTGTTTGACAATGCTTTGTCGAAGACCAACATCTAAAGAATGCTTATGTAGCTAAGCATGTCTTTGTCCAACAGCTAAAGATGAGCGAAGAACTCTTCAGTCTCTTTTCATCTTACAGGCAAGATGGGTTTAGGCAGACCCTTAACAGATGCCCGGCCCAGGTATTGAACTTGTGACCTTATTCTAATCCAATTACTTGGAATTCCATGGCTTGCAGGCTAACAGTTCCATATTTGCAATGGAAGTTGAAAAACGCTAATTTTAACTTAAACTAACAAAGCAAGCCACAAACAGCCCTAGCTTGCTTGTTTTCCACCTCTCTCTCTCTCTCTCTCTCTCTCTCTCTCTCTCTCTCTCTCTCTCTCTCTCTCTCACACACACACACACACACACACACACGCACACACACACAAACACAGTGGCGGATCCACATTTATCTGAAGTGGAAGTCTAAAAAAATAGGAACTTGAAGAAAAAGTAGATCCAGTGGTTCAACCCGCAGGCTATAATACAACATTTGGCCTCCACCATGAAAATTCCCCTACATCCTATTATAGAGTCCACAGTTTAACTGTTGGATATTTGACAACATGTGGAGAGTTCGATTCCCGGGGGTGGGGGTGGGTGGGTGCATGCATGTCTGTGTGTTCGGCTTTGACCTTGCACAGAGGGACCCTCTGGTTTAGATTGAAAGAGTGGGGAGGGGAAGGGAAGGCCATCTACTGGTGCCCCCATATTAAACAAAGTCTCTTAATTTCCAACTGGCCTTAAGCACTGTCTTCTTCTTTTTTGTTACAAGAGGAGGCTGAAGCCTAACACACTCACATATGCACCCTTTGGGAGTTGAATTCCCCACCGGGAGCAATGGTACTAGAGTCCCCTGCCGTCAAGCTAATGCTCTTGGTGCCCTTAAGCATATATTTTAGATGCACCTAGAGCGTTATCTCAACTGGGTCGTCAAGTGGATGTAGAATCATGAATTTCAAGTTGTAGCAGTTCATTCTCGGTTCAATTCAAAAAATATTGTCTGAAACCAGGTCAAGCATTTCCACTTCTGAATTCAAATAACGGGAATCCCATCAATTTTCTGCTTTATATGGTTCTGGTTGGATCTAGTATGGATCCTGATCCAGACCCACAACACTTGACAGCTGTGTGTGTGTGTGTGTGCCAGCCAGTCTCGCACTAGAAACAGGGCACAAGTTGGCCAACTAAGACTTCGCAGGCAAACCCACCCACCCCCTAGAGAGGAATCCATTCTGTGAGAGCACAAAAAAGGCATTTTGTGTGAAGAGGGCCGGCAAGTGTGGTGCCCTCCACGTTTAAGGTAAATGAGGATCATTGTCACACGAGCCTCTTCACACGTGTCAGACGTATTCCTCATGCTTGAACTTCAAGCCTCGCCTGTCAGGAATCAGTTTCTTCAATTTTGGGAGGAAATGGATTCCGTTTCCAAAAGTAGCTGGTGAAAATAAAAATTCATGATGGGATATGGATTCCAATTCCACCGTCTTCACCAAAACAGGGCTCATATCGCGCCGACTTAGGAGTTTGTCTAAACTCTGCTTGCATATCAAGGTGGTGTTGTGAAAAGCGACCATGCAATTTTGGTAGCATTTGTAGGAACTCGATGGTGTAAGCTGAGATGTGATACGGGGCATGCACCTTCGTTCTTAAAGGGGAAGATTGGATAAGGTTTTGAGTCCTTAGGAATCTGATTGAGCTCATCGTTGTTGTCATCCATATCACAGTTCAAATAAAAAAAGATAGGACGAGACAAAATAGTTATGCTAGGAATAAAAGAAATTATAATGTAATTGTTTCAATTTTTTACTTGAACATTACAATTACTATTTATAGACCTCTCAAGATGGCAATAGTTGAACTCGTTCTTCGTGTGCACGATTTTCAACAACTCCCTACTCGCCTTATTAATGTTGTCTTTTCCCCATGATGTTAGGTGTGATTTGCTAGTTGTTACCATTGTTACTTCGTGCCTTGATACTCGTCTATGTTATGAGCCTAAACTGATGTCTCTGTTTTTAGAGGTTCGAAAGCTTGTCATGTACCTCTTGAGTATGTTGGAAAAAAATATTTTTGCAAAATGCATCTTTCGTTAGCTTTTTAGATGAAGGTTTGATTAAGCAAACTTTTTATGTATTTCATGAGTGAGTGGTTTTGATTAATAGTGAAGATATTTTTTTGGGTACAATTAGGAAGCACAAGCGAGATGGACACCCCTAGTATCAAACTCATGACCTTCAACCCCCTAATGAGGTGAGCTATTCATAAGTGTAAGGTAGCTCGCCGCTAGGAATGACAACGGGTTGGATACATCAAGTACCTGATCCAATCTCAAATCTGGTTAAACGGACTGGGCAACTGGAGTTCTAATCTGATACAGATCCGGCTTCTAGATCTGAATCCGAACATGGCCAAGGTCCATTTTGTGATTCTAGTCTGATTAGCTAATATTTGCTGGACATGAAAACTAGGAGTCGTTTTTTTTTAAGATAGCAACAATTATAAGCTACCACATTCGGCGTTTCTAATATTTTTTTAGTAGAAAGAAATCTGGATGGAATTGTAAAAGCGTCTCGTCTTTTATTTATTATTGTTGGCACCCAACGCAGGATGGAACCCAACGCTCATGCTTATAAGTTATCAGGAGAATGTACCGGCACCGAATTCCTCTCTCTCTCTCTCTCTCTCTCTCTCTCTCTCTCTATATATATATATATATATATATATATATATATATATATATATATATATATATATATATATATGCTTTTTCTTTTCAAATTTAAGTGTAAACTATTTAATCTTTTGATCTCATGCATGATGCGCCAAATCTGATCTCCCTATATATATTATAAATATAAACAATGCTTTTAACTTTTTTTACATCAACTTAACGAGTTCTTAGTAGACAATGAATCAGCTCTTCATCAATTTATTGGTCAAACCAATTTAGCTCAAAATGCAAATACTAGGGAATTTAATTTATAAGTTATGACTATGTATGTGTATATATAATCGGGATACTGCATATTTCTAACATGCACATTTGTTGCTTTTCATAGTATAATTTAAAAAATTAATGGTTTTTGAAGAAAAAACAATATTATCATACTCATTACTTTTGAAAAGCAATGATCGAACATGAACAACGTTGATGGGCAGGATCCAATCTCTCTCTCTCTCTCTCTCTCTCTCTCTCTCTCTCTATCTCTATATATATATATATATATATATATATATATATATATATATATATATATATATATATATATAGTCCCATGAATATTTTATACAAGCACATCTGTGCGTGCGCACACCCACACACATGCACATACACAAATGCTCATGAGTGCATGCCTACACACATAAACACATGCATCTTATGGCAGAAGTAAATGACATAAATATGGGCACCCACTTGGAACTTCCTGGTGCAACCTAATTGGGTATCAATAAATATTGGCCCCATGGTGTGTCCTTCACCCGCTTTCCATCATGCTTGCACCGTTGAATTTGTCTCAAATCGTCCAACTCGCATGTGCATAATTATCCTCATTGGCCTACCTACAACGCCTTTCTTGATCGTTGAACATCTTGAATTGAAGACATATATAACGCATTAATGGCATTCTTCTTCGAGGCAATTTACTGTGATATCATAATTTAAATTGGAGCTTTTCTCATAAATGACCTCTCTCTCTTCTCTGTGTGTATGCTTGCATGCATCCGCATGCAAGTGTCTGTGCTTGAATCTGAGTAGAATATCTTGATGTTTGAAATTGATATGATTCACAAAAGCATACATATATATATATACATATACATATATATATATATACATATACATATATATATATATATACATATACATATATATATATATACATATACATATATATATACATATACATATATATATATACATATATATATATACATATACATATACATATACATATACATATACATATATATATACATATACATATACATATATATATACATATATATATATACATATACATATACATATACATATATATACATATACATATATATACATATATATATATATATGTATATGTATATATATATATATATATACATATATATATACATATACATATATATAACATATATATATACATATATATATATATACATATATATAACATATATATATACATATATATATACATATGTATATATACATATATATATACATATATATATATATATATGTATATATACATATATATATATATATATACATATATATACATATATGTATATATACATATATGTACATATATGTATATATACATATATGTATGTATATATATATATATATGTATGTATATATATATATGTATGTATATATATATATGTATGTATATATATATATGTATATATATATATATATATATATATATGTATATATATATATATGAAAGAATAAAGGACTTCATTCGGGGAAGGATAAAGTAGACAGGTACTATACTCAGTGGTGGATCCACTTTAGGGTAAGGTGAGACATGCGCTTCATCTCAAATATGAGAAATTCATGGATCCACTGATTTATATAGAGAAATACAATTGCTTTGTGAACTTAAAATATAAGTGCGCCTCACCTGAAAAACAAGTGCTCCTTAACCCCAAAAATTATGGGTTATATGTATATGTATATATATGTATATGTATATGTATATACATACATATATATACATATACATATATATACATATACATATATATATATACATATATATATATATATATATATACATATATATATATATATATATATACATATATATATATATATATATATACATATACATATATATATATATACATATACATATATATATATATATATATATATACATATACATATATATATATATATATATATATGAAAGAATAAAGGACTTCATTCGGGGAAGGATAAAGTAGACAGGTACTATACTCAGTGGTGGATCCACTTTAGGGTAAGGTGAGACAAGCGCTTCATCTCAAATATGAGAAATTCATGGATCCACTGATTTATATAGAGAAATACAATTGCTTTGTGAACTTAAAATATAAGTGCGTCTCACCTGAAAAACAAGTGCTCCTTAACCCCAAAAATTATGGGTTTTTGTATGTAGGGAGGCATATAATCAAAGAACAATAGAAAATCCGCTTCCAGTTTTTAAAATGTCTATCACTTTTTAGCATTTCAGGAACCAAACCAGAACGAAACTGGTGGAATCGGATCTGGAGGGGACAGTCACTCTTACAGGTTTTCATGGAACCAGAACTGGCCAGGCCTAGAGTACAAACACCCCATCTAGATAAACGCAGATCCATCACTTGCTCCATAGTCAATTTCCAGATAATAGGGTAACATTTTCCGATCTTTCGACAATAAATGATAATATTAGTGTGGTAAGCAATGTTATTTATAAGAAAAATAAACCAATTAATTATCATATCCAATCATAAAAACATACTCGCGGGTTTTCTCTTCTCATTTTTCTAAAAAAATCACGAATAAATCATTGTTCAGCTTTTTTTGAAAAACTTTTGGTGCCAATACTTCTACAGGCATTGATCAAATAATTGTAACGATGTATGCGCATCTCACCCGTGGAGGATTTGCATTGAGCCGAGGACCTGAAATTCTGAAAATCAACTTAAAGCCCATAATAGAATACATGGACTATAATACATAGTTTGTCTCACCTAAAATCATTCAAGGAGCTATTTTCTCTACTAGAAAAGAGTTTCTAGATCCGCCACTGCACCGCACCCTTATGAGGGAGAATCCTGTATGCAATGGAACCCACTCCATGGATCTCATACCTCAATGGGCATGGCAAGTACTTGCAAATTGCTCCAAAACAGAAGATGGGTTCCATGTAAGGATGGAAATGCACCCAACCTAAATGTAAGGGGTTAGGGTTGAAGCAGTCCACCGCCTCCACCCCAAACCCACCTCCACTATTTATAAAAATGTTTTTTATTATAAAAGTACTATTTCAAAATTTTATATTATATATAAAGTGATTAGACCATCATCACTCTTTTTCACTCATTGCTTATGAGGTATGAGTGTAATAACAATGTTCATACTTTTTCAAAAACCCCTTAAAAATATAAATAGGTGGTACGAGTATAATAATAATGATTGTACTTTTTTAAAATTTATTAAAAAATTTTACTCATACCATAAAAAAGCAGTCGATGAATATGAGTGTCAATGTCAGAGGTGGGTAGGAACTGATATATATATATATATATATATATATATATATATATATATATATATATATATATATATATATATATATATATATATATATATATATATATCATGTAGGAGAGGTTGACCCTCAATCCGACCCGATGTGGAGTGGGTTCTCAAACCACCCAACCAGGTTGCATTGGATTGGGTACGAGAGCGTTGGTCTTTCTACTAATAGTTTTGAGCTTAAGTTCTACAATTTCCATCTTTCTAAGCCAAATACTTCTTCTAATGAGTTACGAGGAACCCAAGCTATTGCTTTCCTAATGATTTAGAACCCAAAACTTCTAATAAAACAAGTCAAGGCGCATTCCAAAACCAAGCCTTATCACACACTGGTGGTTATGAGGAGAAGACGACTTTGTGTTCGGTCTTCTTTTAAATAAAGGATTCCTAAGCTATTGAATTTTGGATTGCAAAACCAATAATTCATTTTCAATCCCAAATGTGAAGATTGAGCATGTAATATTCATGATAGAGAGCTTTTAATCCTCTAATAAAGACATTATAGAGAGAGAGAGAGAGAATAGTCCATGTATACAATCATTCATTCTTTAATCTTCTTAAAGATCTTAACCATCAGATCTTTAATTTCAACGGATGAGATCTTTGAAGCAAAAAAATAAATAGTAATAGGTTCATTTAATGCACTTGAAAATTTGAATTTCGATCGCCGATCTCACTAATCGAATGGTTAAAATCTTTGAGAATGTTTAAGCTTGAATGGATGTATGCATGGACTAATTTTTCTCTTAAAAAATTGGATCATAAACAAACGCCTACTACCCACCCATTGCTTTTAGATGACATAAGTGTAGTTTCAAAATTTTTAAGCGGTTTTGTAAAAGTACAAAAGGTGTTTTTATTATACTAATGTCACTCAAAAATAATAGATGGACATGAGTTAATAAGTGTTACTATCAACCGGATTCAATCATGTATATATATATATATATACATGATTTTTTTGGGTGAACATTATATATCCCGTTTGTGACATTTAAAGTGGCATAGACATGTCTAAGCTAGTGTGGACATTTGGAGAGACGGTCACACATATTCGCAAAATGTCTAAGGAAGTAGATGTAAAGATTATAAAAAGGCCTAAAAAATATTGAAAGGAAACAAGAAAATATATGTTGCTCTTTAGAACTAAATGGTAATCATAGAAGGAAGAGCACCAATGATAATGAGAAAGTAGGCTGGTAAATTGGGACTTCCGGTTTCAATCCTACTAAAACCAGAAACTAGAACCGAAGTCCCTCCCCTCCAGGTATGGGTACGGTTTAGTGTCTGTAGGTTCCATGTCATCTCAGTTCTAGTTTAATTTTGGTTTTATTTGAAATTTCATGAAACAAAAGGGGGGATTTTAAAACCGAACTTGGAACCGTTGGTTTTGGTTCCTGTTTGATTTTTGGATAGCTGGAACTGGGACCAAACTGGAGAGTGGTAAGTTCCGGTTTGAAAATCTTGTGAGAAATTGAAGCTAGGTGAATGCCCTGGGTTTCGAACTCATGACCTTCAACTTGTGGGTCAAGCCTAAGTCAGGTCAGCTATTGCTCTTGTGCCGACTCCATTGAAACTTTTTAAAATATAAAAATGCATCCTAAAACCTAACTCGCAAGTATTCAGAACAGATCCAAATTATCTGATGAACTAGTCTGACCTTGTTCTGACTGCACCAAAGAGTTTGGACCATATCCATAGATAATCTTTAAACTTAAATGATTAGAAATCAAAACCGAGCCGAGCATTAAGCAATGAACCGGATCAGATTTGGAATTGTATGAACAAAATCAATGCAAACTCCAGAACTAATCAACCTATGTAAACGACTACCAGCTAATAACCATTGAAGACATTTTGGATTCAAAATCTAGAGCTAAAAGAACCGGCTCGGTGAGGGACGAGAAGATGCTGGACTCGCCTAATACATGGCACCACTAGCACCTTATTCGAGAAGTTAAGGCAAGTTGAAATCATACTTAACCAGGCCAGATTATCCAATATACTCAAATTCAAATTCACTTGAGACAATTGGAGCAAAACCCAAACCCAAATTCTAGTCTCTACCTGATCCAACTAGTTGCATTCGTGTTGGGGTCAGACTCGCGTCTAAATTTGATTCATTTGTTACCCGAATCAATATGCATATATTCCGTCCTCCATATAGGTGACATAAGTTGGGAGGAAGGAATCTTAACTAAGATCCAATCCACAAATCCAAATTCTATAACCCAAACTTGGTTTCAATCACTGATCCAGTATTAGAGAAAAGCAAAGACAATCTCATTATAATTGTCGTAGAGCTGATAAACGAGCCAAACGAAACCGAAGAACCCTTGTGTGTTGCTCAGCTCGTCTTCTATGTGAATGAAACGAGCTAGCCGAAGAACGCTTCTATAAAGGCATTCACAAACGGCTCATTATCTTTTTACGGGTCGAGCTTAACTAAATCAGGAGAGGGATTTCCTTAAATATAACAACTCTTATTCACCCAAAACCTCCATCTAAGAATGTGAGGACAAGCTGAACCAAGCCAAATGTACCATGTTCATGGTCATATGATTTAACGAACCAAACAGGAGCAAACCGGGGACAAGCCACACCGAGCCCAACTACGAACAGCTTGATTCATGTACCCATTTCAGAACCACCCAAAGCCAAAGCATGACATCTCAAAATCACAAAATTCCAGATTATTCATAAAATTTCCGAATATCAAGTACATGAGAATGTCAAAACTAAGCCATCAAGACCCAGCTTTCCCTCACTAAGATGCATCAGCATGACACGACACTCGACACTCTTGTGCATTTTCCTACATAGTTTAACATTCAGGTGGACACGACGCGAGGCCTAGATTAAGAACCCAGGTGACACGGCCACACAGGTCCCGATTTTGGGCAAACTGCATAAAACTCTTGGACCATTACCACCTCAGTTAGCATATAAGATCGATGAGGTGGTAGTAAACAGACCAATGGACCAGAGTTATGCATGGACCGATTTCCACACACGCACCCATTCCTCCATGGCATCCGCTGCTTGGGCGAAGCTCGGATCCGACTGACCGAGCTGTTCCCTTGCCAGCTTAGCCAACTCCAACATGCATTCCTCTGTGCTTGTCGCCATCCGTGGCAAGCTCACCGACTGGAAGAACGGGATCGCCGCCTCCAAGAGATTGGTGGTCCCCTTGGTGTCGTCACAGGCCTCATGCCTGACCGCACCATCCCCATGTCTCCACACATATGGTGCCCCACTCTTGACACCATACCCCAAATGGTCGCAGATTGTCTTGACACACATCCCAGACCATAGATCCTCAATTGTCTCGTGCCGGACCTTTCCTTCTTCGGCCGAGGTCAAGCCGGAGAACAATGCTGCACCGATCAGCTCCTTGTCGAATGCCACATTGATCCCACTCAATGCGAACATGGCTCCTTTCGGGACCGTGATGACCGCATGAACGTGCCTAGAATTGCATTTTCCAGATTCCAAAACGGATGCGTCGAAATCAGGCACATTGAGCCAAAGCCCACAGGACACTGCACAATCCACGCCACACCGCATGCTGAAAGGGTACCCACGAACGAAATCTGATCCTTTGGCGTATGGATCGTAGAGAGTGTTGAAGAAGAAAGGAGTGGCAAGGGTCGACAGATTCACAAGGTGCTGGCTCACAGCATCAACCGGATTGGCAAGATCATCCTTGGCAGGGATGCAATCAGCATCTATAAATATGACATACCGCCTTTTAGAGATAAGGTAACCGAAGTACCGAGCAGAGAACCCGGTGAACCTGAGTTTGGCAACTGAATCCTTGCCAAGGACAGATTCCATTTCAGATCGGGTGTAGACATCGATGCTCGGGAAACCGGGCGGGATCTTGAGTTCGGCATCAAGGAGATCAGGATCTTTCACAATTATGAGATGATATCGGGAAAAAGTGGGTCTCCATTCCTCCAAGAACCCAAGATCCGGTTTGAGCGCTGTGATCACAATATCGACCTCGTCCTCCTTCACAGTCTTGAACATTTTCAATCACCCCCCCCCCAAACAAACAATTAGAGATACCAGCAAGAAGGAGAAGCAACTGTGTATTTCTATGAAACAATGCTGGCTTTTAAAGAGGGTACACAGTTGACCGGAAGGGGCAGAGAGCAAGAAAGATGATATTATTAGAAAGCATGGCGGTTAACCCGATCGCTCAAGCGACCCTTTTGAGTCTTAGAATCTTTCCGAGCATCCTGTTGGAATGAAAAATACTTGGTTGTGAGCTTGTCTTGTTTCTACTCCAACACTATTTTTAGATAATCAAACAAAGAAAAAGTAACAGACAAGTGATCAAGAGCACCTGAGAAAGTCAAAAAGTGAATACGCAATAGATAAGCAACAGACGAAAGTAGAGATCAGCCCAAAAGCCAAAGGGTCCCCCCCCCCCACCTCTCCCCGTGTGTCTCTACATAATTGGAAATGATAGGGTGCTCCCCCAACATATGTTCTTTTTTTCTGAGAAATAAATCTGATAGACTGATCCAGTGGCTAAGAACTAATGCATGCAAAAGAAAAGGACCTTCAATCAATGCCCTTTTATTTACCAAAAAGACGAGAACCTGAAACGAAATGCAGGTTACGATGCCATTTTGGGGGCTCAAGATATTGTTTATAGGTCTTATTCTTTCTCAAATATTGTGCGTACTACATATATATGAACGCGCATCTGCTTGTGTTGCTACCTGCATTTGCTGTGTAACTCACAAGAAAAGGCAGACCACTGGATTTAAAGAAGAAATAGTTAAAAAAATGACCTCTCTTTTTCTTAATTCCTATAACTCATAGGAGTAAATGCGATAAAGTTTTACATGAGCTGTTGAGAGACTACCGCAACCCTCCTCCTTTCTCATCTGGACTTGAAACCGGCCATGACATAAATGAGGATAACGATGTGGATGTGTGGTGATCCAAGAGAACGTATTAGTAATGAGGATATTAGAGACAAATTGAAAGCCGCACTAATATAACTACAGGATCTAATCTTCACAACCTATTTATCGCAAGCTAAAGCCTTGGGCTGTTCATTCTACACTATGCTTTAAAATATAAACTACATACAAAATGTATTTTTGTTGCCTAACAACCTTGTACGAGTCGAAGGCTGCTGCATCCCTACTGTTCATGCTTGACTGATTGAGCCAATTTGCAAGTTTACAATGGACAAAATATACAACTTGACAAGGACCTGAATGGTGGTTGGCTTATTCGTTTCTTAACCAACGTTTCATAGGCATGATTGTACGGTTCAATTTGCTGAATTCACCAATCTAAAAGACAGATTGCTAGTTAGGTGGCTACCCAAAAGTTTTCAGAGCTGTTGGTGTTGAAGATCAGCTTCAAGAGCACAAAGATGAACTGCCAAGACAACAGCAGGAAAACAGGGCATTGAGATGCTGCTCATCACACAGATACAGCAAAAAAAGGACCCCTAAGTGTAATTTGTACCTTGACATCATCCACCCTCTCCAGTGAATGCATGCCTTTGAGTTTTGTATGATTCAGTGAAAGTTTTCAGTCTGTTTTCGAATTTGTATTAATGTCTTCACTCCTCTACAAATATGACACAAGTGCATACCCGTATGTGGTGCATATGTCGCATCTTCTCTTTCAGTGAGAAAACATAAATCGACTTTGATGAAAAATAAAAAGAACAAGAAGAACACATCTTACTGGTGGGAAGGACAGGAGAAAGGACTATCTTTATATCCAGAGACTGGATAAAGGAGAGGATGTGTTGGTTCCTTGTTAACATGAACAACTTGAGCACCTTCTCCGTCAGCTTCCCAGCCCGCAGGGTTCTCTGAAGACTCACATGCAAAGCAGCAAAAACATGAAATTTCAGGATCATGCACTTTTCTCTTCTGATTGTCCAAGCTGAACTGCTGGATAGCATAAGCATTCGTATAAACAGGGAAAACAAGTCGAGAACTGGGTCTCCTCGTGCTAGATCCACAAAGAGCTTATTTGAAGTTCTGAAGTCATATGGTATTAAAACAAGCATTGGAAATTTGACACGATCACTCATTATATAGAAGAAAATTCATCTCAAATATTGAAGTATACAATGTAGAGTAGCACAAATAGTTGAATTCCTAGCTTCCATGTATCAGAATAGTTTGTGTTCTATGTTCCAGCTGTTTGAATAAACATTTTCACCATCTAGTTTTCATACCTTCTTACTGAAACTTCCTTTGATCGTCTTTCTATATGTCCAAACCATTTAAAATGATTTTCCCTCATTTTGTCCTCTATTGGACCACTCCTACTTTGTTTCTAATAACTTCATTTCATTATGTATACGATCCTTTGCGTGACCACTCATCCATCTCAACATCTCATTTCTGTCACGGACATCTTTTATACATTTTGATGATTAACTGCCCAACATTTTTTGTATCATGGAACCTTACGAGTTAAAACTTACCAGTAAATGGTTAAGTGTGGACAAAGCGATAAGGTACAAAATTAAAACGGAAGTATACATGTAATATAGATGACACGGACAGGATTCCTTTTGCAAAGCCCATGTATTTGAAGACCTAGTTTGCTAGAGCGAATGAATATCTCTCTTGGTCAAGACATAACCAGTCAGTGAATTGGCAGGAACCGCAACAACCGTTGTCTTTTAGAAGCTCAGACACACGTTTCTGGGCTGATGCAACTTCCCGATGAATTTTAACAAATCTGCGGTAACTACAGACCACATTCTAATAGGGATCTATTAGTGAAAGTGCCAACTCAAAGACAACAGTGGACAGGCCAATAAGCAGTTAATTGGTAGTCCAAGTATCAATTGGTGCATCTACAAGCTATCAAAGTCTACGTGTCCAAGAGGATTGTCAAACACACAGAAACACATGAATGCACACCAGAGAAACCTAAAAATTGTGTACAGGATAATCTTACTAAAATATAAAATGGTATCCATGGCAGATTTTCTGAAATAAAAACAAATTTCATAGCATAATTTCAACTACAGCTAATCAAGGTAGAATGTATCATCTGTCCTATCTTCATTGGTGAGAGGATCAGACTCAGTGTACTAACTATAGCTGTCCAAAAAAAATGGATTCATGAAGTAGTTTGTATCAGTGTTGTCCGACGCGTATCGTATCGCGTATCGCTGGGCTCCACGATACGGGCGTATCGTATCGTATCGTATCGTACTTTAATATTAAAAAACTATAAAAATTATTTAAAAAATCAATAAAATTAGTAAAAATCCGAAAAAAATCAAGAAAATTCTGGAAAATTTTGAAAAAATCTGATAATTGCTTTAAATTCATATAATGTAAAGTTTAGCACAAATTGAACATTTAATATTGAACAATTACATCCAAAATTATATATTTTGAATCAAAAAATGAAATACATTTATATTTTACATATTGTAAATTTGTATCAGGATCATTAACTAAATAATCTTCATCTTCTCCTTGATGATGTTGTTGCACTTCAAATTAATTCATGCAATGTCTTCTTCAGTTAGGACTTAGGAGTGCATTTTCTTCGTTATCTTCCATAATTCACTCATGTAATATATCAAAATTAACAAACTGCTATCTTTGTACATGTAGTTGTCATATTTGCTAATTTTCATATGTGAGCAAAACAAAGAGCTCCATTTCTTTGATTATTGAGTCTATGACACCTTAATGATGTTATATTATTACTTGATGATGTCCTCTTTTTCTCTTGTTGGAGACTAGCTTTTTAACTAATGCATGAGCTTTATTTCTCACTTCACAGACTGAGTTAAGCCTCACACACATTGATCATGTTCAACTCAATGGAAGTCATGTAACGTGAACCTTAAAATAGTGAAGTTGTGAAATCCCTACTCAATTAACCGAGAGAACTAAATGTTTTTAATTATTTACGATCTTATAAAATTAGAAACTGTTAGCAAAAATATACCTAAAAGTTGTAACAGAAAGGAAAATGATTTCGTCATAAAAAAAAATTTATACATTATTTTTATTAAATAAATGAAATTATAAACCCAAATTATAAGCATATTGGAGGATGCCTTTAAGGGAAGTGAAGAGAGGGAAAGAGAGGGCAGAAACATGCAAAAAAAATTTGGAAAAAAAAAATTTTGAAAAAGAAAAATTTTGGGCGTATCGATACGGGCCGTATCGTATGATACAGACGTATCGTACGATACGGTGCGATACGGATAACACTGGTTTGTATATCCTGTTAGGTTACCCATCTACTCAAGCTCCTTTAATTACTTTATAGACGTGAGCTACACTAGCATGTGACCTGCAATCTAATATAAACTTTCTTATTTTCCTACAATATTTAATTTCTTTATATAGTTCTCAGCGAAACTAGTATGTGACCTGCAAACCACATCTAATACAAGCTTTCCTATTTTTCCTACAATCATTGGAACTATTTGATTTTTCTACAATTTGCTAATAAATTTGACTGTTATTCACAACACCAACAGAGTTATCTACAGCTGAAAAGACATCTTTACCAACTCCTACTGTCGTAAAACTCAGTTACCAATGTTTTCCAAGTTAAAGGCCTGGTAAAAGGACGAACAGCATTTGTCTGCCGAGCATATTTAATGCAGCGTAAAACCTAGTCTTAGTTTGGAGTCTCAAGGAGGCCAACTTCGATTTTAAAGCAAGTGCACTAGTGAGCTTAGGAACTTTTCCATGTAGCAAAGTAAAAATGTTGTAGCATAATGACATGCATAGATCTACTAACTGAATGGTACATGTAACTGGTTATCATTTCCACTGTTTACCCCTTAATAAGCAGAGGTTTGTGTTTCCATGTATAGAACTTCCCATCCACATAGATTCTTTTATTTGTTAAGGATATTACACACCCTAACTGTCATTAAGATCATATCTGCTAATTTTAAAAACTTAATACTACTATAAGTTGTTATCAACCCTTACATTTGATGATGATTTACTCATTGTACTGTCTATCCTTGTTAAGATGAATGACAATGAAAGTTTTTGTTACATAAACAACAGAAAAACTCTGTACATCAATTACCTTGAGTACCAATCTTAAAAGATTCTTGACCCTAGCTACATTACCCCATTACTGAAAGCTAAATGACTCTAGGACTAGGAAGGTGTGTCAGTCCCAGTAAGACCCATTTAATTATTTTTAAGTGCAAAAAAATATTGTTTACATTGGTATCAATTTATGTAGGTGCGCACGAGATGGTACAACCATTTACAGAAAAGCTTAAGGGACGTTATTGAGGTTCCAATATGCAACCTGGCATGAAACAATGTATGAAAATAGTAGACAATATGGATCTAGGACCAATTTGCTAAGGACCTCTGCTACACGGTGAAGACTGAAAAAGTAAAAGTCAGAAATAATTACAATTTTAGAGTGATAAGTGATAACCTTACTGTCACCTACTCTTTTAGGCTTTTAACTATCTCCTAGTATTACCAGCCAAATAAGGACAGTTTTGACGAAGAGTACAGTTTCCTTTCTCTTGGAATCCATGGACAAGACAAGAAATGCAGATAAGTTTGTCGACACGACATCTTTGCATAACCAGTCAAGTTCACCTACTTTGTGTGATAGAACAGCTGTGCACCAGGTTTCTCTTTAGGACTAAACTGGACTCTACCTATAAAGTGACTTGTTTCACATCGGAAACTTCACAAAAGTTATTTTCCTCGATAAGTACAATTAACGAGAACAGGAGCATTAACTTCAGGCAAAGCAGTTAGTAACTTTACAGATTAAAGAACCTTGAATTCAGCAAATGCTTAGTTTCAGAGTAGTTCTATGCCTGTTCCTATTAAGGTCACCAAAATATCTCACACTGCACGGAAGAAACATAAGATATTGCTGCAATAGCGGAATTACTCACATGGAATTGTAGCAATTATTGGATACTTGCGAAGTACATAGTAAAATCTAAAAGCATGCTCTCTTTTTTTAAGTATGTTTGGTAGCAAAGCGTCCTAAACAAAAAGAAAAAGTAAAAAACAAGCTCATATCAAGTATGTATTAGTAAAGCGTCCTCAGATAATTTATAAGTTATAGTTTATCAAGCAAAATGACAAGAAACTATTAAAAAGAAAGTAAACCCTTGAAAAACAGAAAGAAGAAGAGATTCATAAGAAACAAAACTTGCTTAATATATTCTCATGAATGTAAAAAGATCCGGGCCGTGTATGGTTTCTACAACAGTTTGGTATGTGGCCGCATAGTTTACTGATGCATTTCCAACATATATATAAACAAAGAGGACAATTGGCATACTACAATACGTATACTTTCTTCAATTAGCTATAAATTAATAAAGTTAGCTCTCCAAGGGAAATCCTTGTATGATTTTCTCTTTCCGTTTCCATGCAGGACCGTCTTTTCCTACCTGTTTATCTACCAATTCTGCAATAAAATGACAAAAAACCGCTGGCTGGACCAACTTAAGCGAACTTGTAGATGGATCTCATCATTTTTTGAGGGTTACATGGAGCAATAAGAGAGCAAGATGAAGTCACAAACAACATTGAAGCGCCCAAATAAGGTTTAAAATATCATAACAAAGAGGGAATTACCAAAATTAAATATAAGTATCCAAGTTTCGACTAAATCATCAGAAACTCATAACAGAGAACAAAGAGAAACAATATAGAGGAAAAGAATACGACCCAAACTTCATTCTTGCCACACCATCAAAACAATCAATGAGGCAACCCTTTCTTTCTAAAAAAACGATACCGACCACACCGGACAATTGCCCCAAGTGGAGAAAATCAGAAAATTCACAAGCTTTTCCATTTCTGATACTTACAATGAAGAGCTCAATGAGGAGGAAATCGGGCACACCGGTAAGATCGACGATATTGGCGATGTTAGTAAGAGCAGAATCGATGGTCAGGGAGAGAAGTGATGGAGGTCTCATGTGGGTCTGATCATGACCCAACGCTCATCAGCTCCCCTCAGAGAGAGAGAGAGAGGCCCTTTGGGAAAACTCCGAAAGAGTCCGGGTCGTGGAGTACACGGGCAACGGAATTCCTTTCACGCGGCGTGGAGTACACGGCCCGTCGGGAGTTTGTCCGGGTCGGATCCGATATCGATGGTTCTGGGACTTGACCCATATTACGCTTTGGTGGTGCTGACCCGGGTTTGCTTCCACCAGGACCTCATGTAGAGAAAAACTAATCCCTGGCCTAAAAAGATTGCATCTACAGAAAATGATTGACTCTATCTTTAGGCGTCTCCAATAGGAAAATTTAGTTACACCATATACACATCTTCGGGTCAGGCTCGGATCCACCCGAATCTGACCCGAAATCCTGTGAGGTCAATTTCGAAGACCTACGACATAGACACAGGTCTTTTTCGTGTTGGTTTGTGGGGTTGGACAATTGCCACCCCTCGAGTGATCAAATCTCAAGTTATTCAAACATGACCCTGCTCAGTTGATTCCGAGTGCCCAGCATAATGGAAGATAGATCAAAATAGTGCCTAACAATCCATGTCACCGGACCCAGCTAGCACCGAAAAAAGCTTCATTTAGGTCTGGTTTGACCTATAAGTAACTCAGCAAAACCACGCCCAACAATGACTTTACAACTGGCAACACGAAATCCCAAGATTAGGATCATCTTAGGCCTTGCATAAGGCATTGATCTCATCACAATCCTATACAGGGCAACCATCACAAAATGACTTGTATTCAAACACAAGCCAGCACAGAGAGGCATGGTTGGCGAAGGGAGTTGGCTCAGCGAGTGGATCGAGGCCTCAATACCGAGTACTACGATACAGGCCAGCACAGAGAGGAATGGTCTCCAACCCAGCATGCCAGTCAAATATATAGAACATTAAAACAAGGCACAAACTGTTGATGGATTTTGTATTTATTTAATCAAGTTCAAACGCATTGTTAACAGCAATACGATACAGAGCCATAGAGAAGGAAAAGAAGGCCCAATAGGAATAGAAAATTAAAACCCCATTCCTTACAACAAAATTGAGAGAGAGAGAGAGAGAGCGTTTTCTTTATTTCAAATCCCACATCCTTGATCTTTCTTTTAACCCAGCTAACAGAGTAGGGATTGAGAGACCATTGCTACAGGGTATATGACTCGTGGTGTCCTCAGTTGAGCCCACCTTGATTGAATTACCAGCCTGAGAAAAAACACTAACATGGGGGTGTCTGACTCGCTATTTCTCTACGAGAAAAAAAACAATATATTAAATAGGCCCACCGACACCGCAACCTGCCTAAGCGAATCCAGAACCATAACAGAACTGGGGAACCCCTGTTCAGCATATGGTTCTGAAGGTTCCCAAACCCTGCACCAGAACCAGTTCTGTATCATGTGGAACGACCAAGTTCCAAACCGAGCTATTTCTTATCTCCTTTTCATATCGTGGCTTGTTTCAAACTCTTTAAGAGGAATCAAAATGACCACAATTATACATCTTACCAACCATTAATTAAACTGACAAGCCAGTATGAGCAAATTGATCATAGCTAGTTAAACATTGATTAAGTGATGTAAAAGAAAAAACAGGACATGTCTCAGTTACTTTACTTTATGATGGGTTCCCCAGAAAATATTATTAAGCTTTTTCAGAACGGTGTTCCCTTCTGGTTAAAATCATAAGGGAAGACATTTCTATATCGTGTTGTTGATGCACCATATGACCATACATATCTTTATCTTTGAGACAAGTGATTTTATTCTTCTTTTCCTGACTGATGCTATTCCATGGAAAATCTTTGAATTAGTGTCACCTTCTTTAACCCATTGGACTCTTGACAAGTAACATGTTTCAGTTCAGTCTCTAACTTCGAGTGGTGCGACTTCTAGACGATGATCCTCCATCCTCTCTTGATAATTTCATCTAGATCTTGCTCTCTGATCGACAGTTTTTCCAAAAAATGTAGCTCTTTAAACGTACTCTTCAGGGAATTTAGAACCACACATAATGGGTTTCATTCATATATTATTCGCTTTATAAGAAAGACAAGCCTCTTTTGCTGACAATAGAAACTGCCAAGTACAGCACAACGAGCAATAGCTTACCCAGCCAGGGGGTTAACACACAACTAGAAGGTCATGAGTTCGATAGCTCGGGGCATGCATCCACGCTTCAGCCTCCCCATTATACTCCCAAAAGGAAAAAATGGAAAAAAAAAACTTCTTCATTTCCTTGAAAATGAAACAACTTTGAAAAAGCAAAGAAACTCAGACTCCATCTCTTTCTCTTAAGTTATTACTTTCCACAACAAAAGGATTGCTTTTCTTTCATATGAATACTTGCTGTCTTGCACTTCTATCTCGCATACCCACACTCACCACCGCCTAAACTGACTGGTTCAACACAAAAGATTCCCCGCAACTGATCTGACTAGTCGGATGACAAACTGATGAAGCTTCATGGCTCGATCACAAAGAGTGGCTACAAATCAAGTTCCATAGTTAAGAGCAGATCAACACAAATCAGTAGAGAAAGAGAGTTCTGAATAAACAGATCAAACTTTACCGTGTCTACGCTGACTGATTTGCCATCATCCACAAGGACCTCAACGACTGTTCCCGATTGATCAGCCTGTGCAATTAGAATTTACTTTCTTTAAGACCTTCAAGTTAACCATCCTAATCAAGAGTATGCATCTCTTTGTTCCGGTTTAATTATACAGTACAATCATTTGAAATCATGTTAATACCTACAATGATTTACTTGCATTCATGCATTAGTTATCACCGTAACAGGCGTCTGAAGAGTTCCGTGGATACACAATACATCAATAACAACAGCCAACATCAAAACCATCATATCTTATTTAAATTTACTTGAGGAAGTAAATTTGTGGTGAACTTGTCAAGTGCATAGTTAACAGACGCCTCTGTCCCTTTATCAATAAAGAGTAACTTGGAAAAAGATTATCTATCATTTTCTTTTAAAGTAGCATTTTGCCTCAGTAAATTCCACTGCGTTCTCAGTAGCAATAGTTCATTTATCTCTTAGGTTCCCCATAACACACACCACACACACACACACATATATAGATAGATAGATAGACAGAAAACAGATAGGGATAGAGAGAGAGAGAGGATGCAAAATCTAGTTGATAAGACGTCACACATGATACATTGGACCAGCACAGTTGACACACCTGACACCTAAATCCAGAGTTCTCAGCTTTTAAATCCTACTGAGGACCATCTGCCAGTTCAGCTCCAAAAGGAGAGATTAAAAAAGAAAAGGAAAAGCAATTTTCTTTAGAGAAGGACGATACTGCAAGGAATTTAACTATATCAATACTGAAAGCCAACCATTTGATATGAAAAAACTGTCCCACACAAACATGTAAGCACGAAGCACGAACAACCAAACAAACAAATCATTGATGAACATCAAATATCTCAGAAAAATATACTTACATACATCATCGGGTAAAGTATGAAACTAAAATGCAAGGGTTGAGAGCAAGACTTACTTCAATTTCATTCATCAGTTTCATTGCTTCAATGATGCATAGAACTTGCCCTTTATTAACCTTATCTCCAACCTAACACCAATAGCACAAAAAAACAGGTAATCAGGAAAAACAAAGTTGCTCTCAAACATAAACAGATAGAGAAATGTCAGAGAACAAATCTACCTTCACAAATGGTGCTTCCCCAGGTGCTGGACTACGGTAGAATGTTCCAGCCATTGGGCATTTCAATGGTGGATGAGATGACTTGGCTGACTTCACAGCAGATGGTGTGGAGGGGGCAGCTGCTGGTGCAGGATGCGATTGAGGTGGAGCCATTGACTGTGGGGATGGCGAGTGCATAAAAACTACAGGCGATGGAGATGGTGTTTGAGGCAATGATTCCTTCTTTCGGATAATAAGCTCACAGTCAAGTTGCTTTAACTGTAACTCCACAATATCTCTGGAGTCAACTAGCCTGAAACACAGCCACCAGCAAAGTTTGACAACTTACAAACTTCAATTCAATCAACTTCTTGAAGGCACATTTAATATAATTTTAATAATGCAGAGAAAATGAAGAAAGGGAGAAAGAAATTCTGCTTTTTCGTGGATACATCAAATTTTACGATTGAAAGTCATGTACAGAAAGGGAAGGCAATGTTAGAAGAAACCAATGTGATGATGATTATTACTTGACAAGACTTGCCACTTCAACCATAAACTCGCTTATGGATGAATCTGAGAATGTAGTAGATGAGACACTTCCGGTTGAGGATTTGACTTCTTTGTCTTCAGGTTCTGGCGCATCTGACTTATTCATCGATGCAATAGGGCCATCAACCAAAACCTTGTAAAAGAGAAAAACAGTCAGTTTAGCAATAAATGTACTTAATCAGAATCAACAGCAGCAAATTACCTCCTTCAACTGTGCCTTAACAACAGCGGATCGATCATGATGTGAAATCTGCAAAACAAAATAAAGTCAGTGTTAATGCCACAGGCTAACTCTGCCCATATAAGGGAACACCCTTGTTTGGTTGGTCCCAGGCCCAGATAAGGGAGGAGTGTTAGGCTTCCAACAGCTAGCATAAAACTTTGCCGGACTTATCTCAAATTATGAATATTCTACAAATTATGAGCATGATCTCACTATGTGGAAACAAAGAATCCAGGTAAAAAGGTATATTTTTTCTTTATCTTCATTGTTAGCGTTATAGTAGTAGTTGGCTTCTAGAAATTTTACATCTCTTGATACATATAGTTTGTCTTCTTTCGTATCAAAGCACATATAACCCTTTTTGTCAATTTTATAACCTAGAAAAACACACTATATGGCTTTAGGTGACAACTTATCGTTTTTATCCCTATAAACAAAACATCTACACCCCAAGACCCTTAGTCATCTTTCATAATTCGAGACAATTTCAAAAAAAAATTCAATGGGGCTTTGGTACAAGATTTTTTATGTAGAATTTCATGTGTTTTTAGGTAATTTTGAAAAAATTTTGATGTGTACTCACCACCAGAATCCGATCTAAAGATTTTAAGAGTGGTGTCGAATTTATTCTTAATGATATTATGAAGTGTCAAAAAAATTCGACGACCCATATTTTCAATGGGGCTCTACTCGTATGTCCACTATGCTATCTTTTAAAGTTTTATTTATAATAATATTAACTCCATTTCAAGCCATAATTTAAAAAAGTGTGTAGTATCCATTGAAATGGATGTTGAACAATACAAAAGATGCAGAAGAAAGCTTAGAAGGTGTTGGAAACAAACCATAAAATTTAATATTGCCTACCGCTTTCTTAGAGTTATATGCACTAGCAATGTTGTAAAAACCGTATCGATGCTCGTATCGCACCGAGCACCGATACACAATTTAAAAAAAAATCAAAAAATTCAAAAATTAAAATTAATGAACAAAACATGTATAACACAACGAAGAAACATTCATACTATAACAAGAACATCTCCATAACAAGGCTACGAGCATCCATAAATATAATTCTATCAAAACCTACACTGTTTTCCTTTTCTCGCATTCTCTTCCCCTCTTCTGCCATCTCTTCTTTTATCTCAGCTGCATCATAAAATTCATCACCATCATGACCATACATCTCTTGAGTAGTAGCATCTTTAAATGGTTGAGACATATCTCAACCACCTATTTATTCTCTCTCTCTCTCTTAATCTCTTCTTCTCCTTTGAAGCCTCCAATACCTGCTCAATCTAATACTTCATTGTTTCGAGAACCCGAAGACATGCACTAGCATCCTTGGTTCCCGCAATGTGATGTTTTATACAAAAAATACCACCATGTTTTACAACATTACAAAACATGCACTTGTTCACAAGCCTATTGCCTTCATACACCGGAGTGCAATATTTTCAAGCCGGATCGACTCGATCAAAAACCATTAAGACAAGAGTAGACAATCAACAAGAAGGAAAAGGCTTTTTAGAGGTTAAGAATCACGAAATCTACAAAACCCCCAAAATTTTCAAGTGAAAAATCGAGTACAATGCTAAAGGAAAGAGGTATGACACGGATTTGATAAAAACCCTGGAGATGAAGAGTTGGATTGGGTAAAATACTTGAGAATCTTGTTAATAAACCAAGAAATTAACAAGAACAAGGTAAGAAAATGATCTTTAAGCAATGAAATGACGTGAGAAGAAGTAGAAATGAAATCCGCAAGTTTCGAATTTTCAAAATTTATAACACAAAAATCGAAATTGACTCGTATGATACGGTGTGATACACCCCCGTATCATACGATACGACACGATAAATCATGATAAGCAATACGTGCCCATGTATCGTACCATATATTCATGCGATATGCGATAAAATTGTACCGTATAGTACTATACGATACGATTTTTATAACATTGTGCACTAGACGTGATTGTAGGCAACTCATAACGAACCCATGTAGCTGACATAAACGAGTGTGAGCATCCCCGATTTCATGTGAACATGTACAGCTTTTGCGCTCCCTCTCCATCAGACCTTAAGATATCCACGCATTCATTGCCCATTTCACCGCTCGTGCATTCACGAGAGTACTATATGAAGCTGATTAACTTCTAACATTAGTAATCTCTTCAAATAAATCTACAATCATGCATCTTCATCATGCGGGGCGTCCTTTTCGTTGATACCATTTCAGATAACCATCCACTCATTCTCCCAACAAAGAAAGGACAAATCAGGATACCCAAACTAAAAGAGACCTCGTTTCTCGCCATTTCTCCTAATAAATACACACACTTCGATCTATACATACCAAGCAGGAAGCCATAGTATGGGCCGTATGAAGAAAACCTAGATCCGCGAACCAAAACTCTTGTTTCCCATAAGAAAATGAGGAAAAGGGAAAACAATCTCATCGAGGAATCTGTCAAGTACACGAAGTCTTCAAGAAATAACAAACACGAGAACGTAAATAATCAAACATAAATAGAAGAAAGGAAAACAGCCATTTTACGTATTCCGCTGTACCCGTACGGTTCGAAGGATCCTTGCAGACGAAATCGTCCAGAATAAACATCAAAGAAGCCCGCGGGTGATTTCTCTCACCTGGTAATGCGGGGACGCGGCGGAGACGGTGAGATTCGAATTCTGAGAAACCCGAAAGGAGAGACCGGAGTGGGCGAGGAGGCGCCGGGTCCCGCGCTGCGCCGTCACTCCGGCCGCCGCAGTGATCCCTGATGTCAAGGAGGTCGAGGGCGACGCCATCAATGCAGTAAACTCAAAAGGACAATTGAGAAGAAGGAAAAGAACCCGGACTCTAACTTAGCTCCTCCAGAGAGAGAGAGAGGCTTGAAGAAAGCTCAGATGGAGGGGACACATGCAGACTTTTCTCTCGCTCTCTCTCTCCTTGCTGGCATCGATGAGACCGAGAAGGGGAGCAAGATCCAGCTGAGTTGTAAGGTTACCCATCATGCTTTCATAACACACGCGTCCCTTTTGAGTTAGGAGTGCTAGTGGATCGGATTCGAATTCTTAAACAAACCAAAACCAAACTCTATTTTATTTTTTTTCCCACAAAGATAGAAAGTTCCATTTAGACATGTCCGGAACTGTGACCGAACCGGGACCGTTCCGGTTTCAGTTTCAGTTTCGGTTTAAGTCTTAAACCATTCAGAATCAGAAAAAATTGTAAGTGAAATTTTAAAAAATTGAAAAGATATGAGATGAATCACCGATTCTCGTACACATACCGAGTTCTTAGCTGGTATCAGTACTTACGTGCAGGTTTTAAAAAGTTTTGGATTTTGGATGTATTTGGTTATATATTTATAGATCAAGTTAGACTAATATCCAAATGCATCAACTCGATCTTGAAACCCAAAAGTGTTATATTTTGATGCTGAAACTATGCTTTATGAAATTGAGAACGTTACGTGACGTAGTTTTCTGTATGATACATTATGTTTCTTGTTAGAAATAGAAATATATGTTTAAAGTTTTAATAAGCTTTATATTATTATAGTCAATTCTTATTTAAAAAAGTCTAGGTAAAGTCTCATACGTAGGTGCGGTGTTGTCGAGTTCAAGCTGAACTGGACATGTAATAGGCAGAGCTTGAGCTCGTCAAAACTTAGCTTGAGTATCTCGTGAGTCAGCTGAAGTAATGTGTGCTGAGGCCATTTCTATTCTGTCTTCCACAAACACACACATCAAATACTTTCTGGTAACATGAATATATTGACCGACTCCTTCAGGCCAAGTGACCGTGTGATGTAAGATTTATTGTAAGGTGAGGACAATGCATGGTATGCCATTCACGATGTTCATTCATGTACTCATTGTTTTTGGATAGGATGAGTATCATAACATACTTTTCAAAACACTTTAAAAGATTTTAAATTACATTGATGTCACCCAAAAGCAATGAATGAACACGTTAAAAATGGTAGGATCAGGTTTTCATATATATATATAACCGGTTTTAGGGCAGTACCGAAACTGAAATTAAAACAGCCCAAAACAAGTGATTCCGAAATTGGAACTGAACGTGTCTTCTCGAGCCTGCATCTAGCAGGGCCTGCCTAAGGGCAGGAGATGATCTAATCATATCAAAACCAACATCATAATTTAGCTTTCTATACCCTGTTCAGAGCCGATTTGCATACGCACCATTGGGGAACTTCTTTTGTATGTAGACTCTTGGTAAGGATTACAATGGGTCGGTCCAGGATAGCTATACCTATATCCAGCTCCGACCCAAATCTTACCAGAATGGGTACAGGGTAGGAACAGAGAAAAATCAGGTTATATATATATATATATATATGGGTTGGGTACGGGTCGGGAGAAATTAATCGGGGCATCTTGTCCGATGCCTAACCTAATCAATTTCGGGTTCAGGTATTCGTTACCCTATACAGGTCAGGGTTGAATGGGTCGAGTCAATATTGCCATCCCTATCTCTTTATAAAAGTGATGCTCCTTAAAAAGTTCATATACACCCCTTTCAAGCCACTAAATTAACTTGCATAAACATAACCATCCAAGTAATTGACTTGTATTTTGCTTTTGTTAGAGTGGGGAGGTTGAAGCTAGGGATGCATGCCAGGGTATCAAACTTAGGATCTCTATCTTGTGACTTAAGCCCCTTGTTAGGTGAGCTAATGTTGTGAGTATGACAATAAGTAAGCTTAAGTTTCTTTTCTATTTCTTTTTCTTATAATGGGAGATCAAAACCACTTAACATCGACTTTTAATTACCGATTTACAAATAAAAAAATGAACAAAAAAGAAAAGATAGAGCATGTTGTAAAGATTGCAAGGTAATTCCAGGAAAAAGCTTAACCACCCAACATTGACTTTTAGTTATGGATTTACAAATAAAAAAATGGACAAAGAAGAAAAGAGTGCATCGAGCTATTCAGATTAAATAGTTTAGGATAGCTAGAGCTAGAGATAAAAAATACTAAAGATCTTAATTATGTTAGATGTATCAAAGACAAGGATGAAAAAATTCTAGTGGCAAATGATGATATAAGAAATATATGGAAAAACTAATTTTATAAGTTTTGTAATGAAAATAAAGATGTTAGTATTAGCTTAGGAGAGTTAGCCAAATTAAAAAAGTATATAAACCACAATTTCTACATACGTATTCAAAAGAATGAAGTCAAAGAGGCTCTTAAACATATGAAGGGTGATAAATCGGTAGGACCACACAATATTCCTATAGAAGTTTGGAAAATACTAGGAGAAATAGGAATCACTTGCCTCATAAGACTATGTAATGAAATATGGACAAACCAAAAGATGTCTGAGGAATGGAGAGCGAATACACTTATATCCATATATAAGAACAAGGGTGACATTTAGAATTGTGTGAATTATCAAGGTATCAAGTTAATGAGCCATACTATGAAATTGTGGGAAAGAATTATCGAACGTAGGTAAAAATGATACATCGAGTACAATGAAGAACCGATTTGGATTCATGCCAGACAGATCTCCTGTTGAAGCGATTCACCTTTTGAGAACCTTGGGTACCGATGGAGGTTCTTTAGAGAACCTTGGAAAAAAGAGGTATCCCATTGACATACATTAACCTTATAAGAGACATGTATGATGGTGCAGAAACATGTGTGAGGACTCATGAAGGAATGACAAACTTCTTTGAAGTTAATATTGGGTTACATCAAGGATCTACTTTAAGTCCATACTTATTTATAATGGTGATTGATGAGTTAACAAAATATATTCAAGATGAAGTACCTTGGTGTATGTTATTTGCAAATGATATTGTGTTAGTAGAGTAGTCTAAGAAAAAAGTTAATAGAAAATTGGAACTATGGAGATAAACATTAGAAAGTAAACGCTTTTGACTTAGTAGAACAAAGACAGAATATATGGAATGTAAGTTTGATCATTTGGATACTTCAGAGAATATATAAATTAAAATTGGCAGACATTGCATCCCCAAAAGAAAAGTTTTAAATACTTAGGGTCAATTTTTCAGAGTGATTGAAGAATTGATGGAGATACGCATAAAATTAATGCTAGTTGGTTAAAATGGAGAGGAGCATCAGGTATTCTTTGTGATAAGAAGATACCATTAAAATTAAAAGGTAAATATTATAGAGCAGCAATTAGGCATGCCATGTTTTATGGTTATGAGTGTTGGACAGTTAATCATCAACATGTACAAAAGATGTTTGTGACAGAAATGAAGATGTTGAGATAGATGAGTGGTCATACAAGAAAAGACCGTATACATAATAAGGTTATTAGAAACAAATTAAGAGTGACACCAATAGAGGATAAAATGAGAGAATATCGTTTAAGATGATTTAGACATATAAAAAGAAGATCAAAAGAAGAACCAATAAGAAGGTATGAAAAACTAAATTTGGAAAGTATTAAAAGAGTAAGAAGACTACCACAAAAGTGTTGGAAAGAAATAATAAAGAATGATCTAGCTTATTGTGAGTTAACTGCTAACATGGTACATGATAGGGCTTTGTGGAAACAAAGAATCCATGTAGCTGACCCTTTCTAGTATGGGAAAAGGCTTAGTTGTTGTTGTTGTTAGGAGATCAAAACTACATTAGCTCTGCTTACTGTAGGGTAGGATGGTCATGGCCACTAATGGTAGTCAGATAATGGCTTTAGAGACTCAAGCTTTATGGCAGCACTATGTAGGGTCAGCCTAAAGGCGGTTACGCCTATGAGTAGGAAAGCTCACTACTTAAAGGAAGCGATAAGGAGGCGTATGTAGCAATTGGCTTATGTAGAAAGCTTATATCCTAGAGTAAGGAATGACTTTTTTTGCACTCCTATAGTAAGCCTTACAATAAGGGTTAAGGCATAAAGGAAGTAATGTATGCCTCTAGTGCTAGGTGGAATGACACCTTATTATCGTATGCCTATAGGGTAAGTTGCTTTAAGGGCATCACCCTGTAAGATAGGTGGAATTCTTTGTCTTGATTACTATAGAGTAAGCCACTTTAAGTCAACTTATCTAGACTTACCCCTCTTATGTATATATATATATGAGAGCATCTCCAATGCTCAAAGTTTATCAAGACCTTATTGATTGATCTTCATTATTGGCATGCCACAATACCACTGAAAAGTTATCAATTAAGGTGTTGCAGTCTCCTTTGATTCATAATTTCTTCTATCCATATTCATATACTAAGTGAGCCCCTTTATATAGAGCTAGTATCTCTGCCCCCAAAGCGCTCACACTTGGGTTGATCAACTCTACAAAGCCCAATAAAAAATCACCCTCATGATCCCTCACAAAACCCTCAATATTAGATCTTATAAGAGGGCTCATCTTGTGTGAACTATCGAAATTAAGGTTCACCCATCCTTCCTTGGGCTTTTACTATGAAACTTAAATAAGTCTTCTATTTTGGCTACTGTGATTATTTATATGGAGGGACTGTATGGATGTTTGATAAAGGTGACTAGTAGTCCATGCTTGTAAAATACTAATGACTCAGACTAGTAAGGGAACTCGAAACATATTGTAATTGGTTATCTTCTCTATGTGAATTAACTGCTGCTTTTCAAATTCATAAGTTAAATTCTTGATCTCAAACAAGATTCATTAAATATAAGTCATAAACTTTTTCATCACATTTCTCATTAATGTTTATACCAAAATGTTTTATTACAACAATAATCTTTTGTAATTTTAGAAATACAACTATCCAAAAATAACACTTTGATCAATAAATTGTCATATAAGTGAGGAGAAATTAGTAAAGAAAACAAAAGAAAAAAAGTAAAATTATAAGAGAGGGAGAGAGTTAAGATTAAATAGTAAACTAATTGGTCATCTTATCTCTGTGAATTAACTGCTGCTTTTCAGTTTATAACTTACATTCTTGATCTCAAACAAGATTCATTAAATGTAAGTCATAAATTTTTTCATTACATTTCTCATCAATGTTTCTACCAAAATGTTTTATTACAATAATATTCTTCATGATAATCTTTTTTAATTTTAGAAATGCGACTATCCTAAAATGGCACTTTTATCAATAAAATGTTATATAAGTGAGGAGAAATTAGTAAATAAAGCAAAAGAAAAAGAGTAAAATTATGAGAGAGGGAGAGACCTAGGATTACATAGTAAACTAATTAGTTCTAAAAAAACAAAGTTTCTTACTAATACATTTTATATAAATAGTTACTACAAAATAGTAGTAATAGTAATAATGATAATAGTTTGTAGAATTAGTAATATAAGACCTTATTCTTATATGCCTATAGAATAAGTCGCTTTAAGGGCATCATCCCGTAGGATCAGTGGAATTCTTTGTCTTGCTTGCTATAGAGTAAGCTGCTTTATATGCAGACTTGTCCCTCTTGTGTGCGTGTGTGTGTATATATATATTATATGAGGAGAAATTAGTAAATAAAGCGAAAGAAAAAGAATAAAATTATGAGAGAAGGAGAGACCTAGGATTACATAATAAACTAATTAGTTATATAAATATAAAGTTTCTTAATAATACATTTTACAGAAATAGTATTGACAAAAATAATAGTAATAGCAATAATGATAAGCCATAAAAGGCTCTCCTCCTAATGCTTTAGCTTCTTTTTCTCACGCTTGTGGATCGCTTATGGGTTCTTTTGCGTCAGCAACTCCACCGGTCAACATCTTCTTCCTGGCATAGCCATGCCATGATTCCACTCTATCTGGACTATTATCTGCAATTGCTTATGACTGTCTCAAGTTGATTAACTCTGGACCTTCGACGACCCTTGTTGGGTTCTCATTGCGGTTAGGGTTGAGAATTGAGAATCATTTTTGCTGATGTAGTCATACATGCAAATTCAATGGGGGACTCATTGCTACAGCTTTGACCATGTTGTGTTCTCAGTACGAGGCTAATTGTGTTTTTGCTGTTGGAATTCTGTATTTGTAGATTGTGCAGGAATGGTTGATTGAAAGTAGCATGATGTGATATTCCTAGAGTAAAATGCATGTGGAAATAACTAAGGTTTCTACTGCAGTTAATGAATTCTAGACGGGTTATGGACACGGACATTTCTCAGTTGGAAGGGAGTAGATGAAAGCGTGAATTTTACTTAGTGCTTCTACCATTGCTTCTACCAAGCGATGAGTTTGTGGAATGAACTGTTGCTTAACACTCACGAAAGTAATATTAAGGAACATTAGAAGTTTATCATATGCATTCCATGACCAAACTTCTAGGAGCTTTTATACTGTAGAACTTCCAATAGCAGCCAACCAATTGGAGTTGTCCATAGTCCCAGTTAAATGTCAAATTTATTTGACTATAACTAAATTTGTTCAATGTGTAAACTATGATGCCTTTCTGGTCCCTTGATTTGTGTTGGAGATCAAGTTTAGTTTGTATGAGTTTAGTGTCATCTGTAATTAATGTGTAGTTAATTTGGTTTGAGTCTAGTTATAGGTTGAGTCTAATTAGTTGGTTGAAGTTCTGTTATGTGTTTGGATTCTAATGAATCGGTTCAGATTCATTAGGATCCATACTGAATCGTGTACTTTAAGTAGGGTCAGTTTAGTCTTTTAAGTTAGAACAGAGAGTAATATAAATCTATAATTAGGGTTAACTAAAGCAGTTATGAAGTGAATAAAAAGAAGCAGAGGAAAACGGCAGCCTCTGAAGGGGCCGACTGATCTCTGATTTAATTAGATATGTTTTGATTTATTTTCAGTCACTAATATCTGTATTTTATGCATGATTCATCATGGTATCAGAGCCTAAACTCAGAGTTTTGAGATTCGTGGAGTACAAATCCGTGGATTAGAGTTTTATTCAAAACAACGTGAGTACAATCTATTATTTGGTGCATTTATTTTGAATCTGAAATGACAACAAGTTGTGTATTCAAGGAGGAAGTATAGTTAAAAAATTTGTTCAGCAGAAAGTCAAGCACGAATTTCTTGTGTGTTTATCGTTTTTGGATTTTACAGATTCAAGGGAAATTGATTACTGGTTTGATCAATAATAATTCAGTGGTTGAATCATAACACAAGGACGTATCATACTCTTTAAACACAAGTGCAGAAATGATTCAGTTGCAAGATTATAACCACGTTATAATGTGGTTGCTGTTTTTCTAATTGAAATCGGTGCCTGATTTGATTTGAAGAAGGAATATATATTATTTGCTTTATACTATTCAGTTCAATTGAATTTGACTGCATACACCAATACTCAATGGTGCTTGTGTGGCTTATTTAGAAGGTGACAATCTACAACAACTTTGTCAGTGATTAATTGAAAGTGTGAAGATGGGTGACACAAACGAAAATTGTTTGGCAGATAAGAGTGAAGGTTGAAATTGGACGGGAAGAATTTTCTTCAGTGGGCTCGATCGATCGAGCTAGCAGTAATGGCAAGGGGGTGTTGGGATTATCTGACAGGCGATGTAATTCAACCTCAACTAAATGATCCTCTATACTCAAGATGGTGCAGGGAAAATGTCCTAGTAAGTGCTTGGCTCCTACAGTCAATGTCTCCATCAATTGCCAGTACTTTTATGTTTTTGAAAACAGCTAAAGACATTTGGTTGGCTGTCCATGATGCTTATGCTCAAAGGAAAAATATAGCCAAGAAATATGATATTATTGAAAAAATTAGACGATGTAGACAAGGAAACAGATCAGTGAGTGAATATTATGCAGAACTCCGAGGCCTCTGGAAAGAATTACAACTCTACTCTAAAACAAAATGTCAGAGTTGTACTTAAGAGAGGAATGAAGAATTTGAAGAAAGAAAAGTGTTGGATCTCTTATGGGGAATTTCTTCAGATTATGAAGCAGTAAAAAACAACATTCTGAGCAGAGAAGAACTACCCTCCTTGAGCACAGTATATTCACTTTTACTTCGAGAGGAAGATAGAAAACACTTAGAGAAGGAAGCAAAGATCAATTCAGAAACTACTGCATTTGTGGGGAGAAATACACATAACTCTTCATTTCCTCGTGGTAGAGGAAGTTATGGTCGTGGTAGAGGCAGATTTATACCTCATTTTGATGAAAAATCAAAATTAACCTGTTCTCACTGTGGAAAAACAAGACACACAAAGGAAATATGCTGGGAATTGATTGGTAAACCTACTCAATTTCAGAATAGACCTAACAGTGCTTATTTGACTAGCGATCAGAATGACAAACATAATGTTGAAAGCAATATCAATCCACTAGCAGATATGAAGAAGGAGATTGAATTGCTTAAGGCTCGATTGGTTGATTCACATACTCCATCCACTTCCTCCAGTAATGAAGCTCAAGCAACCATGGCGTATCCTTTTTCATTCTTAGCTAAGGGTAATTTCAACTATTCTAATTCACAGATATGGGTTATTGATTCAGGGGCAACCGATCATATGGTCAGTAAAAGGGAATGGTTTGATAGCTATGAGCAGACTCAAGAACCTATTAACATTCGATTGGCAGATGGATCATATACCCCTATAATGGGAAGAGGGAACATCACTACTTCTTTTGGTGCACTGAAAAATGTTTTACATGTTCCCAGTCTATCAGTTAATTTATTATCCGTATTTGCTTTAACTCAGGATCTGAAATATCGTATAATTTTTTATTCTATTGGATGTACATTTCAGGAATTGAGGACGGAGAAGATCTATGGTCTTGGTAACGTGCGAAGAGGCCTTTATATTTGTGAAGATAAAAATAAAGAAGCGATGCAGGTTACCAGTTTTACAGAAAAACAAAAGAGTATACCCCGCTGGCATCAAAGATTGGGACACTTACCTTTGTCGAAGCTTAGGATACTACTGCCTGAATTCAGTTTATGTAATAATTTGAATTTGAACTGTGAAACTTGTTAGAAAGCAAAGCATCATCGTACTTCATTTCCTTTAAGTGAAGAAAAATCATCTATTCCTTTTGAGATTGTACATTCAGATGTTTGGGGCCCTTGTGCTACTTCCTCTTTGTATGGTTTTAAATATTTTATAACTTTCATAGATGATTGCACCAGGTTCACAATGATATATCTTATGAAAACCAGAGATGAAGTAAGAAATATTCTTCCCATCTATTGTAAATTTGTACTGACACAATTTCAGAGCACTATTAAGGTTCTTCGCAGTGATAACGGTAGAGAGTTCATGTCCCAATTTTTTCATTCATACTTCCTAGAAAATGGAATAATACATTAGACATCCTGCGCCTACTCTCCCCAGCAAAATAGTGTCTCTGAAAAGAAGAACAGACATATTCTAGAGGTGGCTAGAACTCTACTGATTGGGTGTAACATTCCTAAATACTATTGGAGTGAAGCAGTATTGACAACAGTGTATCTCATAAACCGCATGCCGAGCAGAGTTTTAAATGGTAATACTCCATTTCACTCATTACGTTCCCATTAAAAACAATTTCATTTACTCCCTAGAGTCTTTGGATGCACTTGTTTTATTCATCTATTTCATGGTTTGAAAGATAAATTAGATGCCAGGTCAATCAATGTATTTTTGTGGGGTATTCTTCTACTCAGAAAGGATATAAGTGTTATGATCCTGTTAACAGAAAATCATATGTTACTTTGGATGTTACATTTCATGAAGATATACCGTTCTATAAGATCCAAGATGATTCTTTATCTGAAATGGCTTCTCCACATGTAATACCTATTCCTCCAATTGAGAATCAGACACAGCAGGAAAAGGCAAATGAAGAGATGATACTTACTCAAAATAAAGATTGTCGGGTGTATACAAGAGGTGACCGGAAAGTGTTTTCACCAGATCAAGGTAGTAACTCAGGTTCAGATTCTCCGCCACCTCTAATTACGTCTAACACCTCAAATATTGATCTCCCTATTGCAGTCAGAAAAGGAAAAAGAGAAGCAACAAAATATTTTTTACAGAAATTTGTGTCATATTCTAACTATCCTCAAGAATATCAGGCTTTTGTCATGAATACTGATTCAATACTTATTCCAAAAATATTTGAAGAAGCTGAACAACAGCCAGAATGGAAGAGAGCAATGGAAGAAGAGATTGATGCACTAGTAAAAAATAAAACTTGGGAACTAGTGGATTTACCAAAAGGAAGGAAAACAGTTGAGTGCAAATGGGTGTTCTCTGTAAAGTATAAAGCAGATGACCACATTGAAAGATACAAAGCCAGACTAGTTGCTAAAGGTTACAGTCAGTCATATGGTATTGATTATACTGAAACATTTGCACCAGTTGCAAAAATGAATACAATTCGAATAATCTTAAGCGTGACAGTTTATAAAGGATGGGAGCTATGGCAATTAGATGTTAAAAATGCTTTCCTCCAAGGAGATCTCATGGAAGACATTTACGTGGATATACCTCCAGGTTATCTTCAGAAACAAACGCAAAGTAAAGTATGTAAATTGAAGAAATCTATTTATCGCTTGAAACAATTTTCACGAGCATGGTTTGAAAAGTTTAGTGATGGTATTATGAAATTTGGCTTTAGTAAATGTACCAGTGATAATACACTTTTTATCAAACATGGTCAGAAAATTATCATACTCCTAGTCTACGTGGATGATATCATTATTACTGGGGATGACACTGAGGGTATAGTTGAGCTGAAGAAGAGGCTAAAAATTGTGTTTGACTTGAAGGACTTGGGCAGATTACATTATTTCTTGGGAATTGAAGTGATTCATAAAAATGATAGTTTATTCCTAAGTCAAAGGAAATACATCATGGACTTACTAAAAAAAACTAAGATGGAAGAGTGCAGAATATGTTTTGTTCCCATGGATACCCCTAAAGAGGAAGATAATTAGTCTACAGAACTATATGAAGATATTGGTAAGTACCAGAGAGTGGTAGGAAAATTGATATATATAACTATAACTCGACCTGATATTAGCTTTGCAGTGGGATATGTTAGTAGATGGATGCATTGTCTATCCAGACATCATATGAGCATGGTATTTCATATAATCAGATATTTAAAATCATCTATTACCTATGGATTACTATATGCTCCTCATTCATCAATGAATTTAGAAATTTATTCAGATGCAGATTGGGCAGGTTCCAAGACTGATAGAAAATTCACATCTGGTTATATGGTATGTTTGGGTGATAATATAGTCTCATGGAAGAGTAAAAAACAATCTGTGGTAGCCAGATCGAGTGCTAAAGCAGAGTATCGAGCAATTGCTCTAAGAATGTGTGAAGGTTTATGGATTATATCACTTCTTAAGGAAATTAGTCTCAAAGACAACATGCCAATTGATTTCTTTACAGATAGTAAAGCAGCTCTCCAGATAGCTTTGAATCCAGTATTCCACGAGAGGACTAAGCATATAGAAATTGACTGTCACTTTATCAGAGAGAAAATTTCTCAAGGCATATTCAACCTCGTTCATGTACGCTCGGAAGACCAGCTTGCAGATATACTTACTAAATCGTTACTAGTCAGTGGCTTCAAGAAAATTCTTGCAAAGATAGGAATCACAACTCTTCAAGACTCAACTTGAGGGGGTGTGTTGGAGATCAAGTTTAGTCTGTATGGGTTTAGTGTCATCTGTAATTAATGTGTAGTTAATTTGGTTTGAGTCTAGTTATAGGTTGAGTCTAATTAGTTGGTTGAAGTTCTGTTATGTGTTTGGATCCTAATGAATCGGTTCAGATTCATTAGGATCCATACTGAATCGTGTACTTTAAGTAGGATCAGTTTAGTCTTTTAAGTTAGAACAGAGAGTAATATAAATCTGTAATTAGGGTTAACTAAAGCAGTTATGAAGTGAATAAAAAGAAGCAGAGGAAAACGACAGCCTCTGAAGGGGCCGACTGATCTCTGATTTAATCAGATATGTTCTGATTTATTTTCAGTCACTAATATTTGTATTTTATGCATGAATCATCAATTTGTTCATACATGTCTCTTTGTGGGCTACAGTGAGGTGAAACGTATGAGAGAGCTGGAAGAAGTCTTGAAGTTCAATACTGATTTTCAGCTTTTCACATACACCATGCTATGAGTAAATAAATCGGTTTAACCTGCACAACAACCTCAACCCCCAGCGCCCTCCCTCCGTTTTCAACCTTTACCAGAAAAGTGAAAAAGTGAAATGGAAAATCTAGAGAGAGGACAATCACAATAGAAGGTCGATCTTTTAGAGAAGTTCTGCGTAGCTTGAATAAGTCAACTGTGGTGACACTTATGCAGGAAGTTGGGGAAGATAGACTTAAGTGTACCAAAATTTGGCATCCAGAACCAGCGTCTTAGGCTACTAATTTGTGTCATGAGTTGATAAATAGAGCTGGTATTCTGGAACTCCATTTTGGAAGGTGAGGAAAATGGTCATGTAATCTCTTGTTTCTAGAGACACGAACCATTTCATCAAAAATTGTGCTAGTGAATTTTCTTGATTCCTCATTTGTTGCGCTTCAGAGGTTCAAACTTTCTGTGCTAGTGATTGCGGGTCGCTGTAAGTATGACCATCAAGTGGTCACCGTATCATTACCTGCATGCAATGTTCTTAGTAGACCATAGGTTTCCTACTCAAACACGAAAAGTGTAGGGTGACGATTCACACAACATTCAACACAAGCACTACCTGAAAACACCGTGTTTACACCAACTCAAAGTAACACGAGAAAAGATTAAACTCGTTTGGGTTGCTTTATTTCTACATTTGAAAAGGACACAAAATGAAATTGCCAGTATTAAATCACATTAATGAACACTACCCAAATTTCTTTCTTTCTACATTTGAAAAAAGGCCACAAAATGAACATGAACCCGAAATGAAATTGCCGGTTTAGAACACCTTAACGAACACTACCCAAATTGCTTTGTTTCTACACTTGAAAAAAGGGCACAAAATGAACATGAACCCGAAATGAAATTGCCGATATTAGAACACCTTAACGAACAGCACACAAAAGTTTGTTATGACCACCAAAAGTGACATAAAGAAAACCACGTAAACACGAAATGACCCAAAAAAAAACTTGGAGCGGACCTGTTTTGCATGATATTGCTATATCTCGAAGAGCTCAACCCCACAAAGGTAAAGGATAGACTCGAGCACTGGTTTCTACGTAACATTAAAATATTCACTAGTGGTTGGAGCAGGTAAATCTCTTCAAATTCTCTCGTGAATATTGTATTATACTACTAATTCCTCATATCATTGGAATTTTCTAGCCATGAAAACAATGGTTGATCTACTGGTGAGCGAGTTTGGCAGCCGCCTCACCCGTAATTAAAAAAAAATCTATACAAGTAGTCTGAATTTTCGTATCACCGGAATTTTTACCAAATTGAACTTTGGTTCGCCGGAAAATTTTCTATATCAGCTACTGCATGGATTCCATGCTTGCTTTGACAGTGAATTCAATTCGTTTAGATATATATTAGTTGTGGGCCAATGTAGGAGATAACAGGCTAAAATAAATGTGATAAGTTTATGATTTCTCATTCCTTGCTATGATTTTGGGTGCCCTCTTTGCAGTGATTGTCGACAAGCATGACTCTGAGGGTGGCTTTTACAGCTTGAAAGTGCAGGCATACTAATTATTGTTTTCAATACAGTGTTTTCTTTTATACGAGGGGCAACGGTTTCGTGTTTCTAGTCACGTTCGGGTCGTGCAATTTAGTGTTCGTGTCAAAGCAGGCTAACCTGTGCACAACTTGATTTTTTTTGTTACTTTGCGTGGATAGATCACAACTTTAATTTTCAGGTAATTTTTGTATTGGCCCATGGGGTTTTCATTCCGGGTATCGTAGTATCATCGAGTTTTAGTTTCAGGTCACGACTCGGGAAGCCCGTTCTCATGTTCACGTAGAGTAACACGAGAAAATTCTGTCATGTTCAGGTTGATCCGGTTCCGGGTTAGTCCGGAACCTGGAACTGTAACCAAACTAGCTCAGAGTTGATTTTGGTTACAGTTCCAGAACCACCGGTTTTGGAATGCTTTCAATTTGAGTTCGGAATCACTTAGAACCGGTACTTTTATTAAGCAAAATTTAAAATTATAAAAATATATTTAAAAAGTACTGGAGCTGGCTGTTTGGAATCTTCGGTTTTAATTCTAGGTTCAGCTGGTTCCTGGCCCGGTTCGAAACCTTCGAACCGGATAGAAACTGGCCATGTCTAGTTACAAAGCTTAATTTGTAGGATAATATCTATCCTGTTGGGTATATGAATGCAAAACATAACTATTTCAAGCATAAATAATTCGAGGCTCAAAAATTTTACGCAACATAAATCTGTGATCGAAACAAACATGCCCAAAGATTTGAATATAAGAAAAGGACCTATAACAGTCCCAAGCTCCTCACTTGGCCTGGAACTAGAACTGCTGGATTCAACCCACATGTTTTTATTTCATTTTATAAGTTTTTCTTTTCTTTTTTCCCTTGAAACTTCTTTAAATTTTCTTTTTCTTTGCATTTTCTAGAGTGAAACTAGGTTCGGTTACGGTTCAAGGTGAAGCCGCTACTCACGGTTCTAAAACCCCTTATCACAAACATATCGTTAGCTCAATCGTAGGGCACTCCCTATTGTTTCTACCAAGTAAAGAATTCAACTCTTAGAGGATGCATTGTCCTTGTATTTCTAAACAAATTGAAACTGGTGCTAGTCGAACCGGCCCTAGGATAGTTCAACCGAAACTGGCGGTTTAAAACCAAAACCGGCGGTTTAAAACCAAAACCAGACATGTCTAACTTCATATGTAATTGTAACCCAAAACTGGACATGCTAATTTCATATGTATATGATTACAATTATCTACGTCGCCAATGTGCCTACGATGCAACACCACTAGTGTGCACCAGGTGGTGGTGGTTAGTGTGTATCGTCCCACGAGAATACAATATGGTGCAAAGTATTTGCCCGAATGAGAAATCCTAGAATCTCGTTAGTTTTTTGGATTTAGAAAAGCGTCAATTTTCAAGAACAAGAATCTTCTGATATGTACGGAATTTCTTATGATAAAAAAGAATCGCTCGCTAAAGTTTTGGATTATCCATGAGAATATTAGCAATAGGTTGCTTGAAGCAAGAGCTATTCTTTCATGACTTACAATGCAGTTGCTTCGATTCCGCTAGGGTCCTTCTGTCACTAACTTGTGTACGTTCTAGACTTAGCTAACCCGTGTCGTGTATCCGGGTTTGAAACACGACTAATATGTAGTTCAGGTTTGGGTGACAGTTTTCGTGTCTATGAGATACGAAATGAAATTTCTGACCAACTTTTATTTGAATTTTGGGCTGGCAATATAAGACAACACAAAAGCCAAACACGAAGGCGACTCTAAAAGGAGGAGTTCAGTGTGTGCACAAAGTAGAGCAAGAAGAAGATGTGTCATGTCTAGGTTGACCTGCTTTTGACGAATTTGCATGACCAATATTGAAAACCGGACGCTAGCATGATAAGAAAGGTCTCTGTCCTTCTCCCCTAAAAAGACAGTTGGGCCATGCTCGGGTTGACCTGTTTCTAATTCACACACCTCATGCCAAATTCCCCTTTACTGTATCCAAACTTATCATAACCGGTTTAGATAAAATGTCTTAAAAGATTCAAAGAACCGGCTGACTTGAATCATGAATCAACTTGAGATGAAAAAATAAATTGAAAAAAGACCAAGAGCAACGAATCAGCCCAATTATGGTCAATATTGAACAGACGCCAACTGATTCACATTGGATCCAAAACCAAATATTGGGTTCAATTTTGACAAGAAACACGATCACAAAGTCCAAGATAATATCCACCCAAAGTATAGGAAAGTTTTTTTCTTTGTTCAAGAAGGGGTGGGCAAAGTTTGCTACATGCCGGGCATTGGTCCATGGATCCTGCGGCATGCTCATCGTCTGACAATCCTAGTTTTGTAAGCCTAAGCTTCTTAATCAATCACTCATATGATTCGAAAGAGGAAATTGCCTCTTGAACGAAGTTCAGTTTCTAAAGACTGAACGCTGATCGTTTCACTACTTTAATCACCAGTAATGCACTTCTACTATTGGAAACCATCGGAGTAAAAATGATTGTTGCTATTACCAAAACCACTTAAATAAAACTATAAAAGTATATATAAAAAAAAATAATATATATATATATATATATATATATATATATATATATATATATATATATATATATAGGTTTTCTAGGTGGTTTTGATGGTGACAAGTGATTTTGACCGATAAAAAATGACTTTTGATAATAGAGGATTAGTGAAAGGTGATAAAAGGTGACGGTTGGTGGTTGAAATGGTGGAGCTATATAAAAGAAACAATTGAAACTTGAATTTTGAAAAGTATATATGAAATTTTATAAGTATGTTTTATTTACGTGTATACCTTTTGCTTTTTCAATTTAATTTAAATAATCTATCAATTAAAATAGATGAGCAAAATTTATTTGGCTATGTTAGCACCTAAGTGTACTAGTATATACTAGGTTTTCTCTCTCTAAAAACAGATGAACCTATTATTTGTTCGTACTTATCTAAATAAATATCATCTAAAGATATATATATATATATATATATATATATATATATATATATATATATATATATATATATATATATGATTATGATTTGAATTCAAAAAGCAAAACAAAATAAATTTATTTTTATAAGTGTATTTAATTTATGTGTATATCTTTTACCTTTTAAATTTAAATATCAACCTCAACTAAATAGTTGTAATTTGTTTGAGTATGCTAATACTACTTTACACTAAGCTAAGCTTGTTATCCAGGACCCACTCCGAACACGGTCGAAGATGTCCGGGTTTTCTCTGTACCGGGACTGGAACCCAATAAAATCGGGTAGTAACTGCCTCGTTCGGGTCGGATCAAATTTGTCAGCCTTAATAAGGCAAGGAGACTCCGCGGATGGACGAAGTAAAACCCAAACCCGAACCAAACACTGAAAGAGGATTGCGGGTATGAGAAAGACAAGGAGCAAAATGGTAATTTAGTATTCCCCGTTCTGACAACAGATGTCGGCTCCGTCTTTACCGGTTTTCCGATAGGGAAAGGAAAAGACGAAAAGACCCTCATCGCAAACGCACACCCGCCTTTTTCCCCCTCCTTTATCAAGTTTTTGACGCGAGCCACAAGACGCCCCGCTCTCCCAGGGCCCCTGTCTTGCTCGCCTTCCCAGGGACTCCGCTGCGCGCGGTCTTTCCTGGTGGCGAGGCACGCCGCGCTTTTCCCTCCGAACCCTAGCCGCTTTGCTGTCCGTTCCTTTTCTTCGTTGAGTTGCGGGAGAGAGGGGGAGAAGGCGTTCTCTCTCTCTCCCTCTCTCTCGATTCGATGGATCTGAGGGAGATGGCATTCTTCCTTGCGTTGGGGACCTTCCTCGTGCTTTTCTTGCTTCCTGATGTCTCCGCTACCGGAGTTCTCAGAGTCAGGAGCAAATTCGCCGGTGGTAGAAGGGAGATTGGTCACTTGATGGAACACGACAGCCGGAGACACGGCCGGTTGCTCGCCGACGCCATCGATCTGCCGTTGGGTGGTAGCAGCAGCGCTACTGTGGCTGGGTGAGTTCGTCGGCACGATCCTTGCCGCTTTTGTGCTTGATCCGTGTGGATTTGGTTTTCGGTTTGCCGTCCTTATCGTTTAATGTGCGAGGGGAACGTGCTTTCGAAGTAAAGATTTTGCGACTAAGAGGAACTTTTCTGTCACGAAAAAGTGAAGAGAAAAAATGAGCTCATGTTGCTGAGGAACTGACGGTCTTTCGCTGTGAAGACATTGTTCAGCAATCCTAAAAGGGGAAAAAGAGTGCTTGGAGCCTATGTACAGTTCATTGATAGGAAACTAACGTTTTTTATTGGGAAAGTGACTTTTTTCTAACTCACGAAAACAACGCCCGCTGAGAGTTCGTTCTCCAGGGGCGAGGTTTGGCAGCATTTCTGTTTTCTGTTTGTATTTTCGTTGTTTCCCGAATTGTGGTTTGGATAGTCTTGGGATGAGGCTTAGCGCTCAATATTGTTTTGTTTCTTTAAATAGGTTGTATTATACTGAAATCTGGATTGGAAACCCGGCAAAACATTTCTTTGTGCAAGTTGACACGGGAAGCGACCAACTTTGGGTGAACTGCATCCAGTGTCGTGATTGTCCGAAAAAGAGCGATCTTGGAGTACGTTTTCCCATCTTTTCACCTTCATCATTCTTAGACTTTTTTTAATCTTCGATTAACTTGCTTGCTGCTAGAATCATTTCTTTTTTCATTTGGATCAGGTCACCCCTGTTTAAGTATTGTGCTATTGGCTCCTTACTTATTTCTAGCCTGATAGTCCTAGAATGCATGTTGGTGGTTATTGTTGGTGTGATTATTTTCCATTATTCGTTGAAACGTTTGCTGGAGCTTTTTTTTCTTTCCCTTTTAGTTTATGTTTTTATTTAATGCTTTACTGAGATATTGGTTTTGAAGTCATGCTTTTGGTACAGCTGGAGTTGACTCTTTATGATCCAAGCGCTTCGACCAGTGGTTCTTTGGTTTCGTGTAAGGATGATTTTTGTTCAATGCTTTATAGGGGCCGAGTTTCGGGCTGTACTTCTAATGTGGCCTGCCAGTTCTTTTTGCAATACGGGGATGGCAGTACCAGCACGGGCTACTTTGTAAAAGACAGCGTACAATATAACAAAGTAACGGGCAATTTACAAACCAGGCCCGTTAATGCTAGTGTGGTGTTTGGGTAAGTTTCTATGCACAGGCCTCGTTAGTTGCTAAAAATATGATATAGCTGATGTAAATTAGTGGTGTGTCATGTTATAGTTAAAAAGGGTCATCTGGTGCCCTGCCATGTATGGGCAGTCTAGCAACATAAGGCTCTTTCTTTCTCTAGGTGTTTAAAGCTATTCTCTTGATGATTGCTTATCTCCTTGCATCGGCCATGATAGTTTCTATTTAAGAGAAAAAAACTCCAAAAAGTTGTTGTTGGGAGCATTTGAGACTAATAGCTTATTGTCTGAGCAGAACAACAAAATTTACTTACTCCAAGCTATATAAGAAAGCTGACCTGGTGAACCTTCTGATGTCTTCAATTGGCTTTCCTTGTTTATCATGATGGAAGACATTTTTGTTTTTGTTAGGTATCTTTGCTGGATGATGTTTATCTGCTCTTTTGAGCTGCGCACATGCATATGTGTCTTAGTTGATTGACAATAATGACTGAGGTCCTTTCTGCATATTTTTCTATATTTGGAGGGGTTGTTGATTTGTTAGATTTCCTTTATTTGCTTCAGTAAGTGAAGCCTGCGGTACTTGATTGCCTAAATGTGTCCGATCTGATGATAATACAGGCTTCCTAGGTCTCAAATGGTGCTTGCCATCTGGTGATCTTGCTTCTCAGTTGCTCTTGGCACCTTTTTCTTTTGTTTTCTCCTTATTCTGATGGTTCCTATATGTTTAGCATACTTGAAAAGTATTTCTCACAGTTTGATGCATCCGGTATCTGTTGTTTCTGGGGTTTGTTGCTTGATGCAACTGCTCTGCATCTTGGCATGTATTATAGCTGTATGGATCTGTCTGCTAGTAGATGACATAAAACTCCTTTCTTGCCAGGTAAAATACTGAAATGGAAGTTATTATTATAAAGAGTTAGAAGCACTATTAGTTACAAGCTGTATTGAAATTGCCTTGAGCATAATTATCCACCTTGTTCTTTGTGTTCTGGAAAGTAACGGTTCTCATTCTTTTGGGTTGAGAGTCCTGCAGGTCGCCTTATTACCTGGTTGTACTCGCCATTTTGTTTGCATGAAGTTGGGAATGTTAGACCTTTATGCATGCCCTTTGATACAGTTATTTTGTATTTATTCAGGTGTTCTGTTCGTGAGACTGGCCAACTTGATGCCGATAGCCAGGCAGTGGATGGAATCATGGGTTTTGGCCAATCTGATACCTCTGTGATTTCTCAGTTAGCTTCATCAGGAAAAGTCAACAAGATGTTTGCTCATTGTTTGGATGGGAAAAATGGTGGTGGGATTTTTGCAATTGGCCATGTTGTGGAACCCGGCTTGAAGATGACACCTATGGTGGCTAACCAGTATGTCAAATTGTTACTTGTTTAGTGTGAGATGTGCAAATACCAAACAGTTTTATTACTTATCAGTCATATTAATGGTTAATCTTTTTTTTTTGTTTGACAAAGACAAGGGTGTGTTCATTTTGAAGGAATTGTTGAAACTTGAGTTATCACGTATTACTTTCCTTGTATCTTATCTGCCATAATTTTACTATTTTATGTAAGATTATTGACTTGTCTTGGTTCCTTCTCTAAATCCTGCTCCTGATTCTTATCATCTGGGAAGGTTTAAGAGCCTTGAAGTAAGCATTTATGAAGTTCTAGTGGTCTGCCAAAACCCAAAAGTGGATGAGGAACATCGATATATGTTATCTGGTATATGTGGACATGATTTTCCCGGGCATATAAAAAACTTCAAGCCTAATAAAAAGCTATCAAGTTTTTATGTTAGGGCACAACGAAGTTCATGCAGGCAGCCTTAGGATTAAAGGGCAATTAAACATCTTTAGTTTAAGTTGATGTGCTGTTGTGCCCAATATAATGAGTATTTAGACTTTCTTGTTCTTGTTCAAGCGCTTTGTTATGAGGATATAGTGTTTTAGCTTTAGGTACAATGGGCTTGGTCAGAGCTCATTGTGTATGCACACCATTACATTATTCACATCCAATTATACTTTTAAGCGGGAACTATATTCTTTGCTATGTCTGTTATTCTCGTTGGCTCACTTTCTGGTTTGTGCTGTATTCTTTAGATGTTACGAAGTGAGCAAATGCTACTGCTTGTTTATGGCAGGATTCAGGTGACCGATGCTTGCAACTTGCAAGCGTTATTTTCACCACTTACGTGTGCCTGCTTGCACAAGGCCCTTTGTAACTCTTAACGAGTGAAGTCAACAGAGAATGAATTTGTTTCTTGAAGTTTTCAGAGTCAAATTAAATTTATGTCAATGATTGTATTGATAAAGGAAATACATTTCTTATGCATTTAGCCGTTGGCCCGTTGCTATATTTGTACTTGTTTGTGTTTTATTCATGCACGATAATGTTTCTTCATGCAAGGTGATGTCTGTTGTTTGGTGTGTCTGACGTGCTTATAGGACAATGTGCCCTTGGACTAGTCTTGCAGATCCTTTGTCTTTCAGAAAATCTATCATCTGTTATTCTGTTGTCATAGGTCTCACTACAATGTCTACATGAAAGCAATTGATGTGGGTGGTGTGATGCTCCAACTTCCCTCAAATGTATTTGATTCCAGAGATGGGGTTCAAGACAAACGAGGAACAATTATTGACAGTGGAACTACATTGACCTACATTGCTGAAGATGCATTTAACCCTTTGATGAAAGCGGTGAGATGAGAAATCAAAGTGTCTTCATGTGGATGCTGTTATTAATTAGATGGTGACCTACTTATTTTCATGTCTTTTTCAGATTGTTTCTTATGGACCGCATGTGAAACTTTACACACTTCAAGGTTCAAGTTGCTTCAAGTACACGGGGAGGTAGCTATTTATAACATTTTGTTCTGTTGCTATGTGTGTTCAAGAATGTAACTGGGTGGGGTCTCTTGCCTAATGATCAACATTTCTTTATATCATTATCTCCATGCCTAACAAATGAGCTGAAGGCAGAGTAGTCCTCAAAATCTTGTGGCTTCAATAGGCTGCTAACGGCACCTTGGGAATAAGTGTGGTTCTAAATGTACTTAAAAGCAAGACTCATTTATTCCATGTCTTAGAAAGTACTGATTCTTCCATCTTTTTGCTGAAGTTATCTGAATTACACTACCAGACTCTTGTTATAGTTTCTTTTGTAAGTTTTCATTTTTATTTTTCCCAGTGTCTTACTCGGCTTTACTTGATTGCATTGTTGGTGTACCACTTTCTCTTGTTTATCAGTGATTCAGTAGTCATCTTTAATGGAGCCACCCTAAAGTTCTGGGAAACCAGAGCTGATGAGGATTTGAAGTGAATGGCGTTATTATATTAATAGTTAGCTGTTCAGGATCCATGTCTAGTAGGCATGATTGGTTTGGCTGATTATATTCTCTGCATGGGAGGTTTTGCGTATCATGACGGCATGGCTTTAATTTCTTTCAAAAGTATGAGACAGTGAGCGGCCTATTGCTCCATATGGTGTAAAAGACATTTCTGCTTTTATTTATTTTGTGAGTGTATATTTTCATTGAAATGATGCTTTCACAAAACCAAATGCAGTTGTGGCCTGTTCTTATTTGATTACTATGGACACTGTTGATGTTTAAAGGTCTGGACATTGCTATGGTATTAAGTTTATGAAGAACAAATTTAGCACTTCTATATTTTCCATGCATATCTGAGAGGTTCTCTTTCTTATTCTTTCACACGAGAATATGACTGACAACTGCAATGGAAAATTATAAAGCTCGGAAATGATCTTAGTGAGATACATTAAGTTGGAACCCTTTTCAAATTTGGTTTTCTAATAGGATTATGTTTTCATGTTTATATTTGTGTTACAATGTGCTCTATTGCTAATTTATTTTGAGTTGTCACGTTTCTCTGTTTTGCATCTGCATAAAATATAGAAGTTTTATTGTGTTCACATTTTCAATTTTATTTTTATGCTCATTTCAGCCACCCGAATGTAGTGAAAAATTTTCAGAGAGGGTCTCCGCATTTTGATTATGGACGGATGCGGGGGGTAAGGAAGCTAGTCCTAGATAATAAGATTCGTATTGGTTCTTGGAATATCGGAACATTATCCAGTAAGCTAATGGAGGTGGTAGATACTATGATTCAGAGAAAGATTCATATTCTATGTTTACAAGAGACAAAATGGGTTGGAGAAAAAGCAAAGGAGATAGAGGATATAGGTTTTAAATTATGGTACTCAGGTAAAGAAAAGGCTCGAAACGGAGTTGGTATTATCATAAATAAAGATTTAAAGGAGAGTGTAGTAGACATACAACGATATGGTGACCGAATCATGACATTGAAATTAGTGTTAGGAGCAGAGGTTTTGAATATAGTTTGTGCTTACGCACCCCAAGTAGGACTAGAAGATAGTATAAAGACAGTTTTTTGGGAAGAGTTAGATAAGGTGTTTCAAAAGATTCCACAAAAGGAGTTGATTTGTTTAGGAGGAGATTTAAATGGACATGTCGGTAAAGAGGCATTAGGATATCAAGGGATTCATGAAAACTTTGGTTTTGGGGATATAAACGAGGAAGGTAGGGAGATTTTAAATTTTGCTATGGCATTTGATCTCTTTATAGTCAATACAATCTTCAAAAAATGAGATGAACATTTAATTACTTATAAGAGTGGCTTATCACAAACACAAATTGATTACTTTATTTGTAGAAAAAAAGATAGAGCGTGTTGTAAAGATTGTAAGGTAATTCCAGGAGAAAGCTTAACCACCCAACATCAACTTTTAGTTATGGATTTATAAATAAAAAAATGGACAAAGAGGAAAAGAGTGCATCGAGCTATTCAGACTAAATGGTGGAACCTCAAAAGCGACAAAGAAGATATATTTAAACAGAAAGTCCTTCAAGGAGATGTTTGGAATTATGTTGGTACACCCTATGATACGTGGAACAATATGGCTATACATATTAGGAAAGTGGCGAAAGATGTGTTAGGGGTATCTAATGGAGGTGTACCGGCACAAAAAGAAGCTTGGTGGTGGAGTGAAGTAGTACAAAATAAAATCAAGGCAAAGAGGGCATGTTACAAATTACATTATGCTAAGAAAACTAGTGAAACTTTAGAAGCTTATAAGAAAGCAAAGAAGGAAGCGAAAAAGGCCGTTAATGAAGCAAAAGCTAAGATTTGGGAGGACTTATATAAAAAACTCAACTCAAAAGAGGGTGAAAGAGATATTTCTAGGATAGCTAGGGCTAGAGATAAGAAAACTAAAGATTTTAATTATGTTAGATGCATAAAAGACGTGGATGAAAAAATTGTAGTGGCAAATGATGATATAAGAAATAGATAGAAAAACTATTTTTATAATCTTTTTAATGAAAATAAAGATGTTAGTATTAGTTTAGGAGATTTAGCTAAGTTAGAAAAGTATATAAACCACAATTTCTACCGACATATTCAAAAGAATGAAGTCAAAGAGGCTCTTAAACATATGAAGGGTGGTAAATCGGTAGGACCAGATAATATTCCTATAGAAGTTTGGAAAATACTAGGAGAAATAGGAATCACTTGGCTCACAAGACTATTTAATGAAATATGGAAAAACCAAAAGATGCTCGAGGAATGGAGAGCAACTACACTTATACCCATATATAAGAACAAGGGAGACATTCAAAATTATGCGAATTATCGAGGTATCAAGTTAATGAGTCATACTATGAAATTATGAGAAAGAATTATCGAACGTAGGTTAAGACAAGTATCAAGTACAACAGAGAACCAATTTGGATTCATGCCAGGCAGATCTACTATTGAAGCGATTCACCTTTTGAGACATCTTATAGAACATTTTAGTGCAAAAAAGAAAGACCTTCACATGATATTTATTAATCTAGAAAAAGCTTATGATAGGGTACCGAGGGAGGTTCTTTGGAGAACTTTAGAAAAAAGAGGTATCCCATTGACATATATTAACCTTATAAGAGACATGTATGATGGTGCAAAAACATGTGTGAGGACCCATGAAGGAACGACAGACTTCTTTGAAATTAATATTGGGTTACATCAAGGATCAACTTTAAGTCCATACTTATTTATAATGGTGATGGATGAGTTAACAAAACATATTCAAGATGAAGTGCCTTGGTGTATGTTATTTGCAGATGACATTGTATTAGTGGAGGAGTCTAAGGAAAAAGTTAATAGAAAATTGGAACTATGAAACATTAGAAAGCAAAGGCCTCCGACTTAGTAGAGCAAAGACAGAATATATGGAATGTAAGTTTGATCATTTGGTTACTTCAGAGGACATAGAAATTAAAATTGGCACACATTGCATTCTCCAAAAGGAAAGTTTTAAATACCTAGGGTCAATTTTTCAGAGTGATGGAAGAATTGATGGAGATCTTACACATAGAATTAATGCTGGTTGGTTAAAATGGAGAGAAGCATAAGGTATTCTTTATGATAAGAAGATACCATTAAAATTAAAAGGTAAATATTATAGAGCAACAATTAGGCCTGCCATGTTTTATGGTTCTGAGTGTTGGGCAGTTAATCATCGACATGTACAAAAGATGTCTGTGACAGAAATGAAGATGTTGAGATGGATGAGTGGTCATAGAAGAAAAGATCGTATACATAATGAGGTTATTAGAAACAAATTAGGAGTGGCACCAATAGAGGATAAAATGAGAGAACATCGTTTAAGATGGTTTGAACATATAGAAAAAAGATCAAAAGAAGAACCTATAAGAAGGTTAGAAAAACTAAATTTGGAAAGTATTAAAAGAGGTAGAGGACGACCACAAAAGTGTTGGAAAGAAACAATAAAGAATGATCTAGCTTATTGGGAGTTAATTGCTAACATGGCACACGATAGGGATCTGTGGAAACAAAGGATCCATGTAGCCGACCCCATCTAGTATGGGAAAAGGCTTAGTTGTTGTTGTTCAGCATGGATATACCTGATCCCACTAGTAGTCCGAAGTTGCATGCTTGTTGAGAATAGTACTAGGACAAATAACCTCCTTCGGAGTCCTCGTGTTACTCTCTAGCTGACCCTGTCTATTATAAGAAAAGTCTTGCTTTGAAATTAGATTAAGGTGCTGGCATGAGTAAAGCAAATTTTGGTAGAACATCTCGAGTGTTTGTTGGTTATTCTTTAGTACCATCTGCATTGAAACACTAAGGTAATATAGACCAGACATTCTGAAGGAAATGAAGTCTACTTTTTGTCTGTGTGCACTTGTACTTTTTCTTATTATACTACTTCCGTTTCTATCTTCACGTGATCTGCTCTTTATAGTGTTAAGGGAATAAAGTGCATGTTGTGTTAGATTTTCCTGGATCCATTTGTTCGTTCCCCCCCTACCATCTGCATTGAAACACTAAGTGCATGTTATGAGTTTCGTCCTGAATGATTCTTACCCTTTGCAAAATATTTGGCTTATATATGAACTTATATCCTGATGCTCATCTTTTCTTCATTTTGACAGCGTGGATGATGCTTTTCCATTTGTGACTTTTTATTTTGAAAATTCTGTTACCATGAAGGTTTATCCACATCAGTATCTATATCAAATAGGGGTAAGTGATAACTATCTCTCACTTTATTAAATAGGTATAGTATTCTTCCTCTGCCTGGATTTTCTTCAAAAGTCTGAGTTCTGAATCTTATGACAATTACAGAATTACAATCACCTAATAATCTGAAAGCTATTGAAATTGAAGCATTATACTAAGAACAGAACCCAACTTAGAGATTGGTCACACCTCCATTTTGTTTGAGTTTTGGAGGTAGTCCACACCACAACTCTGGATATTCTTTGGATAATCCATGATCAGCTTGTATTAAACGTTCATGACTAAATGCACATTGAGCTCTGAAAAAGACAAGAATATTTTGAACTTAATTCTGTCGTCTTTTCCTTCAGTAGGTAGGGGGTGTAAGAATCTAGAAGCCTATGCAAGATTTGATTGATTCCATCAGTTGATTCATGATTGACTGGTTCCAAGGTCCTGATTGTGGACATACAGAGGATGAGTCATGATCCTGAGTTTACTGATTATAGACGCACTCAGTTGGACAAATTTTACACATCCAACTGGAACTACTTCCTCCACTAGAATGAACTTGATTACCTCCTCATACTGACATCCAGCTGCCCATCCACATGCCTGTGTTTGGATTGACTACCAATGCCAAACTGACAGAATCAACTTGAACAGAGTTTTAGCCAATAGAACTAGTTTGTGATAGAGAAAGGTTTCAAAAATCGGAAGCTTTAGAACTTTCTCGTAAATATCAACTCTTGCTTCTTTGTCATATATTCTTTACTGTACACGCAATTTATCAGCTTCATGCTGTCAGCAATGCAACTTCATCCGTTAGCAATGTGCATGTTGTCATATATGAGACACTCCTTTCAAACTCAAGACAAGAGGTATACAAAATTGGTATGGTGACCTTCCTTAACAATTAAGATACAAATGGATTGACTTTGTTTGCGTCTTTGAGACTACCTGTTATTTTGCATAGGGCATGATTCTTCTTGGATCAAATAAAACCATGTAGAGACAGATTTAAAAGTCGGTCTTCATAAAAATGGCAACCATTGCCAATGAATCTGGTAGGACCACTGAAATCCATATTCACTTATTTTCATATCCTAAAATCTAAATTAATGGTAGTCACTATGCGCATGTACCTATCTACCTTGCTTCACTTTTAAGTTAATGTTATTGCCTGCTATTGTTGTACTGTCTTTCAACCTTCGATGACATGTTTTGGGGTTTTATGCTCATGCAGGACTTTGATTGGTGTATCGGTTTTCAAAACAGTGGAAGCCAAAGTAGTGATTCCAGGGGTTGGACTGTGATGGGGGGTATGATCCGAACTGATAGCCTTTTGCTTTGGCATGAAAGGAAGAAGAGTCATACTTCTGAAATGCACAACAATGTTCACTGACTTCAAACACTTTTGCTTTCACGATCTTAGTATTCTACAACATGATTTTGACTTTCTAATTGTACTTGAGAATTATTCTCTTCTTATTTGATTTTTGATGTTTCCTTCTTTAAAACTATTTTGGTTTCTTGGTGTTTGCAGATTTAGTTTTGGCTAATATGTTGGTGTTTTACGATCTTGAGAACCAATCAATTGGATGGACCAATTACGATTGTGAGTATTATATTTATTTATATACCAGCATGTTTTAGCTTTTTTAATAGCTTTATCTAGCACAATTTGCTTCCATCTGCTTCTGCTTCGGCTTGATCATGATCAGTCTTCATTGAATAGTTTATTGTTTATCATTTGTTCAACATCTGCCGTTATCTTTGTCAAATGTCTTTTTTGGTGCTTTTCTTTTTGTCTCTTGCGGTGCTTGCTGTTTCAGTAGAAATTTGTATTTAGAAGATTTTGTGCATAACCATGTTGGAATTAAGCAACCTATTGATAATGCGAGTGACCTGAAAATGTGGCTTAGGAACTTGTTGACTGAAGATTCGTATGCAAAATTTCTGTTTAGAGACTACCTAGAAATTGTGTGCAAACTATTGAGTGCGCATGTTTGGCTTTTTGGTAGCATGAAGGATAACATAGGAAGATTGTTACATGATTTCTTGTAGTTTTCATTATTTCTTATTCCTAGAAACTTTCAACTTGGAGATGTTTGAGTGTATTTGATACTGTTAGTTGGCTATACATTTTTGGCATCGTTGCTGAATATGATCTTCCTAATCCATACTTTGATTGTGTGCAACATCGTTTAGGGAACTAATGTTAAGTGTTTTTATTCTTGTCCAGTATGACAGCGCCCTAAGGACATGGTTGTCTTGTTATGGTTCATCTTCCACAAACCTGAGACCTTTCGTGCGCCTATATGAATAATCTTTAGTAATAAGCAGGAGTTTCACTTATAGAAATTCAAGCTAACTCTTAATAAGGTTCAGTCTGCTTGGAGGCGAACCGAGCATCGCTTTAAGCTTTTCATTCTAGTTGAGTTTTAATTGTTTTTGAAAGGTAGACTCCTGCATGATATAGCTGGGTTTAGGTTTGATTTGGTTGTGTTATAGGCCACAGTGTTGGTTCAGCATGTGTTGTTACCTTTGCTAAGTATCAAAATCGGCCCTGCCAATTAGTGAAATACATGCATATTGTAGTTAGTGTCCTTGTCCGTTTCCTATACTAATATTGTCTGAAGCGTATCACGGCTTGTGACATCGTATGCTGGCCCAGTGAAAGCGAGCTTCTTAACAGCAGGGAGTTTCAGAAGATTCTTTTACCGCTTGTTAATCATACTGAGAAAATAATGTCTACATAACTCATTCCTTTTTCCATGTCTATTGTGGTTTGATTTGGGTTTGAGTCCATGTTTCTGAATCCAAACCTAACCCGATAGTTAAAGGTGTCTATATTTGGGCCAGGTACATGACCTTTCATTGACTTGGTCATCCGGGTATTGTTGGGTCCGGTCAAAAGGACTCTCGTCCCTTGGTTTGGAAATCTTTTCGATCCCTGTCATACCTGATTGCTTTTCCCTTTCCACCAGAGTACTTACATCATTCTGGAGGGTTGAGTTCTACCCCTAATGCGTTATTGTCGATACAAACCGTTTTTGTGATGTCTCCATTGAATTCAATCTCTTCTCTGCTACCAATTTTTTTTGTGTTTTCTTTTTCCACCTCCCATCTTTCTTCCCTCTCAAAAGCCTTGTATCTAATGAGTGAAAATTTGGACGGATGACTGAAATATCAGGCAGCTATAACTTCCTCTTACATAAAGACGTTAATTATAATGATACAATAAAGAACATGCTTAAGGTAGTATTGACATTTGGGGAGGTACAGAGATACAGCGGGAAGGTGTGGAATTAAGATAAGAAACACTTGAACAACACTTTAAACGCATTTGAAAGAGAACAATAGAACATGCTGCTTTTTTTCCCGGTGTTAAATATTATTGACACAAGATGGGCCCCCAGTTTTGAAAAATCCATGTAAGTGAGCCTACTTGGTGCCGAATAAGGTTCGGTTTTGGTTAGTTGTAGCCTATTTGTTTTCCTTTTTCCCGCTTTCCCTGTGACGATGTACACTTCTTTCATTCAGATATTTTCTTTAATCACAAACTTTTCCCTTTCAGGTTCATCAAGCATCAAAGTCGAGGATTCCAAGACAGGAGCCGTTTATTCCGTGGGAGCCCATAATATTTCCTTTGCTCATAACCTACAGTCGCTTCCATTCTCTCTAATACTATTCCTAATCATCATTCTTCTCCATTTGATTCATTAAATTGATCGGGTGGACACGGCCTTTTTTTTCCAGTTGTATGTTATTCAATAAAATGTTGTATTATAAGTACGCACGTCGTTGTTCTTGTAAAAGAATTCTGGAAAACTCGTGCATTACAGAGCCCCATCCATCCATAAATTCCACATGTTTGACAGAAAGACGAGGTAGAAAATGCCTTATTGTGTCGTCATTCGCACTGAAAATACCACATCTTTGGTGTAATGGGGACTTCTGGTCAGAGTAATTGAAGGATAGCTTCTGCATTGGTCCTAGAGGCAACCCTACATTGACGACACAATCATCAAAGCCCAGGACTTTGGTCAACCAATTTCTAAGGGAAGCTCCCGCACCTGACAAGAATATCTGTGGCAGGACACATTGGGCAGCGGTTCTTTACTTCCACCATAAACTGCGGTGGGTTCCCGAAACCCACCTGAATCTGCTGAACTGGACTATTGTTCGTGCACGTCGATCCAGTCACTGCAATCCAATTCATGTATCAGAATGAAGTAGTCATGCGATGCTGTGGGGAACAAGTGTTAGATGCCTTTCTCTGTAAAGATTTAGTTTATTTCATATTTCGTTCTTATATATACTCACAGGAAGCTGTTACGATTTTGTTTGCAAGAGCATGAATAAGCTACAATTTAAGCTTAGATACATAATGTGCCTGATGATTGCTATCAAGTTGAACAAATCTGACGTGCCTACTGAAGGTGTGAATAGCTGTTTGAAGAACCCCGTAGGCAATGCACTCGGAGGTTTTGTCATTTGTGAGTTCCTGGTCCTAGATCAGGGGCATTGGTGAGGTGTTTGGGAGTTGGGTGTTGGCAGGTTCGGCTCCTGGGCTTATCAGCCGGAGTTCTGCCTAACCAGAGCTTGACTTCCAAGGAAGAATTTCAGGCCATTCGCGTGCCTGGGGTTTCGTGGGTCTGGTGAGAAAGATGGGCATCTTCTGAGGCTTGGGATTATGAAACGGACTATGAAACTGTACCTACAAGGTGTGTGTTTTAATTATGATGCTTGGGATTATAGAACTATCTAATATAGGCCTAACGTTTGTACGACTCACTTTTTATCTGATTATGAGGCCCATCAGTAGCCTACCTTTGAAGTTCCAGTTCCATGGTCTCGATCTCACAATCAAACCCACCCCCTACAAGGGTGGTGGCAATCGGACCACTAGGTTTGTTGGTAAGCGTTACACATGATTAAACCTTACAGAAAACGGTATGACATGAGTTGAAGCAGGGCACATGACACACACACACACACACACATATATATATATATATATATATAGGGAGAGAAAGGGAGACCTTACATATAGAAAACGGTACGTGCATGAATAACTTCGATTGACACACACACACACACACACACACACATATATATATATATATATAGAGAATAACTTCAATTGACACACACACACACACACACACACACACACACACACACACACACACACACACACACATATATATATATATATATATATATATATATATATATATATATATATATATATATATATATATATATAGAGAGAGAGAGAGAGAGAGAGAGAGAGAGAGATTGGTATATACTAGCATTCTTGTATCGAAAAAATGGTATACGTTAGCACCTTTAAGTGCTAAATGGATTTGTTTTTATGATGAAAGGTTTGAGATTTTAAATTTAAAAAGCAAAAGTACTCGTATGAACTAAATATACATGCAAAAAGTAGCTATATACTTATATATCAGAAGATGAAAAATGGTATATGTTAGCACATTTTAAGTGGTAAATGAAATATTTTTTATGATGAAACGTTTGAGATTTGAAATTTAAAAAGCAAAAGTAAAGTACTCGTATGAACTAAGTATACTTACAAAAAGTAGGTATATGCTTTTTACTTAATATATTCAGAAGATGATTGGAATTTGTTTTGATGTAGTATATACCGTGTCTCCTTAGCTAAAGAGGGGTTGTCAACCAAAAACCAGCAACAACTTGCTGTAAAAAAGTTTCACGATTTTGATAGGCGCTATCTGCGTTGCAAGGCTGACAGTCAGCTAGGCTCTAGAGGAGATCAAGATCCTCTATCGAAGGGTTCATGCTCTACGAGTGCGATACGTCTAAACTCGCTTGGTTCCGTATTACTGATTAAAAAGAATACACGAGAATGGAGATTCTGTAACAATACTGAGGAGATGTGGTACCTGGAATGATCAGTGAAGCGACTACAATCAGAGCCCAGAAGGCAAGCTCGGCCATTGCTTTCAGTTTCATCGGAGAGAGAGAGAGAGAGAGAGAGAGAGAGAGAGAGAGAGAGAGAGAGAGAGAGAGAGAGAGAGAGGCTTTATCTGTTTATAGGGAGGAAAGAGCAGCGTGTAGTCGCATGCAGATGAAGAGTGCAGTCAGTTCTATGGGCGGAAGGAGATGTTAAATGACGACGATGCATTCGTAACTCTTTGAAGCTAAAACGTCACATCATCTCCTCTGCAGGGAACCTCGAACCGTGTTTTCTTGTGCCATTGACACAAGGTCTGCTAGATATCCCTTGCTCCCCATGCACTTGCTCCTGTAACAGAATAAACAGACCATGTGACGCGCTGACCACAGATTCTGCCATTGTCTTTTCACAACCGAATTTTTTTAATGATTCTTTAGTTATTTCTTTATCTTTTCATTGATTGGTGGTGGATTCCTTTCTTGAGAAATTTAGCAAGCCTGCTCATCTGCAGATATTTACGGATGCCTACCTAAGACTTCAGGTACTCTTTTGAATTGATACTCACTTCTAACCAACCATCTTTCAAAATATATCTTACAGAGGCACTTTTGGTCCTAAATCAGTGATGATCCATGAAAAAGTTAATTGGGGAGCAAGATAAAAGGCTTGATTCACACGCAGGGCGTTAGCACACGTAGCAAGGATCTGGAATCCGAACGTAGGACGCTAGTTTGATTCCTGGGGTTATGCATACCTGAAATCGGCCAACCTATTAGTTAAAAAAAAGGCTTGATTCACACAAAATGGATGGAAAGAACAGTTTCCAACTCCATTTGGCTGTTTGTTAATGTGGGTTTCCTTTTAAGAGTCTCATGCTTTTCATTAATTAGCCGTTGTGAGACTAAGAGATGATCTTGTTCGGTGCCTCACTGAAAGGTAGAAGTTTCCCTACTAATGCATTTTCACATACCAGAACTTCAGCAGATCACTTAGCTCGAATCATCTTCGGTACGAGTGTGCTCACTGAGTGGCCTATTAGACACTTTCAAGGCTGTCTGCTAATTCTAGACAAACCGCCTGGCTGGGCCAGGAAGAAACTTGCCCCACGTCAACTAAGCCTTGATCAGCAAGGTGGCCAAGTCACCACCACTAGAGTTTTGATAACTCATCAACATTCTCGCTCCATGAGAATAGTGCAAAAGAAAAACTCAAATGTTCTTACTTAGGTACCAATTGTTAAATAATCATCTCCGCCTAAGGAGCCGTGGCAGGCCGGGTTGAGTCGATAGAACCTTCATGTGGAAGGTCACAAGTCCGATACCCTGGGCGTGTACAACGGGTAGGTCTCAGCATACCCGCTTGCCGAAAGGCTCTTTATTCCATACCCTCGGCGAATTAATTGTAATTGGCATTTTTCCTTTCCTCGATTACTAGATGCCTCTACTGTCTTAGTGCTATCGCTATTCACAACTAAGTAATCCCCACAAGACAGTTATCAACAAAGGAGAGGCGGCGTTTCGTGAAAATCAGATTATTCCGAGGGTATTGATAAATACTTTTATTTCTCAGTCATGAGTGAGTCTTCTTCATTTTCTTTTTTAAATCATTTCTTATCAATAGATGTGAGGGTACGATTGACTCCGCGCGAAACATGTCTTGTCTTATGTTACTTAAGAATGGATGGTGTTGAAAAGCATGATGGCATAATTGGGTCCACGTGAACCACGACCAAGATCTACCTTCCGACAGGGTGCGGGTAAGAGTATTCTCTTTTATATATATATATATATACACACATGGATTGGATCTCGTTAATATTCACATTACTTTTGGATGATGAGTATAATAAAAATATTTTTATACTTTTTAAAATTTTTAAAATTATATTCATGTCATCCAAAAGTGAGAGAATGAAAATGCAAGTGTCAATGTGAGTGTGATCCAATTTATATATATATATAGAAAGAGAGAAGTAGTGCTAAATGCACGATGTATTATTCTCTTTTTGGGATCAATGATAAATATTTAAATTAAAGAAATTGTACTTTATATTTTGCATTTAATGTATTGTATACATTAAATCAAATAATTTAAATATCCATCATTAATTTCAAAAACCCAACGATAGATATGTGATTTAAAATGATACATGAAAAGACATGCATTTACCCCTTCCTCTTTCTCTCTCTATAATATATATAGAAAGAAACTATAGGATACTACAGGAATACTCCCCAGAGACATGAGTATCCATCGAACGAACCCTAATATATATATATATATATATATATATATATATATATATATATATATATATATATATATATATATATATATATATATATATATATAGAATGAACCAACTTGGCTACTTCCGGTGAAGACTAGGATGGTAGGTCACTCGCTCTGAGAGATCATGACCTAGCACCAAGACACAAAATGTTCATGTCGTCTCAGGTGATCTAAGAGGTAGATCATGATCTAGAAGCAAAGCGTATCATTCGTGTTATTTCGAAGACGCGACATGTTAACTGTCCGATTACAGCCCCTTATAATTGATTGATGAGTGGCCATGATGAATAATTGTATCCTTTAGGTCAAGCAACTAGAGCCGAGACCCTCTAGTGGGAGGAAGAAGGTGGCCACATTGCCAATCTCCTCTTCCATAACTGCTGTGCAATTGGAGGATGGCTTGGACGACGACGTCGATAAATTGATATCATATGATCGTTTCTTTCCATGCTTTTCAGATAACTCTCCTGTTTAGTTCCAACAGAGGCTGATCGACCGTCAAGTGTGGCCACGACACATCAAGAAATATGTAGCCGGCTCCATTTGGTTACAATTTGCTTAAGAGAATAACCTTGACTTGTTGCTGGCAAACATCACGCAGAGATTTATTAATCTTTGACGAGTGCATCGCCTGATGACCAACATAAGCTTTGCGTAAGGAAACATTCGAGTCAATCCGAAGTCGATTCATATGCATGCGCAAATTAGATAACCATTCACAAAGGCGGCTCATAGGCATCCAAACATCATCTCAATTTGCACCAAGCATTGTTATAAAGGAAAAGAAGGCACCAACCCGCGGTTGGTTCAAGTGGTTTCGCGCTTGTTCCTCTTGTGCAAGGTGTCGAGTTCGAATCTTGTGAATGGAGAAACTAGGAGAGCTTTACCAGTCAGTTGTTTAGAACACAAAAAAGGCTTAAACATGCACGAAAACAACTATTCAGAAAGACCATATCGACAAAGAATCACTGCAGGATTACCCATTATCAATCATGTAGATATACTAATCAAATATTTCTTCCTCATACAGATTCCTCTCATCTCCTTTACATTGTGGTGCACTATTTTTTGATGGGGTTGATGGGTGCACTCCGGTTCATTGCCACGAATGCCGGTGAAACTCGGATTTGTGTAGAAATAGGGTGCTCTCCTATCTTGAGATCCGGAGAAGGAAGAAGATGGATTGGTTTTATGGAAGATTTCTCTATTTCGCTATGAATCGATCCATTTCTGTATGTTCATGTACAATATTTATACAGAGTGATTATGGCTTAATCTTCCTCGTTTTCACATATGAACTTTCCGTTATAAGCCGTTTTTTTATTTTATTTCTGTAACGTTATACATTTAATCATGTATACGCTTTTTTTATGTAACGTTTTACAACCGAGAATGACTATTCTACGTTACATCTCTCGCTTATTCAAGCAAGTAATCTCACATACTGGTTTTGCCTCCTACTTTTGTAGAGTTTTCCAATTTATGTTACGTATGATTGCTATTGCAATCATTACCCGTTGTTTGGTTTCTTACCTACACAACAATCAACATATCTCAAACCAATGTTAGTAACATATTTTGAGAAAAGATCCTCTGTTATGCCTTGGTATGAACCCATGTTAGTAACATGTTTTGAGGAAAGATCCTCTGTTATGCCTCTAGGGGTATGCTAATATATCTCAAACCCATGTTAGTAACATGTTTTCAGAAAAGATCCTTTGTTATGCCTTTAGTTAAGGGGTCTGCTAACATATCATCAATTGACATATATGAGATGGATATTTTCTTTCTCATAACCATATCATGAACATAGTGGTATTTCACCATTATATGCTTGCTTTTGTAGTTATCAGCTCCACTCTTAATCAGAGTAATTGTTGCATTGTTGTCATAATAAATGATAACCAACTCGTTGGCTATATCAAGCTTCAAATCACGTATGAAGGAACTTATCCAGACAACACTAGTTGCAACCATACAACAAGCCACATACTCAGCCTCTTGTATATGTAATGCTACACAACCCTATTTCTTACATACCCAAAAAACAACTTTACCTCCAAATAAGAATATTTGTCAAGTGGTTGATTTGCTGTCATCTTTACTCCCAACAAAGTCAACATCTTAGTATCCTACCACTTTCAATTCATCTGGTTGAAAACACAATTTTAAGTCTTTTATTTCTTTAAGATATCTTAGAATCCTTTTCACAATTATCTAGTGCTGCCATCTAGGATTACTTTGATATCTACTTAGAAGACCAACAATGAAGCTAATATCAAGTCTTCTACACAACATTACGTACATAAAGCTACTCATAACTTGTGCATAAGGAATATTAAACTTATCGTCTTCCTCAATAGGAAAATCAATGTTACTTAATTTGACCCCTTTCACAATGAGTATAGATGTAGACTTGCATTCACCCATTTTAAATTTCTTTAGGATATAATCGATATCTCTCTCCTGACTTAAGCATAAGAGTTTAGATTCTCTATGTCAAGAAATCTTTATACCTATGACATAAAATGTTTTCCCTATATCCTTCATTTCAAACCTTCAGTTTAACCATGACTTGGTTTTGACAATCATCTCATTATCATTTTTAGTCAAAAATATGTCATCTACATATAATGATAAGATGATAAAGTGACGCCCACTATTCTAGACATATATATACATAATGGTTAAGTTAATTACACACAAATCTAAGTTCAATAATGGCATTTTGAAAAAAGTCAAATACCATTGACAATGTGATTGTTTAAGGTTATATATAGATTTTTTCAACCTATATACTTTATCTTATTGACGTTTAACTCTGTATCATTCAGTCTATTGCATATATATGATTTCATCTAAATCTTCATTTACAAAAGCAATCTTTACATCCAACTGATGTAAATATAAATCATAATATGTTGATATCGCCATGATTTATGGATGCAAATTATGCAACAGGAGAATATGTTTCAACATAATCTATCACCTCTTTTTACGAAAAATTCTTTACAGCCAACCTCGCTTTAAACTTGTCGATTGTCCTATCTACTTTATATTTCTTTTTCAGGATCCATTTACAGCTTATGACTTTCCTTTCTTTTGGTAAATTAGTCAATTCCTATACTTGATTTTTCTTAATGGATTCAATTTCGTCATCCATGACTTTTACCCAATCTATTGATTCAAATGAGTAAATAGCCTTCTGATACGTTAAGTTATCGGTCAACTCATCTAAATCTACTAAATTGCATACTTTCTCTTTAAGGTAAGTATGATAATCCGTTAAGTAGGATAGTATAATCCTAAGTCTTTTATGTCTACTTAAAGTTTTGGTTTGTTCAGAAAGATCATATATAAGTTCAAAAGATGATTGATATAGATCTACTAGATCATCAACATATTCATCTTCATGTCATTCTTAATATCCTCTTCTAAAAATTCAACATCCTTGCTCTCTATGAGTCTATGATCCTTGTGATAAAACCGATATCCTTTATAATGTTTAGGATATCTAATGAATACACATTTTAAGGACTTACTATTTAGCTTATCTCTAGACTCGTTAAAGATCTTCAATAAGCGATAGATCCCCACAACCTAAGATGACTTAAGTTTGGTTTTCTCCCAAACTACATCTCATATGGTATAGAGAATACAATTTTACATGATACTTTGTTAAGTATATACATAGTTGTACTTACTGTTTTTCCTCAAAGTACTCTTGGTAGAGAAACATCTATTAACTTAGTCTTTGTCATATTTAATAAGGTCTTGTTATATCTTTTCACTACACTATGTTGAGGTGTCCTTGGCATTATATTTTGCTTTGCAATACCAAAATCTTTGTAGAATTTTAAAAATTCTATAGAGGTATACTCTCCACCTCGATCTCATTTCAAGAATTTGATTGTATGCCCTAGTTGGTTTTCAATTTTCTACTTATATTCTTTAAATGCTTAAAGTACCACAGATTTATGTGGTAAGATATATAATATATATATATATATATATATATATATATATTGAGTAATCATCGATAAAGGCTATGAAATATACTTTCCACGATAAGATCTTACCTTAAAAGATCTACATAAATCAATGTAAATGATTTTCAATAGGATTGTTGCCCTTGTTATTTCTTAGGCAAATATTTTTCTTGTCATTTTTACTTTTATACAAGCTTCACATTTACCAAATATGTTTTCCTGAAACTTGGTAATAAGTCAAAGTTGGATAACTTACTCAACTTTTTGAGACTTATATGCCCTAGGTGTTTATGTCACGCATTTACGTCAACATTAAAGACACAATCGATATAAACAGAAGACCCTTCTCTTTCATTTATTTTACACTTGAACAATCCTTATTCATCATCGAACAATCCTTAAAAGGCTACCATTCCATGCTTCCCTATGGTTACCTTGTCGGGGACAAACTTGACTTAAAAATCATTCTTAACTAAGGTAGGGACTGAGACCAAATTGTGTCTTATAGTTTGTACAATACATCAGTTAAAACAATCGGTGTCTCTTGTACATGAATCTTAAAGGACCCCACTCTAAAGACATATGAATATGTGTTATTTTTCATATACACTCTATGTTTCCATAGTTTATATTCTTTTAGGTCCATAGCCCTTTCTTTTCTCTTCGAGATATGTCTCTTTGCTTTAGAGTTAATCTATCAACCATATATTGGGTGATCAATGTACATACATTTCGAAACCATACATATTATGTCTTACTTCTTCGATTGACCACATTGTTGGGTGTTTTCACCGTTAGTCTTCTTGTTGTGGTAATCTTTTTTGTAGTGTCCCATATTTCTATAATTGAAACACTTAACTCGAGAAGCGATTTCCTGCGATTTCTTAAAAGTTTGACCGCATTTTTTGTTATTATTGCTAAAACTTTTATTTGGTTTGGTGTAGAGCTTGTTCCAATATCTTCTTGATCTATTAGCAATTTGTCCTTATTTCTATTTACGTGTTCTTGTTCAATTGCTATTTTAAGGGGTAACTTGGAAAGATTTGTTTCAACTCCTAATCTTAGGGTTGTGGCAACCATGTTCCATAAAGGGAAAGACTATTCATGATGATAGATATTTGTATAGCTTCGGGGATGATCGACTTTGCTACAACTAAGTATCTTGTCATTACAAACATTTTGTTCACATGTTGTACTATATTATCTCTTTCTTTCATTTGATAGGAGTTGTACTTTTGTAGTAGTAGTTAAAAATGTAACTTTGATGTAGTATCATATTTAGTTGTTATAAAATCAAACAACTCTTTGATAGTCTCGTATTTCTCAAATATCCTAATAAGGTCATCCTCCATATATGTTAGCATTATAGTTCTAGCTGTTGAGTGATCTTTAAGAAACGTTTTGTATGCTTTCTTTTCCTCTTATGATGCATTTGGAGTAGATGGTGAAACTGTATCCTTTAGAATGTAATTTACACCCTAAGTGTGTAAGCGCTAATGAGATACGTCTTTTCCACACTTGTAAATTTAGACCATTCAATTTTTCTGTTTTTATCAACTCCGATACACAAATTCTAAAGTTCATTTTAGTTTATTTGACAAAAATAACAATAAGACAACCTAAAGAAAAGAGGAAACATATGTTAGATAACAAATAGCAGACTCATGAAAAATAATTTGCAAAAATATCTAGGTATTAAACTGAAAATATCTCCAAGTACCTAAGAGTAATTTCAATTGATACTTAGGTACAAAAAAATACTCTTAACTTGATTATGTTATTTTAGAACCAACCTAGGGATCAAACAATAATTTTTTCCTTTATTTCCGGCCAATGTAATTTTCCAAAAACTTTAGGGGCAAACCATGAACCCTTCTATATGATTTTGCAATATTTCAAAAAGACCTTAGGTAAAATAATAAAATGATACCTGATTTTTCTATAAAGTTTGTGATTGATTGAGGGTAAGATCTTAATTTTGCAATCAGCCGTATTTATAATTTTTCTAAAAGATAGGAGCAGTATTGTCTTTTCATATAGTAGCAAAACTGTGAAAGGTTGGTATTTCATAATTTCTATAAACTATTAAAGGATAGTTCTGTCTTTTCGTCTATTAAAATCAAAACTGTCTTTTTACTTAAAAATATATGAAGTGTTTAATAATTTCAGTTTTGAAAAAAAAACAGCTTCTTAAAACCCTCGACGATTTTAAAAAAAGCTTTTGAGCGGTACGCGTTATAATTCGGGCCAAAGAGAGCTGTCATTTAATACTCTTGGCTCTACATTATGCTTTTTGTTAGGCTTTCCTAATAACCGGCCCCAAAGAGAGCTGTCATTTAATACTCTTTATAAAACTAAGGTAATAGGCCACCTTCTTTCATCCATGCTGCAGTTGTTACGCCAGCGCCGACTCCATCACATGCCTGCTGCAAAAGGGTTATTATAGATGTTGCATCAGCCACCTTTGCAGTCCATCCTACCATATGCTCCTTCCAAAGCCAAGGCGACGCCCCAGAGGTTTAACGACAGGACAGTCGCGCAGCCAGCGGATTGTACTCTCTTCCTCCCCACAACCAGCAGTTGTTGGTAAGCCTCTTCGATGCCTTTAAGAATTCGTCGGAAGTGCATTGATTAGACAAATAAGCCACAAGAAACACCGAACCTTATGTCGGAGCTGTGTAACAAAGAGGTTCGTGATTAAGCCAGATATCGTGCCATAAGGATGCCTCCCCACTTCCATCTGGTATCTAGATCCTCGCTTCAATAATGCAGTTGCTTTGAGGATGCCTTCTTGCCAAATAGTAGACCCTCCCTTACCAGAAAGATTCAGCCACAATTCCTAATGAGGGAGGCATTTGCTCCTCAGAATCTTCACCCAGGGTCCCGAGTGTTGGTTAAGCAAACTCCAAACCAGTTTTCCCCGCATAGCTATATTGGCCCAACACGCATGGCGTATGCCTAAACCCCCTTCACTCTTCTTGTAACTGTCTACCAGCCAACGAGATGAAGTCCCTTATTCTGATCACCGCGTTTCCAAATAAAATCGCGTAGTCCTATCAACAGCATCACACACTTCTTGTGGTAGCCAAAATATATGCATGGGATAAATTGGCAGGGATTTAAGAACATAACTTGCAAGGCAGATGCGACCCGCACCCTGAGGAGGCGTCCCTTCCATGAAGCTATCCTAGAGGCTAATTTTTCCATGACTCCATTAAAGAGAGATCTGGCATAATGCCCTTTAGTTAGGGGGAAACCCAGATAGCGCCCCAGATCACTTGCAAATCGAATAGAAGAGATGCATGAAAACACATACCTTTTTCTGCTGGGCACGACTCTTGATTTAGCCAAATTTACCTCGAGGCTGGATTCTCGACAAAAATCATGAAGGATGTTCGTTACCAATTTGACATGGCTACTCTTTGTCTTGCATAGGAGAAGAAAATCATCAGCAAACAGTAACTGTGATAGTGGGGAGCCATTCTTTGCAATGTATACAGGTTGCCACTTGTTAGCTTTGATTTGTTCAAGGATTATAAGTGATATAATTGCTACGCGCAGAGAATCATAGTAAGATCTGTAATACTGTCTAGAAAGCCGGAATCCTCCAATGTATATCGTATAAACTCCCAATGGAGCCGGTCAAAGGCCTTTTCCAGATCTATCTTGCATGCCATGGCTGCATTATTGCTTTTAGAATGATACACAAAATGAATGACCTCTTGTGCAATGATATCGTTGTCAAGAACACATCTACCAGGCAAAACTACTCTGAAGTGGACTGATAAGATCATGAAGATATGGTCGAAGTCTACTTACAATTACCTCTCTTACAATGCGGTAAACCACTAAGAGAGACTGATTGGCCGAAATTACCATCTATCATTCCATCATGTAATGCTCTACTCGCAAGATGAAAGGTGCCTTCGCTATAGTCCAGCAATAAGTCTTAAAGAAAAACGTCGAAAAGCCATCAATTCCCGATGCCTTGAAGGCGTTCATTTCTTTAACCGATTTCTCCACCTCATCTTTAATGGAGGAGCCACAAGCGCCAGCCAACCAGCTTTTCAGAGTTTAGGGACTTCTATAACTTTCGCTGCCTCAAGTTAAATTGCTTCCTTGGTGCCATAAAGATGCTGGTAGTATTACCGGACATACGCTGAAGCTGCTCTTTATGTGTACCACTCATCTCTCTGCAAGATCCCTTTCCTTGGAGTTTAGATCCTTGTAATGGTTTGGATATTCAAATAGCATTTTAGCATCCTCACCAACTTCCACCCTCGGATTTTCCACCACTTCAGACAACCTCAAGAAACGGAGCAGTAGATGCAATCCGTGAAACAAACCTCAAATCTCTCTTTGGGTAAATCAGCTGAAGGGCTAGCCTACATCTCATGGTGGTAGCAGAGGAAACATTCTCACCGTTGGAAGTACGCTGACGGTGAGGGTCAGCAATATCGGGGGTTAACAGAACTCGCTCTTCGTGCTCCATCAGCGTTTGTAATTTAGTATGTGATAGCCAAAGTCTGTTTGTGTTTCTTAAAGAAGAACAAAATTGAGATAACTGAAGGACATGAGCAACAGGGGAGTTACAGGAAGAAACTAAAATAATAATGCAAAATCATTGTCCCTTTCCCTTTGAGGCATAAAAGATGTTGAGATTGATCGAGAGTAGGAGTAGCATACTCCCACCGAAGAATACAAGGACAAAAATACAGTACACATATAGCAAACAAGCTAATGTTTGTGGAGGGTGGAATGCATTGCACAAATTTCCGGGAGAAAAAACCAATCTAAAAACAAAAATCCGGAAAAGAAGATGTAGCCCATCGTAGCAATATAGCAATCTCCACCCTAAAACATTTGAAACAAGAATTCTAACCCACGGTTTTACCTGTATACTATGATACATGAGCTATTTGAAACAATGAACTATTAGCCGCACCCTCAAAACTTTACTGGACTCATCACTTGATACAAATTGCCATCTTTAAAGATCATCATGGTCAGATAAAATTGTACACTTTAGTTCAATTAACATAAAAGCTGCTTGGATATCGGTGCAAGGATTGAAGCATGATACAAAATACACACATGCGTGTGCATGCATGCATGCACACACGCACGCACACACATACACACTCTCCTTTAAGGCATCTGTGATTTTGTGTCTTGATCTTCACAGAAAATGCAATGCGCATCTAGGAATGAGGTCATCATGTTCTCATGAATGTCGTTGAAACCTCTGCATTTGAAGACCTACAGAACCTTGTGCAAAATGTAAAATTGGTTCCTCATTTGGATCGTGCCCTTTTTTTTTGCATAACAACGTACAAGACCTCCAAAAAGATCGTCACCATTTAGTGGCTTAGTTGACGATAACTTTGAGCACATAAATATGCCACCAAAGCCAGCACAGACGCACAGCAGACTGACTCTGATCTTCCAGGAACTCAGTATTAGATATACAAAATGCCTCGGACGGAGTCTGTTGGTGACATATCAAAGTTACAATTAACAGCTCTGTGGAAGACTATACAACACTCTTAGTATACAGACTGATATACATAAGAGAGAGAGAGAGAGAGTCAGAGTGTGGCCTTAAGAAACTGTACAACAAAGTAAATCAGCGCTAAGAAGAGCGCAAACTGGTAGACGTCCCTTTGGAAGCTGTCGTCCCTTTGAAAGAACTGGAAAAATAAGACAGGAAAACAAAAACGTCGATGTCAACAAAATGGAAGGAAATTTCCTATCTAGTATTAGTATGCACGATGGATCCTTTCATTTAGGGTGTGATTGAATGCAAAGACAAAAGATATCTTTTTGTGTAGCAAAAGCAGATAAAGTTACGACTCTAAAAGAACACCGGACTCTACTAAGGAATATCTGCATGTGCCCAGCGATTCAAACATCGACAAGGAAACAGCTTGGAGGCTCCACAAGCTTGGCTCGTATAGCAAGGCATTTTATAAGCTAGGTTCGAATCTTCAAGAACAAGATAGAACTTTCAAATGGTTGAGACTCAATCTGGCAAAACTACAACGCAATCTTACATATCACAGGGGATCAGTTCTTCTATGTATTAGTCCTTAAGAAAACATGAATTCACCTTTGTTGGATCACCAGTTGGATCAGGATAATAATCCACATTCTCCTTGCCACTCGAAAATCGACTTGGCAGTTCTGAAACGGCATCAGCAATATCTTTCCCAGATTCTGTGAGGGCAAAGAATCTTCTAGAAGTCCAAAAGTATGCCTGCCCGATGATGGACGATGCTGAAATATCCCACAATTCTTCGTGTTCAAGAACTTGACCACTTATTTGGTTCAAAGTGAAAGTCGAATTGATGCTTATTATCAAGTCTCCTCCAATGCTAGCAAGTGCAAACTTGGGTCTTCCTCTTACTGTCCACTTGATGTTTAGAACACTGGTAGATAGCATCATCATATCCTGAACAGACTGAGAAATACCCAGATAATAAATCAGAAATGTGACAAAAAATCTTGAAAAATTAAGTAGTAAACTTTGTGCACCTTCCATAAAATAGTAAACTTTGTGGAGTTTTCATTGCAACCAGACATTTGAAGTCCTTTCAATAGCAAAGCATCCCAAATTATAGAACAGAGTAAGACTACACAAAACACAGCTTATGAAAATCGGATTACAAGAGCCCTTTGAGTGATGAGTTATTGAGTTATACCTCTTTTTTCTTGAAAGTGACACACTTGCACTTAGTTTTAGCCACTCTAGTACTGATAAGTGTTGGACAACAAGATTATAACCACCTTACAGATGCCCCAGTTTGTAAAACCATGTAGCGGGATCCAGATGAGCTGTCTTGATGAAATACGTATAATCTGAGACCAACTTTAAAAATCAGAAGCTTGAACTTTGGCAAGCATATCCCGTCTGACCAAATTAAGCCACGGTTGCTTGTTGCGTAATGTTCCCATGAATGGAAAACTTTGCTTCAACTCAATGAGGAACTTTGAAGTTGTTACTGAAATTATTGACGACCATCATACTGTCAAAAGGCAGTGAATCTCGTACTTTATCCCTTTATAGATAGCAGTCCTTTTCTTTTTACACATGCAATCACATGTGGAGGCATGCAGACACGTTCGAGATTTTTTTTGTGTGTATGTGCGTGTGTGAGAGAGAGAGAACAGTTAAATTACATACTGCATTTTTGCACATAATGAAGCCACAAAATGCATATCAATGTACGTGTTTTTTGGCCTGACCTCTAAATCTCTTCGATAGCCATTTCTCTCATGCATTAGGAATGATCTATTTTTAAAAACTGGTTCTGCTGCATTCCCCATATATATAATATGTTTCCCATTTTCCTGCAATTAGCTGCAGTCCTTTCCCCTTTTCACATTAAAACTTTAATATCCTTTTCTTCATAATTTCTGAGGCGGTATGCACTATCTTGAAATGGCCAAACTATTTAAATGATTTGCTCATAAAGTCAACTCAATTTAGGGATTGTTTCCAGACTGAATACATAAATTTCGAACTTATCTTAGGATCCTGGTTCCTAACGGCAATAGAAAAGTAAGACTCAAACAGAGCCAGAAAAGAAATAACGTCACAGAAGGTGAACACAATTATAAGTTTTGAAGGGCATGAATAGGCAAAAACAATATAACGAGAGCAACTTCTTACAATTGAGGGTTTATTCAACGCTCTAGTCACCCATAGGGCTCTCTTGTACTTCTCCCGACCAGTAAAAGCTCTAAGGGGATCCTGCATTTCACAGAAAAAGAATATTAGGTTAAACAGATACCTGTGTCCACACCAAAGACATCATCCTTGTGGAATAACGGAACCATCATTTTCCAGAAGAAATATCACCAGCATGATAATCTGGGGTGGATCTAGAAAAGTTTTCAGGGTGGACCAAATAGCCCACACAAGTTTTGAGGGTGGGACAAAATAGCGAATTATTATTGGACTCAACTGTGGCTATATCCTTTTCATCAGAGTAGGGGATGGATGCCGCACCTTGGCTTAATGTAGATCCACAGCTGGTGATAGTAAATACAGTCATTCTTATGGAAGTATAGAAATGCCACATTATACAGATCAAAAGTTTTGTGACGTTCTAAGGATGTGAAGTATCACATCATTCGTAACAGTCGTTCTGCATCAGCCTGAAACTGATATATACAACCCTATAATTAGACACAGTGCTGTATTGAGGATATATATCCATAAACCTAGGAAATGGAACATAACCCTCAATATAGAATGATTTTGCAATTTTAACATGCTCCTTCAAAATTAGGGAGAAAAAAGGATTCTGACTTCTGCTTTGTTTTAATGTACTTCCACAATACTCAAAACGTATTTCCTTGATTTCAACAATATATTATGGTTGTATAGAGCTGTCTTCAGAGCTCAATTACTTAGTATCCCACTTCACCAAGGTTTAGTACAATATATAACAAAAAAACATGCACAAAGATCGGTGAGGATCCAATAGAAGAGATGCAAATATTTTCTTTGAATAGAACATAGTTATCTTATTATAAAGGTAATAATATTGCCAAAAGGCATTTAAAATAATAATGGAAAACCATATGTGCCATTGCTTGCCCTGTGAGAGTACACAGTATAACGGAAATGGAGATGTCCGGTGACATTTGAAGATTCTCTGAATCCATCCATCAACTTCCACAAAATTTCTATTTCAAAACAAGCACAAAGAAGCAACATCTCACCGCATAAAACACTATGGAAAATGATTGAAGCAGTTAATAATAGTTACAAACAGCTCCTAACTGGTCAATTTCCTTGTGCAAATGCAGTTTGCATCTTTCCTATTCTCATATCTTTCTTAAAGCCAAACAACAACTGTTAAGGACATATAGAAGCATGCACAAGTTTCATTTCTTGATCATGTTCCCTAGCATGGCTTTGCAACTCAAGTAGCTCATAAATCATAGAAACCAGACGTTGAGCAATGTCTTGGAAGGTGGGCGCCCTGGTATGTGCAATTATTGCATTTATTTTATTTGATCAATTATATAGGATATAAATTCATAAACTTGGAATCTTCGATGTAAAGAATCTGCATCCTACCCCAAACAGCTCCATTAGCTAAAAAAATTAAATGTTGACCACCTTTTACCAAAGTAACAGCTCTATTATGTGCAATTAAGCTTTATATTTTTGCATTTAATTTTATTTGATCAATCATTGATAGATAGAAACTCCTAAGCGTTCGATAACAATCTGCACATTAATTACATTACAAATTTTATGTTGAAAACTTGCACCGACATAATACTAAGATAGATGGAAATTTCAACGTCTAATTCACTCAATAATTTATTCATGATACACCTGAGAGATTGCAGCATAACAAAGTGCACGGTGCAACATAAAAATAATATAAATTTTCAAAAAGGAAATGTATATGACAACTCCGTATTGAAATTAAAGCTTTCTGAGAATCCCCACACTGAAATTGCACGAAAATTTGGAGATAACACAATACAATCCAGGAGTACTAACAAATGAAAACAAGCAAAACATGCCTTCCAAAGGAGAAAACAAAGCCAAAAGTTCGAAAAGCACCTTGTATTTGACAGATACCGCAAAGGTTCCCAGCGCTCGATTGCCTTCTCTCAACTCCAGAATGTCACGCGCTAGCTGCCTTGCAGTGGATTCAACCAAAGGGCTACTGATGCACTCGAACTCATTGCAAAGCTCCCCAAAATCGATCTTATCTACGATCTTGTCCGCTTCTGATCTCTCACTGGCTTGATCTTGAGATACCGCCGTCCCTCTCGATTCATTCACAACTACAAAATTCAACGGTAGAAAATCCAAATCCCTTTCTGTTAAATTTTGCTAACTGAACAACAAATAACTCTAGGTTATATTAATTATCAGCCAAATCGTCACATACACGATTCCTATCTCGGAAGAGCGAAATATATATCGAGTGATGCAGTTTTTTCTGTTTAACAAATCCAAAAAAGTTGAGGAAACCGATTCTGAACCAAAATGACGTGACTAAAATTCGCGCAAGAGGATATGGTTGCAAATACTGACCCAATCCGGTTTTACCTCTTTACAAACCGAGAAAAATGAACACCCATTGGTCCTATTCCGAACCAAATCGACGTCACAAGAAATTTCAGAGAAAAGATCGATACAGTTCGATACTCAACAAACTATAATTGAAAACCCAATCTAAAATGACGAGAGAGAGAGTACCTCGAACGGGAGCGAGACGGGATAAGGAAATCTTAGAAGTCTTGGCGGAAGGAGACTTCCCCAATAAGCAAACGGCTGAGCTTGAAGAGAGCGCGTTCATCTCCCTCCCTCGACTCGACGACAACTCTCTCTCTGATTTTTTTGAAGGATGACGGTAGTTTTCGTTCCCGGAAGCACGATGACGTATCTACATGGCCTTTTCCTTGTAGTCATGTAGGTCCTCTTTTACATCCCTTCCCTCGTTCACGCATACGTGGTTGTGCCGCGGCCACAAATGTCGGTGAATGGATTTCCCGCCCATGGAACTGTCATCCTTATGATATTTTATTTGGACACCGTTTGGACTAATATACAGAGAGAGAAGTTGGAGATAGCAATATATATATATATATATATATATATATATATATATAAAGAGAAAGAGATATTGGTATATGTTCAGTACAATCGATACTTAGATCTACTCGAACATTCTTTGATCATTGTGATTAACTGTGAAGAATGTATTGTTGTGTACTTAATTAAATGTGAGTTCGAAAAGCATAAAGGTACATATTATTTTTTAAGATTCAAATCTCTATAATGATCGTATTAACCCAATGATAGAAATGTGTGAAAACATTTAAACATCATGAATTTGAGTTGAGCATGATGTATATATATATATATATATACCAATCTCAACGGTTCTATTATCTCACAAGTATTGTTGAGGTTAAAAACAAAAGTCATAAGAGTAACCTTTTTATTTATTTATTTATTTTCAATCTCAATTACTCATGGCTGTGATTGGATGACTTAAGTCCAATTGAAAGATGATTAATTGAGATTTTAATAAAAAGGAAAAATATAGAAGGACAAAGAGTTATTTTGTAACCACATATATATTGGCAAATCGACGGGATAATACTCATGAGTAACTACCCAGTGCCTCAAAATTCTCTTACCAAGTAATTTCTATTAGATTTTGAAGCAGGGTCACAAGAACTGAAACCTGCCTTCGCCCATGGCATCATGGTTTACATTGATCGTTATTCTTGTTGTCATTGTCAGAAAAAATTATAGGATTATATGTACAAACAGGTAATATGTAATAAATATGAATATGCCAACATCAACAAAAGCCACATATCTATGAAAATTCATAAGCAAACAATATAAGAAACAAGCAAAGCAAAATGAAAATCAGTAATGATCATCGGGTGAGAGAGTACGTACCTAGACTCAAGCAGCCTTTGACAATGCCTCAACCGATAGAAAGTTTTATTAACCATTCTAATTAGAGAACCCTGATAAAGTTTTGTACTAAAGCCGATAGATCTTAGATCTTTCCTACATCTCTTTATGAAGGGATCCATTTAACCATTAGATCGAAACCTTTTTGTGTAAAAAGAATACCAAAACACGGCCAGTGCGCTTGCGCGTGTGGTCCTCCTCCTCCTCAAGCTATTTGAATAAAAGTTAATGAGCTACCATCTATATAAAAAGATACATGAAATTCTTTCAATTATCAATATGGTACTAAAGAATACCCAATGATATTCACATCCATAAGTCCCTCACTCACATGCCACTTTCACACTTTTGGACTTTCACCTTTATCAAAGATATATCAAATAAGTATTTCTAAATACTTAACATGAACTAAATGGCGGGCATTCACTATGTAAAATTTGAAATATTTCATCTAAATGGCCGGCACTCACATGCCACTTTCACAGTTTTGGACTTTCACCTTCATCTAAGTATTTCACCTTTATCAAAGATATATCAAATAATTAATGTTACATGAAATTAAATAATCCAAACATCATTAATTAGTCATTAATCTGTTTTCAAATCATCAATATGTTTTCTCTTTTTGACATTGGAGATCATCATGACATGTCCGGCATTCACTAATACTTATGCATGGAGAAGCTTATTTCGACTATAAAGCAAAGGATAAGTGGCGTTCATGGATTGTTGCAGGCACAAGTTCACATCTAAGGTAAAATTTGATTGTTGTATGTAGATATGGTCGGTTCTAAACCTTTTTAGAAACCGGTGGTTTCAAATCATCCCTTATTAAAGGTTATATATATATATATATTAACACAATTTATCATAAGTTGAATGGTGTTGACCTAAGTAGGGAGTTCACCTCTCATAAGGGTAAATGACCCCTTTTTAAAAGAAAGACTTTTTAAATCAGTTTTGAGACGGTTTAGAAATTAGAACCATAGCTGCTCCTGAGGCAGTTCAGTTCTGGTTCTGAGTTCCAGGCAACCTGGAACTGAACATGACTAGTTGTATGTTACTTAAAAGTTTGAGGTCTAAAATGATAAGTCCACATTTCTTGTGTAAGTACAAAATTTAGTATTATAATTGTGACCTAAAAAATTAATGTTATAAAAGGGAAACAATTTTAGGGCCTACAATACTGATATAAATATTATCAGGAGCCTAAGGCAGTTGCCTTAATGGCCTCGCCCACGAGCCACCCTAGTTTTGTTGGTGCCATGGTGCTCTGAACCAAACTCCAGTCTTCACTGGAATTTTTTCATACTCCCATAGTTGAATTGGCTTGACAAGCCTCACACTCATTAAGTGAACTACGCCACCCATTCTTGGTCGCCAATATACTCAATCAACTTGCTAATATTAGTGATGGCCGGTGAAGCAATTTATGGTCGTGAGATGGCTCCTTATGCTCCAGAGGGTCTTGTTGTGCTTGTCGATGTTTTTGAGAAACTATCCTTGTAGATTATTAACTTTGATCATGTAAAGGGTTGTTTTTTTGCACAATCGGTCTCAGGCTTGAAAGGAAGATATATGAGATTTATCGATCATGGACTCAGGAGATTATGATTATGGACTCAGGATTGTTTCTCCAACAACCAATATATATGAGATTAGGCTTGTCAAGGATTGTTTCTCCAACAACCAATATATATGAGATTAGGCTTGTCAAGGATTGTTTCTCCAACAACCAACATATATTGGCATTTAACGATCATGGACTCAGGAGATTATGATTATTGATGATGGAGTCAACTATTCTTTGATGGTACATTACAAGCATGACTTGTCATTTCGTTGGTGATGTACCTGTTGTGATAAAATATAATTTATGATTTTCTTGTATTTCATGTTGAGAGATCTCCATTCTTCTGATTTTATGTTGCTCTTGAGAGCTTACTTTATACGTTTTTCTTCTTAAATTAAGATAAAAAAGCTTGTCAATATTAGCATTTAACTCTGAAAAATCCAAATAATGTTTTATCATTTCTTTCCAACACTTCTAACGCTTGCATGTATGCTTTGAATTGAAGTGTTCATTGTCCAATTCGGTTGATAAACTTGGTACGTCGTTGCTTTTTGTTGGTCATTCAAAGTATCCAAACCACGTTATTTTATAGTTAGTCTGAGTAAGAAGTTGTGATTAGGCTTTGAAAAGCAGTAATAAAGAGAGATTTTCTTTTTGATACATAGCAAAACCAATGTGCACAGGATACCTAACAAGATTTGGGAAGTGATTTGGCTTCAATTTCTCTTATTTTCTGCCTTTTATCACATTAAAAGGATTGGATCTCATGGACAACCTACTCAAACAGCACATAGTTTTTATAGGAATAAGGAAGAGTATTTATAAAAAATTATGATCATTGCTTTGGGGCGTCCCCACCTAGCGACGTGCTGTAGAACCCGAATGAAGTAATAAGTAAGCAAGGGCTACTACATTTTCGCCTGAATATAGTGAATCAATTACAGAGAGGGTTCCCACATCATGGACGGGTGTGGGTAAAGAAGTTAATCCCGCTACATTGCTGCCCCGAATGTAGTGAATAATTTTCAGAGAGGGTCTCCACATTTTGAATATGGACGGATGCGGGGGGTAAGAAAGCTAGTCCTAGATAATAAGATTCGTATTGATTCTTGGAATATCGAAACATTATCCGGTAAACTAATGGAGGTGGTAGATACTATGATTCGGAGAAAGATTCATATTCTATGTTTTACAAGAGACAAAATGGGTTGGAGAAAAAGCAAAGGAGATAGAGGATACATGTTTTAAATTATAGTACTCAGGTAAAGAAAATGCTCAAAACGGAGTTGGTATTATCATAAATAAAGATTTAAAGGATAGTGTAGTAGACACTAGAATTTTTTCATCCTCATCCTTGATGCATCTAACATAATTAAGGTCTTTAGTTTTCTTATCTCTACCGTCAACTATCCTAAAAATATCTCTTTCACCCTCTTTTGAGTTGAGTTTTTTTATATAAATCCTCCCAAATTTTATCTTTTGCTTCACTCACGGCCTTTTTCGCTTCCTTCTTTCCTTTCTTATAAAGCTCTAAAGTTTCACTAGTTTTCTTAGTATAATGTAATTTGTAACATGCCCTCTTTGCCTTGATTTTATTTTGCATTACTTCACTCTACCACCAAGCTTCTTTTTGTGCCTGTATACCTCCCTTTGATACACCTAACACATCTTTCACCATTTTCCTAATATATATATATATATATATATATATATATATATATATATCCATATTGTTCCACATATCATAGGGTGTACCAACATAATTCCAAACATCTCCTTGAAGGACTTTCTATTTAAATATATCTTCTTTCTCGCTTTTGAGGTTCCACCATTTAGTCTGAATATTTCGATGCACTCTTTTCTTCTTTGTCCATTTTTTAATTCGTAAATCCATAACTAAAAGTCGATGTTGGGTGGTTAAGCTTTCTCCTGGAATTACTTTGCAATCTTTACAACATGCTCTATCTTTTTTCTACAAACAAAGCAATCAATTTGTGTTTGTGATAAGCCACTCTTTTAAGTAATTAAACGTTCATCTCATTTTTTGAGGATTGTATTGACTATAAAGAGAACAAATGGGATAGCAAAATTTAAAATCTTCCTACCTTACTCATTTATATCCCTAAAACCAAAGTTTCCATGAATCCCTTGATATTATAATGCCTCTTTACAGACATGTCCATTTAAGTCTCCTCCTAAACAAATCATCTCCCTTTGTGGAATCTTTTGAATCACCTTATCTAACTCTTCCCAAAAAGTTGTCTTTATACTATCTTCTAGTCCTACTTAGGGTGCGTACGCACAAACTATATTCAAGACCTCTGCTCCTAACACTAATTTCAACGTCATGATTCTTTTTCTAGGTCAATAAATATCATGTGATGGTCTTTATTTTTTGCTCTAAAATGTTTCATAAGACGTCTCAAAAGGTGAATCGCTTCAATAGTAGATCTGCCTTACATGAATCCAAATTGGATCTCTGTTGTACTTGATACTTGTCTTAACCTACGTTCGATAATTCTTTCCCACAATTTCATAGTATGGCTCATTAACTTGATACTTCGATAATTCGCCCAATTTGAATGTCTCCCTTGTTCTTATATATGGGTATAAGTGTACTTGCTCTCCATTCCTCGAACATCTTTTGGTTTTTTCATATTTTATTAAATAGTCTTATGAGCTAAGTGATTCCTTTTTCTCCTAGTATTTTCCAAACTTCTATAGGAATATTATATGGTCCTACCGATTTACCATCCTTCATATGTTTAAGAGTCTCTTTGACTTCATTATTTTAAATACGTTGGTAGAAATTGTGGTTTATATACTTTTCTGATTTGGCTAACTCTCCTAAGCTAATACTAACATCTTTATTTTCATTAAAAAGCTTATAAAAATAGTTTTTTCATCTAGAGGGTGGTTCTTTGGAGAATTTTGGTAAAAAATAGACCTTATTTTTGACATGTATGATGGTGCAAAAACATTTGTGAGGACTCAGGAAGGAATGCCAAACTTCTTTGAAGTTAATATTGGGTTACATCAAGGATCAACTTTAAGTCCATATTTATTTATAATGATGATTGATGAGTTAACAAAACATATTCAAGATGAAGTACCTTGGTGTATGTTATTTGCAGATGATATTGTATTAGTGGAGGAGTCTAAGGAAAAAGTTAATAGAAAATTGGAAATATGGAGAGAAACATTAGAAAGCAAAGTCCTCTGACTTAGTAGAACAAAGACAGAATATATGGAATGTAAGTTTGATCATTTGGTTACCTTAGAGGACATAGAAATTAAAATTGGCACACATTGCATCCCCGAAAGGAAAGTTTTAAATACCTAGGGTCAATTTTTCAGAGTAATGGAAGAATTGATGGAGATGTTACTCATAGAATTGATGCTGGTTGGTTAAAATGGAGAGGAGCATCAGGTATTCTTTGTGATAAGAAGATACCACTAAAGTCAAAAGGTAAATATTATAGAGCAACAATTAGACCTGCCATGTTTTATGGTTCTGAGTGTTGGACAGTTAATCATCAACATGTACAAAAGATATGTGACAGAAATGAAGATGTTGAGATGGATGAGTGGTCATAGAAGAAAAGACCGTATACATAATGAGGTTATTAGAAACAAATTAGGAGTGACACCAATAGAGGATAACATGAGAGAATATCATTTAAGATGGTTTGAAGATATAGAAAGAAATCAAAAGAAGAACCTATAAGAAGGTATGAAAAACTAAATTTGGAAAGTATTAAAAGAGGTAGAGGATAACCACAAAAGTATTGAAAAGAAACAGTAAAGAATGATCTAGCTTATTGTGAGTTAACTGCTATATGTGGAAACAAAGAATCCATGTAGCCGACCCGTCTTAGTATGGGAAAAGGCTTAGTTGTTGTTGTTGTTGTTGTAAGGAAGAGTATTTATCAGAAATGTTATGCTTCCTGGTAAAGACAGGATTACGCAGATAATTTTAGATTCCTCACCATCAAGTTGAGTGTGTGTATGCGTGAGAGAGAGAGAGAATGAAGATTCTGATGGCGTGTTTGAAAGATTTGTGCTGATTTAAACACTTTAATGACTACTTAGTCATGAAAATGAGTTTATTTTGCTGTTCAAGGAACAGCAGACTTTATCACATCATACCAAAAGTTGTTGAAATGCCTTCTTTTCCATTTACAATATAGTCTATAAGGTGATTAAATGGTAAAGTGTGGAACAATATGGAGTACACAACCCGCCATTGTTATTTGAACCTAGCATTCTCCCGAGAACAGCTCTCATGTCATTGTTGCTTTTAAGAAAAATCTGTCGTGCTAGTATCAACAAAATAGACGCATCCAAAAGCAAAAATCATGGTTTTTGAACTGCTCTTCACAAGTATTAGCAGAGAATTCAAAAACATGGAGCTGTAAACAATTATAACAATCACTGTCAAGGCCCTGCTGTTTGCAGGATCATTAACTTTTAATGAACTTAGCTCTCTCTCTCTCTCTCTCTCTGTCACAACACGACAGACACACACAAAGAAAAAAGCTTTCACTGGATATACGATGAATCATGTATCTCAACTTTTGCAATGGTGTACTTGGTGTTGCAGGTGGACATACAGTTCATGAAGACAAACCCAAGAACCCTTCGGAGTTTTGCCGCCGCTGTTTGTTTGGAGAAAAACCATAAACTAAAACAACCTATATTTTATGTGAGACGATTGACACAGATATATATGTATATATATGTATGTATGTATATATGTATGTATATATATATGTATGTATGTATGTATGTACCCCATTAAGCATCAAGAATGATGGTGCAATCTCTAAATGATTTCTTCTCTTTACGGTATAAAACTAAAAAAATCAATACCTAAGTTTGATTTTTAATGTAAAATAGCTGCTTTTACGATCTTCATGTGGCAAAAATCAGTCTACCTACACATGCTTGTGGAGCTGTTTCTAGGCAGACAATGCAGTTTTAAAAGTACTCTCATCACATAATAAGATAGAGAGAGACGGGAGTGGTTGCGTAGCTAGGAAGAATGATGGTGCAATCTCTAAATAATTTCTTTTGTTTATGGTATAAAACTAAAAACAATGCCTAAATTTGATTATTTAATGTAAAAATAGCTACTTTTACCATCTTCTTGTGGCAATGGATGGGCATTTTGGGAACCTCTTACAACTTAACACTTCAAATCAGTCTACATACACATGCTTCTGGAGCTGCTTATAGGCAGACAATGCAGTTTCAAAAGCATTCTAATCATATATATATATATATATATATATATATATATATATATATATATATATATATATATATATAGAGAGAGAGAGAGAGAGAGAGAGAGAGAGAGAGAGAGAGAGAGAGAGAGAGAGAGAGAGAGAGAGAGATTCCTTGCTATCCACACTATATATATTTGATTCGAAAAGTTAGAAATACAAAAGAAAATGAAGTCTGAGAAAGCAGGGATCGAGAAGAGACATGAAAATTATTAATACTTGATAATTTAAAATGAAAAGGAATTAAGTAACGAGCTAAGTTGTTATGCAAACTTTAAAAAACGTATTAAAAAAGGAATTAATCAAGCTAGCTGTTATGCAAAAGATTAAGTATGCATTTGCAACACCAACTTCCGGATATGAACATGAATTATAAGAAAGAAGCAGGAGATTAAAATGAATAGCCAAGCTTGGCTCCTTTGTGTCTGTCATTTGTTCATTCATGACCAACCGAGCCCATATATATGAAGATGAGCTGTGAGTATGAACACGAATTATGAGAAAGAACCAGGAGCTTAATGAGTAGTTGAACAAGCCAATCTTGGCCCGTTTGTGTCCGTCATTTGCTCATCCATGACCAACCGAGCTCACATATAGGGAGATGAGCTGTGAGCTACATGAGCCAAGAACAAGCTTGCTCATGATCCTTAACACAACACACATGCCTGAGCGCGTGTATGATTTTTAAATGGAGAACTAGATGAGCTCATATGGAGATGAATTGCGGGCTAGAGCAGATGAACATGAACTAAACACGAGCTATTTCTTAACGTTAACAATTGACTTTCTTCTGTACTTTTTTAATGGAGAACTTAATTTTAAATAAGTCCTTTTTCATATGATTTTCTTAATTGAAAGGGCCATTTAATTACAGTAACTCCATCCTGTCCATTGGCTTAACATGGTTTCCACATATATGTATATAAAAGTACTATATATTTAAATAAACATGCCGATACGATCAGACCCAATCATAATATGCATTATGGATGCAAGTTCAACTTGTTTAGCTTAACGAGTCAGCTCATGTTTGAATCATTCTTATCACAAATCAAACATAGATGTGTTCATCATGAGCCGGGCCGAGCCTAGCTACGAGTGACTTTGTTCATTTACCAACCCTGCTAAGAGCCTGGCATGGTTTAATAATGTAAGAGGACGATTGCTTTTAGATTGGTTCCAAAAGTTAGTCATTATATTCCAAGAAAGGATCAAAACTAAAAGAAGTCAAATGAGGTCATGGTTCTCTCCGTTTGGTGCTGGAAGACAAAAAGAAATAACTGAAAAGAACCCAGAGTGTTAGCTCACCAGTAAGGCTCTCTGACGCCTACTAGCAGGTGGTGAGTTCGATTCATGTGGGGTGCATGGATGTGTTAGGTTATGGCTTCGGACAGTGAAAAAAGAAAAAGAAAGATGGTTGTGACAGTTTTATCTTTCCTAAGCGTAACAAACATTTCAACCCAAACTGTTCTTTGTGTTGCTTGTCATGGATATGACCCGAGATTTTTCGAGTCATGTTTGTCTCCGATTTTCTTGCCGAATGTTGTATCTTGTATTCGTGTCAAAACAGGTAAGTATGAACTCAAGCCAAACTTTTCGTGTTACAATGGGATAGTGCAGACTGTTTGGATCAGTGTACATGTCATTTCCGTGTTGAGTTTTCTTTTTTGTGTTGGGCCATGCAGTGTCATTCGGTCTTCATGTAAGAAGAGGTGGACTCTTGCATCCAGAGTGTTAGCTTAACGGTAGAGCACTCTACCGTTGCAGGAGTTCAACTCTTAGAGGGTACATGTGTGGGGTGTGGGTGTTATTCCTCCTCTTGTAACAAAAAGAAAAGAAAAGTGGTGAAGTCGAATACGATTATTTCTTCTTATTTTAGGACCTTCCAGAAAAGTGGTGCAGGACACACAGTTCCTGAATACAAGCCCAAGGAAGCTTTGGAGCTCTATAGCCGCTGGTTATCTGGACAAAACCCATAACTGCCAAATTTTGTGACCAAAATAGTGTTCATCTCTGTGTCGTAGGAAGATAAATAAACCTTTGGTATATCAATCTCACGAGAGGAAGGAAATAAATACTTGAGTTTCCCCGTCGCCATGTATCATTCTTATTGAGAAATGAAAGATATGTTATCAATCCAATCAAATGATTTCAGAATGGCTTGTGTTGTGATGAAAAAGGTAAAATATTACAAATAGCTCACAAGACTAAGGTCATAAGTTCGATGCCCAGGGACATGCTTCTGGCTTCAGCCTCCTTAATGCACCCAACAAGGAAAGCTAAAACATTATTACCTTTCAGTACGTGCTACATGAGCTCCCCAGTCCATTTAACTGAACATAGAGGGAAATCAATTAAGCTGCGTAGCTCTTTCAAAGTTAAATGCAATGGCACACAAGATCGAGCTTGATGGTGATTAAGAATCCATGTAGCTGACCCCCTTTAGTGCAAGAAAAGGCTTGGTTTGCAGATTAATGGATTTGCTTCCAAGAGATGACGACCAGGGTGAATTGATATTCAGATCCGATATGGGTGTTATTCTTGGTTTAGTTCTGCTTATGACAATGAGAATACAAACATCACCCAATGAGCCAAGTTGGGACTATTTGTGGTTTATCATATTAGATTGATGTATGTTAACAAAAATATCAATACATGGAATTCTTATAGCCATCTGACAAATTGGATTACGATGTGTAGGAATGTAAATAGAGATTTTATATAAACCAAGCAATATCGCTTTAGTTCATGTAGTCATGTTTCATTTGGGGTAACCGGCGGTTAAAAACCACCGGTTCTGCTTTGTTCAGAACCAGGAACAAGAATCAAACTGGATCTGGGGTGGTTCTGGCTCTTAGCCGGCAGTTTTGGTTCGAACAAAAAATTAAAGGTTAAAAAATAGAAAGAAAAAAAAGCGTATGGAAAGGAACTAAAGCCACGGTTTGAACTGCCAGATTTCGTTCCATGGACAGAGGAACCACAGACGAACCGAGGACCCCCTGGGGTTGAGTTATGGCTCCGAGCTCCGTTTGCCATTCTGGTTGCGATTGGTTTCCACACCGGTTTGCTTACTGTTTAAACCGGCGGAGTGGTTTGGAACCAGCCATGTCTAGTTTATGTATGGGCTGCCCTTAGAATAGGAAAATGATTCTAATTCATGGTGGATAATTTTAGGTTGAACCAAACGTGAGATTGATCTGCTCCTAGTAGAGTTCTGGCGAGGCCTTAAAATAGGACGTTTGGTGCAGGCTCTCACCATAGCCATCAGCTTCGGGACAACGCTAGAAAATCCAGACCTCCTAATGCCTAATCCATCTCCTTGGTCGTCGCTTCTGCTAAGGCACATGTAAGAAATGGATTCTCATGCATGCATGCATGGAAGGTGGTAACAATGGAGAAAGGCGACTTCTTTCAAGCCGTGCATGGAAGGATTGCCAATTATCACAGTTTGTGAGAATCCATTTCCTCATGACATGAGAATCCATTTCAGGTGTGTTGTGGGAGAGGTGCGCGCTATTGACCCGGCCCAGCAGGTTAAAACTAGAACCGAACTGAAAACCATCTATCGGAAAATCGGAACTGGTAATGTGAAACTGGTGGTTCCAAGTCTGTTTTTGTTCTGGTTTTGGAGCACCACCTTTATTTCGTAAAATTATGAAATGAAATTGGAAGCAAAGACTAACTGGAACCAATTTGAAACCCGACTGGAACGGCACCCCGAAGTGGACCGCTATGGTTCTGGTTCCAGATTTTCGTGGAATTGAAACCAGCTGCTGTGGGGGCAAAGTTCTGCCATACTCGAAAGAAGTGTATAAGCAAGCAATGAAAGGATGCAACCACCAAGATCGATCGCACGCCAACCATGCGGATCCGAACAACGAATCCGCTGCATTGAATATTTATCTGAAGCACTCTATTCAATATTATCCTTGTACAGTTGGGTATTTTTAATAGTAAATGCATATAATCTGATAAGAGGTCGTCGTCGTCTGCCCATGCTGACCATCTCACCAATGTTCGAGATCATGAGCATCACGAGAAATATTAAATCGGTAATTATTATGCACTTGGGGCTCTAGCCCATCTGCCAGGGCTCTCGATCGACTTAGTGTGAAGGCTGACCATGAGTTCGACTCTCGGGACGTGCACACCGGCTTCAGCCTCTCATTGTCTAAAAAACAACAAACAGAAATAGTAGTTATTATGGTTATGTCAATAAGTGACCCATGATCTCTCTCTCTCTCTCTCTCTCTCTCTCTCTCTCTCTCTCTCTCTCTCTCTTATATACAACGAGAGGCTCAAGCCAGGTACGTATGCCCCCGTGAATCTAACTCTTGGCATTTGACACATGAGCCGAGAGCCTCACCAGGTGAGTTAACTTAGTGCGATATATATATGTGTGTGTGTGTAAATGATATTTAAAAGTTATAAGAACATTTGAAAGATATAAATAAATGGTATTTAAAAATTTATATGAACATTTGAAAATATATAAAAGATATGAGTATTATATTCATGCCCACTAAAAGTGAAGGGTGTACAAACATCCAATTACTCTCTCTATTTATATACACACTTAGAGAGAGAGAGAGCAAGAGTGAGTGAGTAATTAGATGTTGCCAACCTTTGACCCAATATGGTCACATTTATCCTTTACTTATAACGGGTATCAGTTTAATAAGGGCGTCCTTTACATTTTTCAAATACAAACTTTTAAATACTACATTTAAAAAGTAAATGATAAGCATGAATATGCATTGAGTTTATATATATGTATATATATATATATATATGTATATATATATATATATATATATATATATGTATATATATATATATCAATATACTTACGATGTTATATACTTACCATATTCTTGAAAATTTCAACCATTTGTCTAAAAGATATGACTAAGATTGTTAAAGATAGAAAAGTATATAAACTGCCAAGAATATTAGACTTACCATACAATATATATATGTATAAGGTGATGCAATATACTTGATATTTTTTAACTTTTGAACTCGACCAATCATTTCTTAAAATGGTGGTTGAAACTTTTTAAGGATATGACAAACATATTGACTTTTTATATATAAGATTGTACTAAATCATCCTCAACAATCTCAACTATTCGATTGTTGAGATTAAAAAGCAAAAGTAAACATACTTTAAATGTAAAAAACAAATTTTGATCCAACAATTGAGGATTATTGAAGATGATTTAGCACGATTCCTTGTGCATATATGCTACAATATATATGTTGGTTGAAAGACATGACACTTTATATAGTAGTTCCATGCTTGTTTATTTTAAATGTAAGGGTTAATCCATCTTCGCGTCTTGTATTTTTTAATCAAATACATGTAAAAAGTAGTACTCCTTGCTTGCCTTTCTTCAGAAAGCCATTGAAGTCGCCAGTAAATACTACCACTCCTTCCGTGAAATGATTAGCAACAATCCTCCTGGTAACAGTCCGCTCTAAGGACCAACCGAATCAGTGGAGGGGTGCAATCCCCACCAGCAATGATGATGAACCGAATTGCGTTTCTTGCCAGTATATGTGCGATTGTGTTGTCCGATCTGGGTACCCACCTAGACCTGATCTCTGGGATGTGAGTGCTAAGGACCCTGTGATCTTCAATAATATCTCCAACTTTGATTCCTTGCTTGCTATTATCGAGCCAACTAAGTCTTGGGGTGAATAAGGTTTATTTGTAATTATACTTTCGTGTATGCCTTATGACATTTACAAGACTCTCTCTCCTCTCTCTTAAAGCAACCACACCAAAGCAAGTATTTTTTTCTTTTAGTTATTTGGTGTTCACGTCAATAAGGCAATCACATTTATAGCATCATTAAAAGAGGTTTGAGATTTATTTTAGAGTTTTTAGTAGTTTAATGTTTCCTTCTCTAATTTATTGGGCTCTTTCAATGTGGGTTTATTGGTTTCTTGTTTTTGCTATACTTTCACTTGTTTTTAGTGAATAAAGGTGTTCATATTATTGTATCTCAAAATATCTTAATATAGTCATTTATTTTATACCATAAAAGTTTTCTAAGATTGTACTTTTCACATTAAGAAGATGTTTTTCACGTAAAATCGACATCTTGTTGTACTATCTATTTTTCTAAACTAAGCCCCTACCCCTCGCATTAAGAAGGTTTTTTTCATATAAAAATCATGTTTTCTATTTATTTATTTTTTACACACACACACACACACACACACATATATATATATATATATTTAGGGATCGTTTGTATTTACTATTTAGGATTATTTAATAAATTAGACTTAGGAAAAAGAGTTTTTCCAGGCTTCTGCGAGTTATAATTCTGGTACTTTTCTCATCAATTGGTATCACAATAGTATTTTTTTCTTCAGCATATTTTATTGATTATAATGGATCAAAGATATAGCCAAATTTATCAGTTTAAATTGTACGAATTACTATAATGGAGAGGAAAAGAATTATACGAAACTTCAAAGAGCATTTCTTTTGAACAATGACAACATGTAATTCGTTGCTTTTATGAGTTCTTTTTCTCTCGAGGTGAATATGGTTTATTCCTGTTCATACTTTTTTGAGTGTGGATGCTGTATGTCTCTCTTTTTAGAGTACCGAATCAAACCAAGTTCTGCTTTACTCTTGGCTATTTGGTGTTCATGAAAAGACAACACTCACATTTACAAATCTTTAAGAGACGTTCAAGATTTATTTTGAATTTTTTAAAGTCATTTATCATCTCTTTTCTCCAATTTAGTCAACTGTTTGAATTAGTGAGTAAATATATTGACATTATTGCATTTAGAAATATCTCTGTGTACTCGTATATTTTATATAGTAGAATTTTCCTGGGCTAAATCCCATGGATTTTACCTCTCACATTTTGAGGATTTTTTCTACTTAAATTATGTGTTTTTTAATTCTTTATTTAAAAGATTCCACTTAAGAAAAAGAAAATTTTCAAGCTTGAAATTGTTATTTGGCCATCTTTTCCCATCACTAACAACCTCGTTCTGTGCAATAGCCTCTGCTATCATTGGAGATGGGCCACCCGTTTGATGGCGTGAGAAACCTTTTAGGAAAGCTCTCTCATGTCCCGCAGGATAGCTGCAAACACGTATCTCCTCTCATCTTCGAATAGAGAGGCATCTACGCCACATTTGATTCTCAGTTGTATAGGCTTCTCCCACCTATGAAACTGTCTGCTGAGCACTTGATGAATTGACAGACCCCCTCTCTTGAATTGCTTGGCTTTGGCGATACTTGTGTCTAGAGTAATAGTCTTCCTACCTCAGACTTATGAATTTTGAGCTTCCCAAAGCTTCCGAGCTAGACAGCAAACTAAGCTCATTTGATCTACAGACAGTGATTCATTACCTGTCAGCCGACCTAGTATGAAGAGAAAGGTTGAGCATCGACCGACATGTTTGAGCCGTTGAGCACCTCGTAAGGACATGATTCCTGTCTTCGATCTCCACGGGCTCTAAAAGTTTCTAATTTTTTTTGAAATGCCAATTCAAAAATACAATTTTTCAGAATTTCAGCTGACGCTACGGTAATATGGATGTGCCAAGAGTATCTGAACCTCTCTAGTAACCTGATCTTAGTGGGCAAGATGTTGCGCAACATCCTCTAAGAAATTCTTCACTTTCAGGGTCAACTGTAACTTTGAGAATTTCGACCAGTCGGCTGAAAGATTGTTTCTTCACATGAGCCTTTGCTAAATGGGCTACTAAGGATCTAAGTCGCTACTTGTGGGAACAAATTAGTCACCTTGTCCATGTCCTAATTTTAATACCCTTCCCAAGAAGAGGTTGCACACATTGAAGTCCTGAGGAATAGTGGCATGTGTAGAGACAACTTTAAACTGTGGGAGATTTGGAACCCACGGATCCTTGAACACATTGGTATCAGAGGGTCAAGTAGTCAATGAATAATTTAAAAGGTGGAAGACATCTCATAGAGAGCGAGAACCACATGTTTGGTCCAAAAGAACCAAGCAAACAGTACGATGGGAATTGGAGCCCTATGGAGTAACGTAAAATAGACTGCAGAAAAGATTGAAAGAGACTTGCGAAGATCCATCACGAGCTTAGCTCATACTTTATTAGTAAATAAATAACTTATGAAAACTGATATTCATAAGATAAGTGCTACTCCTCTACCAGCTTCGGCCCGTCCCTGTGAAATATATATATATTTTGATCGGTGCTCAATATTCATCCTTGCTTTAATCTTTCCAATCTTGCAACGTTTTTACCGTTTGATCGGTACGATAGATTGTACTGTTGTGCATTAAATGGAATTAAATGTAAGTATAAAAAATACAACAATACACATTATTATCAATGAACCGTAAAAAGATGAAAATTTAATACGGACTCCTTTCTTCCTTTATATGTTTGTAGGGATGAGAATTGAGTACAACCCTCACTCCCCATATATATATATAAACAAAAAAACTACAGGTTTTCCAAAGAATATAGCGAAAGCGCATACGATACCGATACAAGTTTCGTCCATAATCTGCTGAATTTATTCGGAAAGGAGAACAACCATATGTATTCAATAATATAATAGGATTTGTTCTTTATTCTTATTCTCCGATGGCAAACCTTCCTTCCCACTAAAACAAAAACAGTGCAAGGAGGGGACATCACAAAACCTCGTACTAATACAGACCTGTAAAAAGCATACGCATCTTTACATACACAAAGGAAAATAATGATCATAAATATAAATATATTTTTTCGGCCAAAACTCGCCATTTCTTGGCTTACTTCTTAGCTTCGGGATCTGATGATCTGTTCTCATCGCCCAGCACGAATCTGGGGAGAGTAAACAGAGTGTCCCTGGTGACACTTTCCAATGCAGACCAGTCACCTGTCTCGACTGAAACTTCTTCGAAATTGCTTCGTTTCCCCGACAGACTTCTTGGTTGTTTGTCTTGGCTTTGGTATGATGAAGAACCCTTACCTCCCTTGCTATGGCGTGCCGGGAAGCCAGCCCCTCAAGGTTCTTGAGTAATCTCACAGTTGGTGTGAACAGTGGAAGATCTATCAAAGACCGGACTCGATGGCAGATCACCTTCATCAATTCTAGGAAGTTTAGGTGTTGTCTGCGCCCACTGCGTAGCTGGTTCCATCGATTTCATGTCATATTCACTTCTCGAATTTGTGTTTAGGAAGAGACACACAACAGCACAGTCATCGATCTTGGACGTTGGGTACTTGATCCTCCAAGCTCTCACTGCAGACTCAACCAGGCATCTTGCGGCCGACGAGTGTGCTGGTGCTGAAGCCACAATGTCCACAACTTCTTTGTTGGAGAGGACATCCCATATCTGTGATGCCGAAGTTATAAAACCAAGAAATTTTAACATCTACAAGTAGCTTACAACCCGGAAGTCAATCAATAGACATCTAGAGCTTCAAAGTTAAGCATGTTAACACTGACCCCATCAGTAGCCAGTACAATAAACTCGTCTCTTTCAGTGAGGCGGCGATAGAATACTTCAGGAACTGAGATCAATCCAAAATCCTTCAAACAAAAATCACCAAATGCTCTTGTCATTGCCAAACCAGGGTAATCATTGTGTGGAAGCCACACACGAGCCACTTCAGGCTCATTATACAGGGCAAAGACCCGCCCTTTGCATCGCTGGATCCTCTCTGCTTCTCCTGAGGAGAGGATAAGAAGTTGAAGTTTATGAAACGTGCATATACGAGAGAGAGAGAGAGAGAGAGAGAGAGAGAGAGAGAGAGAGAGAGAGAGAGAGAGAGAGAGAGAGAGAGAGAGAGTCACTTGGAAGATTGGGTTTGAGGTCCACCGTCAATTGAACAGCAATGAGACTGTTTTCTTCATCTCTAGTGCCTAATACAGCTCTAGAATCTCCAAGGTTGCCAACAACGAGATCTTGACCCTATACAGAATTGTATATTAGAATCCACACAATAAACTATTTCCAATTTAAGAGCCAGCGCACACATGTATATGTAGGCGATATGTATGCATCATATAACTTGATATACATAATAACATCATCATACAGTAACAATGTTTTAAGAATGGGAAAATTAAATTTGGTCAATATTACCAAAAACTTCATAATTCGATGATGAACCATACTAGAATGTGGGGAATCCGGTAAGAACTTTCAAGGCCAAGTATGTAGTATATATGGATCGAATGACTAATCTTGTTGAGCGCTTGTAGCAGACAAATAGAAATTGAACTGAGAAACTTACAAACTGGGCAGTGAAGAAATAACACGGTAGTTGGACCCTTGTGTATCAAAAATTCATCATTAAATGGTTAAGATCATTACTCTTGAATTAAAGGTAATTAAATTTTGCCCTGTACGTGAAGCAAGCCAGTACTATCTTCTAAGGATTACCTTCTTAAGCAAAATAACCGCTGTTGTTCCACTGCAAAAGCAGTTGATACTCGGATGCAACTTCAACTCCTTATCCATCACCTTGAAAGCCTTGAGAAATGACTCTTTGAGAGTTAAAAAAATCTCTGGAAGCTTATCCTTCTCTTCATTCTCTATAGATAACCTCAGTTCCTCATCCATGCCCAAAGAAGAGGTCTCATCCGACGTCACACTACCTGCTCTGCTGAGGCTGTCCGAGAAACCATCACTGCTAATACTAACCTGCCAGTGTGCACTCAGCTTAAGCGGAAGAGAGTCCCTTACTCTTTTTGCCACAACATGACCAAAAGGGCCATGACCATCAAAAACTCCACAGAAGACAGTGTCGGTTCTGGAACCAAAATTCTGCAGATAACCAAGCTCAAATCAGATGCAAAACCAAAAACGATTAAACCTATGCACGACTAAAGATGCAAAATCACACTTGAACAAAGAACAAACACATGGGATAACTAAATAGATCCCCATTTCTTGTGTGTGTGTGTGTGAGAGAGAGAGAGAGAGGGTGACCTCCCAAACAATCATTGCGTCCTGGTTAATGCCTTTCTTGCCTTGCTGTGTGAATAACGAAGCAACCTTGCTTGCCCCATTTAGATACATCCTCCCCGGTATCTTATGCAACTGCTCCTCCCTCTTAGAATCAAAAGAAGGATGCCTCTTTGTCTTCACACCCTTCCTCTTATTCCAAGATGGATGCGGGAGAAGAGAGCTGCTCCCATCTGTTGACAAACAGGACTCCATTCTAAGGGCCCTGATGATATTGAATATGCAATCCAGACCCACTACACGGTTTAAGATATGGCCTGAAGAAGAAAGATCCCTAAGGAACCCTATTTTGTATATCCTAATTCTCTCTCGATACAATGTTATGCTTTAATTCCTACGATGCTGAGAAAGAATCTAACACTTGATTGGTCAATTTCTCCTTCTCCTTTTATATATATTTCATATTTCAGCAAGAATCCCTGCCAAAGGTAGAAGACAACTAGAAGCTATGCAAGAAGTTCTTTTCACCCTCTGCTGCAAACAAAACGATGGTAAAAAGAGCCAAATAGCATCCAAAGGCCAAAGACCACCAGCAAGTTCCCCCAACACTGCATGTAACTCCCATAGAAGATAGCGTGCTTCAGTGCATGAATCAGTAACCTTGAAATATAACAATTTGCACTATAATTGCTGGTTGGAGATGGTTGTAACTGAGACCGAGAGATCAGGATTAGATAAAATACAAAAGAGTTGAATGGTCTCAATCTGTTTCTGGGCAAGTCTATCTTACAGGCCTAGTAAGAGGGTCCTTAAACATCTACAAACTAATCTCAAGTTTTTCGTCATCATAAAACCCCAAAGTACCCTGGCGTCCTTTAGTCCTCGCAGAGATAACACAAATCAGCTTACGAGACAATTCCCCTGGACGTCTTTCAATTCTCGGTATACTTTCATCAACATTAACAAAACAGATACACAAATGAACTTCAAAGTTCAAACTCAATCTTTGTCGATGCTCTGCAAGGAGAAAATTTACATGATCAGAGGTGCTTTCTGAGAGATACTCCTTCAAGTCAATCATCTTACGTATTGAAATGCAGTTGATCAACAAACAACAATCAATTAGTTTGAAATTTGAAGCCGCTTTAAATCAGGAAGAAAAGAAAGAGGGGCCTAAAGATATTGATTACAGGCGAAAACAAGTTCACGAGAAAATCAAATGAAAAACGAATTCCATCACATATTCATACTTGTGGTTCTAACATTGTGGAAGAGAAAGGAATAACCTTGACGGGAGAAAACAGTATGCGAGCATTGGAAGTATTCGATGAGGAAAATGAGAACGAATTAAATTAATTCACACAAGCTAAGAATCTCTGCATGGAAAGATAAGATATGATTTTTAAAAAAATATTTACATTATCCGGACATAAAGAGACACTAGTGGGATAGGAACCAAAAAAGACAACGTGAACGGCACGAAAAAGAAAAGATGCAAAAGATCCAAAATAGATGATGGAAAGCCTTCGAAAGAGCAATGCGATAAAATATGAACGAAGGAAATGCATCTACCTTTCGAAGAAGACTAAGAGGAAGAGAAGAAACTTACAGAAAACCACGACATAAAGTTGGAATACCTATTGAGGAATTTCTCAAAACAATTTTTAAGAAGGGCAGAAAGCTGAACGAAAATTTTGAATAGCAGACAAGGTTAACGGCAGATCCAATCACAGGAGAGAGGATAAAGCATAATTGCAACTATTAAATTTAGAGAAAGTTCGATAAATGGCGGATGAAATTTGATAGTTCCCGAGAAAGCAATATGAACGTTCTAGCAACCTTCAGAAGCGATGGATGATAAATCTTCTATAGATCACAGAGACTCGAACAAATTTAATGACATAGAAGAAAATTCATTTCTAATCCCCCGTGCTGTTTACCTTCATACAAAGCTTGTTCTAAAATGTTCTAAGAAAAGGATTTTTTTCGTAAATTCCACTAATTCTGCAAGAAAGCCTACGTCTTGTAAAGCTATGAAGCCCAGTTTGCCAAATAAAGTTACTGTTCTATGGTTTTTGAAGTTTCCTTCACCTTGGTATAGCTCTGTCTCGGTAAACCAAACCTAACAGGATCTCCTGCAAGAAACACCGATAAACAACAGAAAACCGCACCGTTTTTTTCTTTTCCTCCGGAACACGGAAAAGGAAAGAGAAGATACTCCGCTTTCAACCTTTCCATCTTTCTTTTTCGATATTTTGTTCTGAATATCAAATTTTCACGGTATCACATCTCGTAGAGTGGAAATGAGCCCCACCTGATCCGGCATTCCGTCGAGATGAAGAAAGGGAAGGCAGCGAACAGTCAAAGAATCTCCCTCTCTCTCTCCCGTGAATCGGACAAATTCTTGAACTCACTAAACTTTCCGCCTCATCGACACTTCATTTCTGCACGATTTCTTCCCGCCATCATCATCGAATCCAATGTGCGTGCTCTCTCTCTCTCTCTCTCTCTCTCTCTCTCTCCGTTGCCGTCGTTGTTCTGTGATTATCTTTCTGGCGTCTGGTTTTCCTCTTCCGTCCCTTCGCTTCTTCCTCTTCCTTTTTTGCCCCTCTATTTTCGTTATTGGATTTTTGGCGATACCGGGAAGGCCGCAACCCTCGCAGCACGACTTCTTTTTTTAGATCGCCGAGTTTTAAGCGATGGATTTAGACGCTAACCATGGTTAAATGCGGAAAGTTCACTATGCCCCTAAAATTTTACATTTATGGCCGACTTCATCCTTATCCATTTTGTCGAGACCAGGTCACGCTCATCGAAAAGTTAGGAGATGAATGAATCGATTATTAGAGTCCAAACAGGATCCGAAATGCAGCGTCAGGTTCGGGTAAAATGCATCTGAATCCTGCGTTGAACTTCTCGGATCCATGTGGACCCAGGTCAGAGATGGTGGGACCCATTTCTTGCTTTTTTTTGGGTCACAACGGGAGGCTGAAGCTTAACACACAAACTTAGAGGGGATTTTATCCTTCTGTCTCATGTTCATCTGCATAAGGATTCTTCATGATCATACAGTGCATTTTAATCATGCTCTCTTATCCTTTAGGGATTTTCATGGAATTATGCTCTATGAGTTAGTGAGTCTGTGTGCATGTTGTATGTGTGTGCATAACTTTCGTGTATGTGTGTGTGCGTGTTGGATGTTTATTGATTAGTCAGATTCGGGTCCTAACATAGAAAAGCTGAACCGAAACTAACTAAACTCTGCCTGACTGAGAGCAACAAAACTCCCATTCTATAGCACAATGTGAAAAATCTTTCAGGGATTATCCCTGATGGGTCTTCTTTATTTGTATATAATTCTTTTGTTTATGAATATGATCAGTAGGGATTTGCGTAAGCTCTCTTGCTTTTGAAACAAACAAATTTATCATATTCCATCTTATATATTAACACCCAGTTGGATTTCGGATTATCAATGGATTTCAATTTCGATTTGGGTTCAGATGCAAATAGTGAATACTGTTTCCATATCCATTTATCAATCAGGCCCCATTTACTTACAAAACACCGCACAAAACAGTTTGCGTTTTGAGATGTCCAAATCCAAATCCAAACCCAAACCACTAAACCCCCCCCTCCTCTCTCTCACACACACACGCACGCACGTAATAAACACAAGTGCATCTAATGACGTTGATCTTGGCATATTTATCTTTGTGGTTTACATGCAAAAGTAAAATCTTCAGTGCATAATGGAAAGATGTAATACCGAAGAAATGGCATGGGCACCTGGATAGCATCTGGTACTCTTACGCGTTTTACTTTTCCGCTTCTTTATTTAATTATTAAAGAAATTCTCTTCCAAAGTGGGGAACAAGGGTCCCCTTTTTCCAGAAAGGCCATCTCCCTTGACATCAAATTTATACTCTCTCTCGCCCCCTCTCTAGTCTCTCTACACACACAGATATGCATATTCACACACACACACACACATATACTCAGACGGGATTTCTAGATAGACTAAGAATCCACCAGGCAACTACATCTCTGCCATTAATTTGGTCTCACTAACTACATTATATGCAGCCTCCTGCTATCTTTCAGGACATATTGTCTATCTATTTACCTATATAGCTATGAATATATATATATATATATATATATGTGTGTGTGTGTGTGTGTGTGTGTGTGTGTGTGTGTGTGTGTAGTAAGAAGTATATCTATAAGTTCATCGATTACCAACACTTCTAGATTATTCTCAAATTTGCTTCTTGAGCAAGAAGAGGAATAGTTAACACTGATTGTCTCTTTATGTTCGTACACTTTAAAATGAATCGAACTCACCACCTACAGGGTGAGGACCCACACTTAGGGACATAGTGCAAAAGAACCCTTTTATGAATAGGAATGTCATGGTTTGGAATTGGATTAGGACCCCAATTCAACCCAAATTGAATCCAATTGGTCTCACCCAAACCAAAACCAAATGGTGACCAGTGACTGGCTGGATCAACATTGGCTTTCAGCTTTTGCATCAAACCCAACCTTAGATCTAAACCTGAGTAATTATTAATATGCAGGATTCCGACCTGATTACCTAAATGGTTAGATTTTGTTTAGGATAATGTGATCCAGACTCGAAACCAATACACATGAGGTCCAATTAGTGAGATTTTATAATGCTACGATCCGATGTGCTGACGATATTCCCTTCGGAAAGGAAAGAGAAGAAGCCTGTCTTTTTTCCCTACTAAAACCCTTCCCTATATAGACATGGTCAGTTCGGGTTCTCCTGAAACCAGGAGTTGGAAGAGAACAGGGACCTGCCAGGTACAGGTTCGGTTACAACCCGAAACCATAACATGTATTAAAACTATTTTTTTAAAATGAAAAGATGGTGGAACCGGCTTCTTGAACTGCCGCTTTTGATTTCAGTTCTACAAAAGGTGCAATTGTAATTGAACTGGGGGTCCTCGGTTTTAGACTCAAATCCAGGTCCGGTTTGGTCGATTTCGGTTGAAAACGTTGGTCCGGTTTCAAACTGGTTATGTCTATTCTCTTGAAATAAGCTGTTATCTAAGGTTGATAAACAAGTCACGAATAGGTCCTGGGTAAGGCTTGTGTATGCGAACTTAAAATATTGTATTGCATTAGCCCGTTCCAAGTTTAAAATGAGCCGAGCATTTTGGGACAAGAGTTGCTAGTTTATGTTGAGTTAACTGTTAACATGGTACATGATCAAGCTCTATGAAAATAAAATCAATTAACTTTCAAAGGCCGGAAATTCGAAACAACCCTGCTTTTCTTATAAAAATGTTTGGTTTGGCAAAACTACACCGAATAAACATATATCCCGGGTATTGAATTCCTGACCTCTCATGACAAGGCCAAACTCTACGATATAACGTACTATCGCGTGAATTGAACTCCAGACCTTTCATAAAGAGAAGGCTGACACCCAGCCTTTGGGTTATGCCCCTCTTGAAAGATCAAATTCAAACGACATTTCATTACCACTTAGAAAAGAATTCAGTCCGCTTGACATATAATGATAGCCATCCTACATCAATCATAGCCATCCACATGCATCGATCCCTATCATGATGCCCTCAGTTGGACGGCTGTGATTTGGTGTAGGATAAAAGTCTTTCTACGTCGGAGGACGGATCCCTTTTCCATTATCTGTGTGTTAAGAATTGAATCATGGGCACACAGAGCGTTAGCTTCACCGATAGTGTTCTCTGATGCTCGCAGGTGGCGAGTTCGACCCCAGGAGAGGTGCGTGTGGGTGTTAGGCTTCGGCCTCCCATTGGTGTAGCTGCGTGGTCGTGTTTAGAACAGACAGGCCATCCCATACTTAGGCCCAAATTCATGCCCAAGTCTCAATCAAAACTCGAGGATTTGGTGCAGAAGTACAGCCGCAACCACAATCATCAACAAGAAAACGACCAAGCAAGGAGAAAGTTTGATCCTCATATCTAGATATGGTCGGTTTCAAATCGGTTCAGCAGTTTCAATAGGAACTGTGCCATAACCAGAACCGATGGTTTGAAACTGTCGGTTCCATAATTTTTTAATCAAATTTTAAAAATGTTAATATTTTTTTTGCTTTCGGGTCGTGTAGGACCTGAACCGGACAGATCCCGGTTCAGTTCCCATTCCTGGTAACAAGCAAACTTGAACCGGCCATGTCTACTCATATCCATGCAACATCGACTTGTCCGCAGGCTGAATTCTTTCATAAAAAATATAAAAATTAAATATAATTTCTAGGAAATCTCTGTGCATGTGTGCATGCATGCAAATCACGATTTATTTGACGGCCATTCATAATAAAGATTCTTAATTTTACTTAGTATGGGAGAAGGTTTGGTTGGATTTGGTCCCATAACAAAAGCTATTCAGTTCTTTAGATGTGATTTCTATCGAGTGTTTTGTCAAAATCATGTCTTCAATTGTGGAGCTGATTGTTGTAAGGAGGATTCTCTAAGAGCTTCAAATTTTGATGGTCCATGCACATAACAGTTCCAATTGACTCGAAGAAAGCGAAAGCTTAGATTGATACCATTGGAAGGATTTAATAAAATTAATATAACCCATAATTAGATTCATGTGTTATAAGAATAGCCCACGGATTCAAACCGGGCCAAAATTTGAATCCTCGCCTTGCCGACGAAAATCTACTGTTACAACTCTGTCTGTTCACCTTTTACTATAGCTGCTTCACAACTAACAAATAAAAAAATGAAGAGTCTAAAATATGTATATTATGCTAATCCATGATAGTATATTGATAGTTGGTATTGTAAAATAACAGTGGGCACATTCGGCTTCACTCTCACAAAATCTGGAAAGAAATTATCTTCTTTCTAGATTTCAGGAATGTGGCTTTTCATTTAAAACAAATGATTTACAAATAAATGCTTTACTTTACAAAAGAATAAAAGACAGAACCGTTACTCCAAAAAATAAAAACAAAAAACCTAGAATAGTAAGTTATAAAAGAGAAGAAAAATGAAACAAACATATACATAAACGAGTTGTCTCGTATGAAAGAAAATAGAAGAAGAAAATTCTCTTCCCTAATTTTTTTTTACGAAAACCGGCTTCCACCTTCAAGATTCCGCTGTATTCGCATACTAGCGTACATGAAGGGCCTCTAGCTGCTAGACACGGAGTTTCATAAGTCACACGCAACATAGGTCGTGGGGCCGATTGCTTTATGTTCAATTCGTTTAAATAATTTAGAAAGGTGGTTTATCCCAGAATAAAGAGGGATAAGATGCAATTTTAATCCTAAGGTTTTGATCTTGACTTAATACTCTTAATGTTAACTTTAGAATGCTCTTGTTGACGTTAAAACCCCGCATCACGTCAAATTCCACTTGTAACTGCTATTAGAATTGCATCGGCACTTCTGACGACAACTCTCAAAGTGGAAACACAGCTGAAAAGGTCTTTCCAGTTATTAAATTGAGTTCTTCCACCATTTTTTGAAAACCCTAAATTCGATCATGATCCAATTGTTTGTTTTCTCTTGCAAGCTTTGGAATCGGGGTTTCAGGCATCATCTTTCCAATAAACAGCTTAGAGATCTGACGTGAATTTGGTATGTGACCACAACTCTGTAATTTCTTATCTAGGGGTAAATTTTATCGATCCTAACTTCGAGTCATCCCAAATTAATAGTCAGGGCCAGATGAATCCGTCCATTATTGAGAAGGAAAGGAGCATGTAATTGAAGCAACTATGACCACAACTCAGTCATCTTTTTGATCAATTGATGACAGTTTTGGCCAGCAAATGATGGTGGTGGGTGGGTGAGGGGGGGGGGGGTGCAGCTGGTACTTGAAGTAGTGGAACTAATACGGCATTGCACACCACTTAATTGAGCATGGACCACACCCTCTCTCTCTCTATATATATACTAAACAATATACATCCATACACACACAACATATAATACACACATACACACACACACACATATATATATATGTGTGTGTGTGTGTGTGTGTGTGTGTATGTATGTATGTATGTATGTAGCGCTAACTAGGAAACTGGGTCCAGGTTGAGTTATTTGAATAATACCCTTTAGAAGCCAATGTATATGCTCCTATTTAAACTTGTAATATAAATAAACCCCTTTTTTTTAACAAATCATTCACATCTGATCTTCTATCAGAATTCTATCCAGTAAGTTTAATCGGATGCTTAGTTATCAGTTTAGTTATTCAATTAAGAAAATTAACAAGTTAATCGTTAACAATTTAATAGACAAAAGTTTGATGGAAGGACAATCATGCAAAGCAAAAGGGATGTGTGGAAAGTTGGTAGGATAATATAATTGCTAAGTATTTGTTATCAAAGAAGTATGCCTATATAAGAGGACTTTTAGGAGGGTTCATGTACGCGGCGGCTTCTAATAAGGGTCTAAACGCAAATAGGATCAGATAAATCCAATCAAATCAGATGAACTAATACTGAGACCTGCGGTTAACCATGGCCTGTTCCAGGTAAACTGGCTTCAAACCGACAGTTTCGGTTTTTCTTGAACTAGAAATTGGAACCAATCCGGGATCAGGCCGGTTTTGATTCCAACTTGAAGCGTATGGTTTCGATTCTAGTTTGAGTTCTAAACTGTCCAAAACTGAAAAAATCTTTAAAATATTTCAAATTGAAAAAATGAAACTGATAGTTTGGAACTATCAATTTTTTTTTTTATTTTGGCCCACTTATGAAAACTAGACATAGTCAGTTCGGAATCGGTTTGGTGGTTTGAATCGAAACTGAAGATCATTCGAGTCTGGTTATAATTCATGGTATCCGAAAACCAGCTTCAAATGGGATTCAAACCGGACTGTTTCAAACTATCGCTAATTATATTTTATATTTTTTATAACATTTCATTATCACAAAATGATTGGTAAAAAAATTGAAACCGTTTTGAAATCGGTAGATCGGTTTCGAGGGATTCTGGTTGTAAGATCCAGACAACCCAAAACAGGACATCTCAAACGTCACACAAGTTTGAAACGAACCAAACCGATCACGTCTAGTTAACTGTCCACTCGCTAGACTTACGGTAAATAGGGAAATCAAATTTATCGTGGACAAGGAGGGAATAAGATCGTAAGAATAACGACAAATATAGAAACCGTTATTTATCGTGGATAAGGCAGAGCTTTGTCATTGTCAGCTGCGGGCCCGCCCAACGTCCAGTTGGCCAAAAAGGAGTTCCGTAGAGATCTTTACGCAAGTAGGTTTACATTCATACCCTTCACCTCATTCGTCCCTTTGAGGAGTACACGTCAGCTGCTTGTCCCACTTGGCGGGTCCCCACTGGATTCCCCGAAAGTGAGAGATTCCTCGTCGGCGTCGTTATAGAGGTGAGGCGAGGAAATGGAAAAAAATCGGCTATTAGTGCGACGAACCGAGTCGACCATGATCCGGTTGTAACGGAGTCTCGGGTTCCACCTGAACCTGGCTGCATTACGAAAACTTCCTAAAAGGTCTCTCATCCTTGTAACGATCGTATTTATACATGTTCATGCGTATAACAAATACGATTGAGGTACTTTTACTGCAAAACATTATTTGTCATATTATATCGTATGACACACCTCGTATCATATGATATAATATAAGTTGTAAAATTTATTTTTTTAATCAATGTTTGGGTGTGTTTAAACTCCGTATAAGTCACCTTGTTTGTCTTCTTTTACGTGTCTTATCCTTCTTCGCTTCAAGATCAACTTTTTTCTCTCTAAAAATTCTATATTCTACATTCATTAATAGTTACCAATTCTAAGTTTTAAAGCTTGAAGGAGATGCATACATGTGATTTGGTTTGTTTTGACATTGAACCGATTGTCTCTTGGTGTGGAGCATATAGTATAATTTTCATGATTTTTATTTTTTATGTTTTTTGAACTTCTTAAAAATAATTTAAGCACTTATATGGTACCATATCTTACAATATAGGGTCCAACACAATATTTACATAATCGCCTGTAACTTCAGCAGGTTGCATTAGTCTATCAACATTGATTTCTCTTGTTAATCAAATATGTCTGGGCAGTTGCAAAGTGCATCCACTCATATGGACCATCAAGTTTCGAGTTTGGCCGGTCGAAGGCCGAAACCCGAACAAGGCCTTAAGAGTGAGGATCGTTGAGACAGAAGGCCTTATGCTGCCAAGAGTGTGACTTAGTCTCACCACCTGGTGCAGTTTGTCCAAATCATAAATTGGAAAGAAGTGGTTCAGGCACTCAACTTAAATTTATTAGAAAGCTAAGGTCCTGGGTAAAGTGGAATCCACAGTTTGAGACCATCAGTTCCAGTTCATCCAAAACCATGAATCATAAATCAAAGTGGTTTCTACCTAATTCTGGTTCACACTTGTGACTGCTAGTTCCTATTATGGTTTCGGTTCAAACAAAAAGAAAGAAACAAAATGGGAAAATTATACAACGGGACCAAAACTAGCGACCTGAAGTTGAAACACCGGTTCCGAACCCATAGAAGGAGGAATCGTATAAGGGTTCGGTAATGGTTTTGGGTCTAGGTGGTTCTGGTTATGACCAGTTTAGAGACTGATTCAGTTGCAGCTTTAAACCGGTTGGCAGGACCCAAACAGGTTACTCTTGTTCAGTTGCAGTTTAGAGACTGATTCATTTTATATGTTTAATACTAGTGAGCATTCATTATGTGAAAATCTCTCTTCTATAAATTTATTTGACATGTTAGCAAGTAAAACACACAATAATAATTGCATTTAAAACCCATTTTTCTAGTAAACACATACCCCTTACCCTTTTCATTTCCAAAACTGCCCTCCTCACAATTCTCTCTCTATTCCTCTTCGTGTCTCACCCTTCTTCGCGTTTGCCTTCCGCAGGAGACGCACTCCTTACCACTTTTAATCACGAACTAACCATTAAGAATTCGATAGCACGGGCATGCCCATCTCACCCTTAACTTAGCAATCAGCACCGATTGTGGTACGTCGGTAGCAATCTTGATGATATTTTGGAGAAAAATTTATTGTCGTTGGATTATGTGCTCTTGATCCAGGTTGACAACCGAGTATTGAAGAGATCCTATCGGCTTGGATTCAAGGTGACCTTCAGGTGAATCTCGGATCAGAATTACACACTGCAGAGGGAGGTCCGAGCGCTACGACGGAGATTTGGAAGATCACCGCACTTACAAGTCCTTTCAAGTTTAAAGACCATGTTTGCCTTCGTCTCCTCTTTGAAACTGGCAGCTTCTCTTCACGAGTATGAGGTTAACGCATCTAAAGCAACGATCCATCAAAACTAGCCCAATTCGTTCCCCCTCTTTTGATAGTCCTAATATAGAAAATACAAGTAAAAGTCCAACATCAGAGAAAGGAGGCACTATATTTTCAAAGTTTCTGATTTTTTTTGGAAAGAATTTTTCATCAAAATTCATATTCCTTGAGTGTAATTTTGTGTGCATCTCCTGTTTATATATAGTACATGAATTTTGATTTTTTTTTTTTGGTTTTCTGAAGGTGCTTTAGAAAATTTTACGTGGTCTACAAGGTACCCTCTCTGGCATTGACCCGTTTGAGTCACATTTGTAGGGAGATTCATATCATGAACTGGTGATGACCACGTCCCTTTAAATTGGGATCTCTAACAATGGGAGAAATGTATTCTCTACCTACACAAATGCCAACTTAGAGTATGCTACAATGACTTCATATCATGTTAATTCATTATTACTATATTAGTGAATAGTTCACTAAGACTACGATGACTTCTAATTTTATGAGATACTATTAATTACAACAACTAAACTGTTTCTCATACTAGATGGGTCGACTACATGGATTCTGTGTTTCCATAGAATTTGATCATGTACAATGATAACAATTATCTCAATATAAGCTACGTCATTAATTATTATTTCCTGACAACACTTTGGTTGTCTTCCTCTTCCTCTTTTAACATTTTCACCATCAAGTGTCTCAACAATTTTTTATTGTATTTCTACGTGATCAATCCATCTTAAATGATTTTTCTTGAGATACTATTAATTATAGCAAATAATTTATAATTTCTACGTATATGTTAGCTTGCCTGTGCATCCATAATTTTTTAAATTGCGGTCACATGCATCCTCACCGCACCTCTGCCTCGCACCTGTGCGCACATCGTTGTGTCAAGCATTTCACAGAACACACCTGTTTCTTTAATCGCACAATTTCAAGGGTCCACAATACGTCAACACCAACCAGATTCACATATCATATGCTACCTTTTTTCGGGTATTATCATTAGAGGAAAAATGGAAATAATTAACTTTCACTAACCATTCAGTCAGAATTGTTGCGAGCATCAATGTCTCTGGACTAATTACCGCGAATACGATCAACCAATGCCTTGACTTTATCTGGCGCAAAGAATCTCGCCTGCAGTTTTCATTCATGAGAATACACAAAAATGGCACAGAATGGAAATCAGAGGAAAACAAACCGGACAACCACAAGCAACTGAAACTTTTACATAATCTTGGCTGCACAAGTTATTTACAGAAAGCAGATGACAACGTTAAGAAGATAGCAAGCTACAACCTTGCAGACCTAGAAAGTTTTCTGGGGTGAGGTGAAGTTCAGTTAGGTCAAATTCAGGTGGAAGTCCATATGATCTTCTGTAGATATTGTTTCTTATATTTTCTTATTTCAGCTTAGACAGGGCAACTTCATCTCATCCATGAATAGGTCCGCAATTGACTACAACATGTGAAGATTACTCACAGACAATTGATGGGGAAAGAAAGAAACAAACAAGAACGGCACTTCTTAGCATATGCTTAATGTACTAAGCGCTGATCTTCGTAACTCTTGGTGCAATCCATTAAAAGAAATAACTCCTCTCAGGAAGCAGTTTCCCTATACTTTTGATGGACTATCCACAAGCATTAAAATAATAAGATAAATAAGAGAACATGTTGAATGAGAATCTGTTAAGGCAACGACAGACGCAGCCTCGAAGAAAGATCTCTTATCCTCATTCTTCTGGCAGTACATATTCATGCACATATGACGTCTAATACAAATGCAAACCAAAGGAGACCAATTTATTGCTTCTGCACAGTATGTGGAGTGACCACCAGAATCTTGTCAAACGGTGTGCATGACCATTCAAAACCATTGAAGATGAATTGGAGGATATGTTGGAGATTGAGGGGCTGTCAGTGACCCCATTGTCTTCAAGGGGTGGGCAAAGCTTTCAAGTATAAGAAGCAACGAATAGAGCTTTCCATGAAACATTCAATTCTTCATCACAAGAAAAGAACTGTCTCAGAAATTTGTTGTTGAGGAATACGTTATTTAGCGTTAAGATGCAAAAACTAATTTTATTATTATAACCTAGTTTAGTGGTGCTTGTTAAATTGTTATCAATATTTATTAACTTATATTGATGTAATGCTTCGATACTTTATGCTTTTATTTATGTTTATCATGTCATATTGAGATTTCCATGCTGTACTAAGAGCAACCGTTAAAAAACGTGGTGTTTCAGACATATTTCTTAGGATATTAGTAAAATTACAGATTTCTTGTCTTAAGATATAGTAAGATACATATCTTATTCTAGAAATGAGCGTAGGGGCAAAGTATTGTTGTAGTCAGAATTACCATCATCATCTCCATCTTCCTCTTGTGCAAGTGGATCTTCCAATCTAACACTTTCCACATCATCATCTCCGAATTATGTTTCTTGCTTCTAAATTGATGGGCTCCTCTTTGTCCCAATCATGAAGAGTATCAATATTTTCATAGCTCACTTAATCATATAGCACCTTCCTTACCCTTATTGCATCTCCTTGCATTTGTCTAAAAAAAACAAAAAAGAGTATAATTATAAAATAAAATTATATACTCATTAATCATTATTAATAAAAATGAAAGAGCAATAAATATATTTTTAAAAGTATGACTTTGTTCATATTGTATATAATATATATCAAATCGCGAAAACTAGTATGCTCGAGTATGTTTCTCTTCTTCATGTGAATGCATTAAAAAAACTCTAATTTCTTTCGCATCCAGTGGAACTATATGTTTGACTTAATATACACTGAGCAAATATCGACAAATTTGATGCATCTACACTAAAGTGAGTCCACCATTCATATAAAATAAAATACAATAATAAGAAACACTTAAAATCAATCAATTTAAAATTAAATAATTGATAACTTATCAAATATCAATAAAAAAATCATACCTAACCATATATGAGAGTAGAGTTGTACTGCAATTAGCCTTCCAAAATCTCCAACACTATGTATATATTTACTTAACTCTAAATGGATGTTGCACTAAGTAATGAATATTGTACAAGGTGAATTGCATTGAATATCTCCTTTTAAACTTATTCAGGCTCTACAAAGTTGGAAGAAAATCTAATATAAGAGTTAAGAAAAATATGCAGCCACATGCAAATACAACATGCATCAATACACTTTCAAACATTCTTTAAAAGTGATCGTTTGCAATCAAGATTTGCTTTTATTTTCAATTTGGCCTTATTAATTACATCATATATATATATATATATACATATATATATACATATATATATATATACATATATATATATATACATATATATATATACATATTGCTTTTATTTTCAATTTGGCATTATTAATTACATCATATATATACATATATACATATATATATATGTATGTATATACATACATATATATATATATATATGTATGTATATACATACATATATATATGTATGTATATATATATATACTAGGAAGCCTATCTTCGTTGTCTACCATTCTCATTACCTTAATCAAAGGTAAAGTCATCCTAAAAAATTTATAGTAATTTTTCTAAAAGTTAGCATTTATAATGAAAATAAAGATGTTAGTATTAGTTTAGGAGATTTAGCCAAGTCAAAAAAGTATATAAACCACAATTTCTACCGACGTATTCAAAAGAATGAAGTCAAAGAGGCTCTTAAACATATGAAGGGTGGTAAATCGGTAAGACTAGATAATATTCCTATAGAAGTTTGGAAAATACTAGGAGAAATAGTAATCACTTGACTCACAAGACTATTTAATGAAATATGAAAAAACCAAAAGATGCCTGAGGAATAGAGAGCAAGTACACTTATACCCATATATAAGAATAAGGAAAACATTCAAAATTGTGTGAATTATCGAGGTATCAAGTTAATGAGTCATACTATGAAATTATGAGAAAGAATTATCGAACGTAGGTTAAGACAAGTATCAAGTACAATAGAGAACCAATTTGGATTCATGTCAGGCAGATCTACTATTGAAGCGATTCACCTTTTGAGACGTCTTATGAAACATTTTAAAGCAAAAAAGAAAGACCTTCACATGATATTTATTGATCTAGAAAAAGCTTATGATAGGGTACCGAGGGAGGTTCTTTGGAGAACTTTGGAAAAAAGAGGTATCCCATTGACATATATTAACCTTATAAGAGACATGTATGATAATGCAAAAACATGTGTGAGGACTCATGAAGGAACGACAAACTTCTTTGAAGTTAATATTGGGTTACATCAACGATCAACTTTAAGTCCATACTTATTTATAATGGTGATGAATGAGTTAACAAAACATATTCAAGATGAAGTACCTTGGTGTATGTTATTTGTAGATGACATTGTATTAGTGGAGGAGTCTAAGGAAAAAGTTAATAGAAAATTGGAACTATGGAGAGAAACATTAGAAAGCAAAGGCCTCCGACTTAGTAGAACAAAGACACAATATATGAAATGTAAGTTTGATCATTTGGTTACTGAGGACATAGAAATTAAAATTGGCACACATTGCATTCCCCAAAAGGAAAGTTTTAAATACCTATGGTCAATTTTTCAGAGTGATGGAAGAATTGATGGAGATGTTACACATAAAATTAATGCTAGTTGGTTAAAATGGAGAGGAGCATCAAGTATTCTTTGTGATAAGAAGATACCATTAAAATTAAAAGGTAAATATTATAGAGCAGCAATTAGGCCTGCCATGTTTTATGGTTCTGAGTGTTGGGTAGTTAATCATCAACATGTACAAAAGATGTCTTGTGACAGAAATGAAGATGTTGAGATGGATGAGTGGCCATACAAGAAAAGACCGTATACATAATGAGGTTATTAGAAACAAATTAGGAGTGACACATAAAATGAGAGAACATCGTTTAAGATGGTTTGGACATATAGAAAGAAGATCAAAAGAAGAACCTCTAAGAAGGTTAGAAAAACTAAATTGGCAACTATTAAAAGAGGTAGAGGACAACCACAAAAGTGTTGGAAAAGAAACAATAAAGAATGATCTAGCTTATTGGGAGTTAACTGCTAACATGGCACACGATAGGAATCTGTGGAAACAAAGAATCCATGTAGCCGACCCCGTCTAGTATGGGAAAAGGCTTAGTTGTTGTTGTTGTTTTTTCTAAAAGTTAACATTAAAAACAATATATACCACATCAATCCTCTTCCTCTTTCTCAATCAACTAATACGGTCTCATTCATCATATACAAACATCTTTTTAATTCATTTTTATGTATGATAAGACTTTGAATAGTAATAATATTTGTAGCAAATCTTATCACCGAAGGCCTACTCAACTCCTTGCCACTAGTGTAGATTCTCATAAAATGTAATATAAAAGAGTTTATAACATTTCTGCATGTATCTATAGTCTCCTTGATTTCATCCATTGAACTCATATCATCAAGCATTAAGTCTATGCAATGTGCAACACATAAATTCTAAACCAAGGATAAGTGATTTGACTTAAGCATCTTACCAACTACTCTAAAATTTAAAGCATTATTAGTAATGAATTTAAAAAATATTTATAACACCTACATCTTGAACAACTTCTTTAAAAATAGAATAAATTATCTACAATTTTATCAATATAGAACAAGTCATATGATTTTAAAAACAATATTCTCTTGGGATAGCATACCAAAAAGTTCACCAATGATCTACGTTGACCATCTATCTAACCATTAACCATAATAGAACAACTCGTACGCTTCCATAACTCCCTAAATTCAAAATGCCATTCGTGAACAATATCAACCCGTTATTGCAATAATTTATCCTTCAAAGCAAGATAAGTAAGGAACCTATAACTTGATCTCACACTAACAATAGCATCTGTCATACTTTGAAAGAAAAATAAATTTGCAACATTAAAAGAGGTAATTTTCGTAAAAAATTTAGCACACTTCATATCTAATTTCTGAATTATCTCCTTTGAAACCATAGTTGATCTAATACTTGATTGAGCTTCAGGGGTCATAAGTGGAAGAAAACGAATGCATCCCACTGCTTCTACCTCCTCTACTACCCCTCATAGTCATCAGGTGAGTAAGAACTCTTGTAGTGGAAAAAGAACTAACTTCACTGCTAGTACAAGCAAAACCTACACTTTCCCTTATCTCGCCTTTTCCTTATCTCTTTAGTCATCTCTTCTTCCTCCTCAGCTAAACCATATAATTTTTCACCATATCCCTCAAGAAACATCTTCAAATTATTGAGACATATCTCAACCACCTATTTATGCCTTCTCTATCAATCGTAATCTTTTTTTCTCCTTTATACCCTCTAATACTTACTTAATTTCATACTTTACTGTTTTGGGTACCCAATAACAAGCACTAGCATCTTTGTTGGTTCCTACAAGATGGTGTTCCATATGAGAAATACCTCAATGCTTGACTTCATTGCAAAGTTCACAAGCCTATTAACTTTGTACACTGAGGTGCAATACTTTTATGTTGAACCAGCCCGATCGAAAGTCACGCCAAGAAGAGACAAAAAAGAAGAAAAAACTTTTAAAATGTGAAGAATCATGAAATCTATGAAAACCCAAAAATTTTTCAAGTAAAAAATCGGGTGAAATGAAAAAGATAAGAGTATACTATAAATTTGACAAAAACCCTAAAGATGGGGAAAGGGATTGGGTAAAAAACCTGATAATCTTAAGGTTTCTCAACAAAATCAAAGATGAAAAAGGGTTTGGGAGCAAATAGTTAGGGTGAAAAAGGGTTTGGAAAGAAGCATATGAAAATTTTGAACTTCGAATTCTAGATATATATACCGAGAAAAATCGGCACTGACTTGTATGATATTACACGAAAAATTGACACGTGCCTGTATCATGTCATTCTCTCAAATGATACATGATAAAATTGTATCATATGATACAATAAGATTTTAATAACATTGGTTGATATGCAACCAAAATGGCCTAGGAACCGGTTGAAACTAGGATCAAGAGAACTAAAACAGAACTATAGGGGTTCCATTTTCAGTTATGGTTCCATGTTTGAAAAGTCGACCCAAAGTCCCAAACTAAGAACTGTAACCAGTCTTGGACCCACTCGTTGGACTTAGGTGGTTTTGATTGTTGCTTTAAATGTTAATAAAATTTCAATAGCTTTGAAGATTTTATCCTACAAATCATAAAGTTATTGATAGTGTCAACTTTATGACATGACCACGTCATATAATCATAGATGGTGAGTGATTAAAGGAAGAGAGAGAAGAGCAATGTTATAAATATCGCATTGTTATAAATATCACATTGTATGATACAATACGTGATATGGGTGTATCGGTACTTGAACTAATATGATTCAGGTACATGTATCGCACTCGTATTGCAACGTATCGTACGATACACTATGATATGAGTGATACATTATATTATGATACAAGATGTATTTTTATGAATTTTTTATTTTTCAATATTTTAATGTATGTATCGTACGATATGTTACGATTATCACATATCGGTGCTCTATATGATATGGGAATTGATAAACTAATTACAACATTAGAGAAGAGATCCAATTCATTAAGAAAGGAGAGGGGCGTGCTAGGCTTCCAATTGTCCAAGTGAGGCCAAGATAGCCTTGCCGAGAGAGAGAGAGAGAGAGAGAGAGAGAGAGAGAGAGAGAGAGAGAGAGAGAGAGAGAATCTAGTAAATGGGTCTAGATATAAATCTAACATTCATATCCATATAATGTTCTTATGGATTATGGTCTATATATGCATAATGCATCTTATGGTATATGGTCTACATATTCAATCTGTCAGGATAATTGTGTTTCAAAGTACTTAGCTTCCACCTTGTTCCCTTCTTTGTGCACCTAGCTTCACAACTAGTTTACTCTCTATGAGCTCTCTACCAAAACCTTGAATTATTCTATGACCTTTTATCATATGCATTGTGTTTAAAGATATGAACACAGAAAGGATCTTTGGGCATGGTAGTGAGAAGAATGGTCTTGAATAACCTAATGTAATGATAGACATCCATAAGCACCTAGTTTTAAGGACAAGCTAAAGATGAATTTAAGTTGTGGCATGAAAGATTCGGTTATCTTCGAGCATCTAAGTTAAAGAATGTGGTCCTTCATCTCTTCTATGAAAGTAATAATATTGTTTCACAATGTGATGTTTTTGAGAGGGACAAACATTAGAAAGCATCATTCAAGAACCTCAAGAGCTTACCAAATGTTTGTGGCTAATGTTGATAGTTATATTCTTCAATTCCTAAGAATGAGAATGAAGAGTTGCGGATACCAAGATGGAGGGAAGCCAAGCATAATGAAATAGACACTGAGAAAGAACCACATGTGGGAACTGGTGAGCTTACCATCAACCATAAAACCGGTAGGATACAAGTGGGTGTTTATTGTGAAATTCAAAGTGGATGGTAGTGTAGAAAGATATAAAATTAGACTAGATTGCAAAAAGATTTGGCTAGTCATATGGTGTAGACTAGTTAAACCAATTGCCAAATTAAAATCCCTTAGAGTCTTGAGCTTGATCTCGCATAAGAATTGGACCCTTTATCAATACGATGTTAAGAATGCTTTTCTTCAAGACAACTTGAATGAAAAAAATACATACACATACATATACAACTACCCCCTGGATTTGATGATATAAAGAATCCAACATTTTGTAAGACAAAGAAGGTGGTTATCGATGGGCTCAATCAATCATCACGACCATGGTTTGAAAGATTTAACTAAGTTGTTATCAAATTTGGGTACATAAGGAATGTAGTTGATCATACACTCTTTGTAAAGAAGAGGGAGAAGATATCCATATTGATTTCTATGTTGACAAAATAGTTATTAATAGGGATGATAAAGAGGAAATTATAAGGTTAAAGAGGTACCTAAATGAATTATTTGATATAAAAAACTATCAAAAGCTACATTACTTTTTGGGGATAGAGATTATAAACTCAAAAAAGGGTATCTTATTATTTTCAAGAAAGTACGCATTTGATTTGCTAAAGGATGTAATGATGCTTGGTTGTGAAGGAAGTGAAGTACTCATGGACACCAATCACAAGTTAGGCCTCACAAAAATGATAAACTTTGATGATGTTGGAAAATATCAATGGTTGGTGGTAATCTCATCTCCTTCGCCATATACATCACTTCTAATCCTATATTATCATGAGAATCCAAAAGATGCCCGAGGAATGGAGAGCGAATACATTTATACCCATACATAAAAATAAGGAAAACATCAAGAATTGTGTGAATTATCTAAGTATCAAGTTAATGAGCCATATTATGAATATGAATTTATGAAAAAGAATTATCGAATGTAGGATAAGACAAGTATCGAGTATAAGAGAGAACCAATTTGGATTTATGCCCGGTAGATTTGCTATTGAAACAATTAACCTATTGAGATGTCTTATGAAATATTTTAGAGCAAAAAAAGAAAAACCTTAACATGATATTTATTGATCAAGAAAAAACTTACGATAGGGTGCAAAGAGATGTTCTTTGGAGAACCTTGAAAAAGAGAAGTATCCTATTGATATATATAAATCTTATAAGATACATATACGATGATGCAAAAATAAGTGTGAGAACTCATGAAAGAATGACAAACTCATTTGAAGTTAATATTGGGTTACATCACGGATCAACTTTAAGTCCCTATTTATTTATATTGGTCATTGATGAGTTAATAAAATATATTAAAGATGAAGTACCTTTGTGTATGTTATTTGCATATAATATTGTATTAGTGGATGAGTAAGGAAAAAGTTAATAGGAAATTGGAACTATGAAGAGAAACGTTAGAAAGTAAAGGCTTCCTACTTATTAGAACAAGGATAGAATATATGGAATATAAGTTTGATCATTTGAGTACTTGAGAGGATATAAAAATTAAGATGGGCATACATTGCATCTCTCACAAGGAAAATTTTAAATACCTAGGGTCAATTTTTCAAAGCGATGAAAAAATTGATGGAAATGTTACGCATAAAATTAATGCCGATTGGTTAAAATGGAGAGGGGCACGAGGTATTATATGTGATAAGAGGAAATCATTGAAGTGGAAAGATAAATATTATAGAGCAACAATTATACCTGCTATGTTTTATGGTTTTGAATGTTGGGTAGTTAATCATAAATATGTACAAAAGTTGTTTGTGACATAAATGAAGATGCTGAGATAGATAAGTGGTTATACAAGGAAAGACCATATACATAATGAGGTTATTAGAAACAAATTGGGAGTAGTACCAATAGTGGATAAAATGAGAGAAATCGTTTAAGATGGTTTGGACAGATAGAAAGACGACCCAAAGACGCTCCCGTAAGAAGATATGAAAAACTAGATTGTGAAAATGTTAAAAGAGGATGAGGCTGACCACAAAAGTGTTGGAAAGAAATAATAAAGAATTATCTAAGTTATATTGAATTACCTGCTAGTATGTTATATGATAGAGCCCTTTGAAAACAAAGAATCCATGTAGCCGACCCCATCCATCTAGTATGGGAAAAGCTTAGTTGTTTTGAAGCAAACTCTTCAAGGAATCTGCAGTCTGCACCACTAGAGGATAGTAATTAAAATAGGAAATTTTCATTCCAAAAGTTAAAGAGAGAAGAAAAAAAGTTTAGAACATGGCTACCAAGAGTCTTAAAAAAAACAATACAACTATATAAAATCAGTGCTTATGGTTTAGAGAGAAAACATCCCCATGCTCATGGCGAAGCACCAACAGTTTTCAGGTGTTTGCTTGAGAGAAAATGGAGAGGTGTTGAATTGGGATAGATGAAAAGGAACAAGCATCAATGGTTCCTTTCTTTGATGAGAATAAACAAAGGGTGATAAAAGAGGAAGAAAACAACAGGGAGAGAGAGAGAGAGAGAGAAAGTTATGATCATGTTCGTTGCCAATTGTTGTGGTGGATTAGTGGCACAAGAAGCCATACAAGAGAGAGAGGGGCACTAATCAATTAGGGTTTTAAATATGCAAAATGAGATTTGTAGATAGGTGAATTGTATCAGATAGACCCATATCCATATGAATGGACTGTACCTGTATGCTAATTACAAATTCGCAGCCGCAATAGCACAGGTAGTGGAACTATTTCGTTTTTTCTAAGGTCCGCGGCTAAATGAGCAACATTATAACAGCCACCAGTCCGCTAATATGCTATAGTGGATGTTATAGCACCCTATTAACTACTATGGTTATAAATGAGTTGATGTTCTATTGTACTTTTGTTAGTTTGTTCAATGGACATACGATTCTTCTTATCAATTATCATTTATCAAGCCCTTCACAAGGTTGGCTGGTTAAACTAGTAAGTAAAACCTAAATAGAATATTCTATAAAAACATTTTCTTTGTAAAGGTATAAGTTGCTCTTCCTTAAACATTTCCAAGACCAAACCATTCAATATAACAAGTCCAAGTTACTACACCAACTCATTTATAGAAAGACAAGTCCAAGTTACTACACCTTTGCTAGGTAGCCTCGAAAGTCATTAGGATAGGTAGAGATTAGTCAGTCATAAACAGAAACATCACTGACATGACCCCAGTTGGAATATGGCCAGAAGAAAAAAACAAAGTAACACTAATCGTTAGAAGAAATAATAAAAGGTAAAGCTTCATTTAGTGACGTTACATGAGACCAGTTTAACATCAAATTGCTGACAGTTTCCTTGTGAAGTCAATAGCATCAAATTTATTAGACTTATAAAATGATATAAAGTTGCAACAATTAAGGTGGAAAAGGGTGATAAGTCCAATCTTACCAGCCACCAAAATCAACTAAAATTCATACTCATCAAGGAAGAAAAGTTCTCATCAGCAAAAAAGTAGATTTAGCACAACCATGCTTGAGTAAAATTGCGAGGGAGTTTGGAGCAACTAGGTGCCTAAAAAATTAAAACTGAAACCAAAAACATGAACATTTCAAAAACATCAGTGAAGGAAGATACATATTGCAAATCTTTTCTGGCTTACAGAAATAAAAGTTATGGAGGACCTGTTGAATGAATATTATTGACAATCAATGGAGTGTTTACACATTAAACATTAGAAAGGATTTCTGATCTCAATCAGATACAAGGAGGTTTTCGGCGACGGCAGCCCTCCTAGCTCTTGCATCGCTTTCTTCTATCGAACCCTATCACTAATGGTATTTATAAGGTACTTATAACTTAAAAAACTAATATACCCTTATTTAATCATACTTCACAATTGGACCAAGGAAACAGCAGGAGGTCCAACTGACCCGATATCTAGAAAGATAAAATTACTTCACAACACTATCCCTCAAGTTGGGTGAAAGATATTCACTACACCCAACTTGCTTAGAGTCATAGTGAGGTTGCTTCTATTGACTGCTTTCATAAGGAAATCAACCCTCTGAATGTTGATTTGACATAGACCAATTTGAATTATTGACTTGTAACTTTTTTTCATATAAAATGATAGTTGATCTCAATATGCTTTATCCTCTCATGGTAATTAGGATTGGATCCCATTTGAATTGTTGCCTTGTTGTCACAGTATATGAAAATAAGAAATACCATCTCCGTACCAATCTCACGTATAAGGGACATTAACCACAACCTTTACACATCACTTAAGCAATTGCTCTATACTCAACTTCAGCACTAGACCGAGCAACAACAAATTGTTTTTTTCTCTTCCATGAAACCGTATTGCCCCAAGTAGAATGTATCATGTAGTAGATTTTCTATCATCTAGAGACCCAACCCAATCTGCATCTGAATGTACTTCAATATTGAGTTGTCCAGAATTAGAATAAAGAAGACCGAACCCAAAAGTAACCTTCAAATACCGCAATATACAGTAAACAACATCCATATGTGACTTTGTTGGAGCATGCATGAATCGACTAATAATACTAACTGCATAAGTAATGTTTAGATGAGTAATAGTTAAGTAAATTAATTTTTCAACCAATCTTTGATACTTTTCCACATCTTCGTACTTTGAGTCATCATCAAGGTATAATTTTTCAAATAGGTGGTGTAATTATCCCTTGAGCCTTGTGATTTCTTGAAGATCATCTCTTGTGACAATGATATCATCTACATAAATAACTAGAATAGTTAATTTTTTGCCCTTCTTAATAAATAAGGTATGACCACAAACACTTCTATGATATCCCAAATTGCTCGCTCCTTCACTAAACTTTTCAAACCATGAGAGTTGTGTTTCCTTTCTTTCTATATATATATAGGAAAAATGAGAGTTGCTAAACACACTCTCATGTCAAACTACTAGATGATCTATGTCATCCATGCTATCGTACAACCGATGCAAATCGAGCCGCTCGTCAACATCAACACAAGGATCAATGTCATCTAATGCACATGGGTGCATTAAATGCGATAAGAGAAAGATGCCTTGATCATCACCATTGAATTGATTACACGAACAGTGGAGATGATGAAGCAATGTCTAGCATGGGAGGCTATCTTACATCCTCTCTCTCTCTCTCTCTCTCTATATATATATATATATATATATATATATTGCTTACTCTTTTATATGCATAAATACTTGCACGTGAGGCTGTAGTGACGAATCTTGTATGTGTTCCTAATAAAAGGAATTAGTACATATTTTAGCCTATTGCATGTTAGTAATGATCATTAAGATGAATTAGTAAACTAATTATTACTTAGCCTATTGCATATTTTATTCCATTTTCACATATTCTAATTAAATCTTTTTTTGGATTTGGTAATAGAAATGGCTCATGGAGATGACTATCTAGGACATTGAGCCGATTGAACAGAAGCTCATGTTGTCACTACATCGCCAAAATAGTGGGTTGAGACATATACTAGATGAGCGCATTGATACTAGGAGATAGGACATGATCAGTTGTCATACGAGGATCATCCTACGATCCATCTCGACCTAAAGACAAATTATGCAACATGTTTAGGTCACCATGATGTAAAACTAGTCCTTAAATTATCACCATGATGTGGCATGGACGAGTATTTTATAGAGGGTGATGGCATCACCCTTCTCGTACCCAAAAGTTACTCCTTAGTTTTGTAGGTTACATTTTATATATGGTTTAACATAAGTAAGTAATTCTAAACCTTTGTCGGACTTAATGATGTATATATAAGTAAAAGATTCTTAGGTATGATCATGAGTAACTCATTGTGTCTAAATATAACTATGAAATCAGTGATATGATTCATACTCATTGAAGACACGTCTTTTCCACTAAGGGCATGCCCAATATGATTAAAAATTCAGGGAAGGGATAGAAAGGAGACATGTTTTAGGGATCACTGAAGACATCTTTTCCACTAAGAGCATAGCTTTTATGATCATAAATTTTTAGGGAATGGGTAGAGAAGAGGGGAGTGAGACGGTTACGGGAGGGGGACCATGAATGACATGTGATAAGAAGAGAGGGACAAAGGGTCAACGAGAAGTAGGTGTTAGAACAGTCATTCAATTGTTGGCCGACGACATATTGGGGGTTGATAAACATAACTGGGGTGCACGGTGAAATTAGCCAAGACATTTGGGAGAGGCTTCTTGCATGGAGGCACACCAACTTAGTGCCTACGAAACTCAACCCCAGGAAATAATTTTCTATTTTTGTTTATGTTAATATAGTAATAATTGTTTCACAATTCTTTGATAAGAAGACGTTTCTCGTGATCCCGTCTGAAGAGCAATCTAACCAGTGACAGAGGTTTCTGCCAGACCTGAAATCCTGAAAGATCAAAAAAAGAATCGCTAAGTAATCCGACTTTTCTCTTGAAAAACTATAAAGGCCACTTCACCTGAAATTTGTCTACCCGGTTTTCACTTTGCCCCAGAAATTTTTATAGGTACACCACTGAATGTAGCAGCTGGTGACTCACCGGAAAGGGACCAACTGAAACGTCCATCTTATTACAATAAAAAACCAATAACTACGGACAAACATCGAGAAGCTTCGGTCAAAAGATACCTCCAACGACCAAATTAAGGGTATTACCGTTCATACACATTTTTTTACTAAACATACCCTTCTTTTATCTTTTTTTAAAATTATCCCATTTATATCCCTCACTCTTCCACCTCATTCAACATTTTCTCAAAAAAAAATGTACTCACTACACGTCACATTTCAAATGACAACACACCCAAGACATCTATCTCTTAAACATAACGGACTCTAAGCACGTCTCATCATCAGTAATGAAGGGTGACGCGGTAAAAAAAACAGTAATTAAGGACAAACATGAACAACTTTCAAACCAATAAAGCATAGAACATAAGTGTTAGCCTCACAAAAACATGTCTTTCTTCTTCTCCCAGTTATTAGAAGGCGACATTTTTGACTCATTTCAGTGTGATAACTTTCATGTTTAGTTTTTGTTTTGCTGACGACGATTCTATGTGGCAGACTCCACTTAGTGGGATAGGTTTTACTTTCAGTTACGGTTTTGGTATTTCAAGGTCACAATTTTCATTTCATGGTTGTCTCAATGGGAGCAAGAACAAGCCCCCGAACCAGCAGATGCCGCATTTTAACTGCGTTCCTACATATCCGTTGGTTCAGCATTGGCATGAGGAACATGGCGCTGATGATTCTCTCTTGTCCCCTTTTAACTGCTTGAATGCATGTGGAAGGGCAGGAAGCAAGGCATTTATGCACTCAGATACTGCATTTGGGTTCCCCGGCATATTGATTATCTGAAACCAAAAAGGAAAAGGGTACCTAAGGATTCAAAAACAACTGCAGTGAAGAGAAACTAATTACTTTTTCATGCCTCAGCTGAGAAATGAGATCGGAGCTAAAAAAGTGTTGAAATTCAAGCAAGGTTGTATCTGGAGCACAATATGGAAAACTACTACTTGACTCTACCACAAACAGATATGCTTCAGAAGTTGTTCAAACTTCAAATAGACGTAGAGAAAAAGAATTACCAGAGTTGATCCTCTTATTCCTGCTGCAGCACGTGAGACATAGCAAATGGTGTAATCTGGCAAGAAAACATGACTTACAGTGGGTTCAAATTTATTAAAGGCATCGATCACCAGCATGTAAAATTGAAGGCATCAAGATGCAAAGCAAATCTATTATAAATTTGACTGAATGACTGGCAGGAGAAGAAAAACCAGATTATCAAGTTACGTGAACCAGAGTGTGGTGGATGATTCATGCTCTCAACTCCACAACGATGACGAGGAAACTTAATTATGTAAGAGATGACAGAAAAGTTACAATCTGACGGTAGAGTGTTTCTCCATTTTTTCTTCATAATTAATAAAATACATTCAATTAGCAACTTACCTAAAAAATCTGGAAATTCCGGTTAGCAAAAATTAGAAGTAGCAGAAAAAATCAAAGACTCGTCAAGAAGTGTTTGTCCTCTAAACAAATTGAATTCCTTTGGTAAATTAGCTAAAAAGTAAAATAGCCATATAGAAATGCATGGGAGACATTCTAATTGGAAAAAAAACATGCAAGCTACACAGATGAAATTCTGTTTCCTGTTGGGATTTGTTTCTTAAACTCTCCACTTCAGGAATTTGTCGTCAACATGACAAGATAAATTAGAGCGTACAGCTTATCAACTCCAATTACTCGATACTCTATAGCACCGAGCATGCATAATCTCATGCTTCGCAAAAAAGCCAAAGATAAAACATGTCTAAATTGGCTGAAATTTGGCAAACCATGATGAAACTGCAAACAACTTTTCCAGAATCTAGGTTAACAGTTTCAAAAACGAGGCCTATGACCACTGACTATTATTCAGCATATTCCAACAATACATAATCGTATATGAGAAGAAAAAAGATACCTGCAGACTCTCTTGCATCATCACATACAAGAGACCGGGGGTGTCTTTCTCAATCACACCTTTTGTTGCTTCAGGTGTTACATCCCTGGGAGTAAATCCTGTCCCACCTACAAATGCCACAAAAAAGCAGAATCTGTTTGTTGTTCCAACCTTCGCACATAAACACAGTAAGCAGCATGATGTTGCAATAAAATGAAGAAGTAATATTTCACATATTTTATAAGTGGTAACATTTTTAAAATATCAAGGTATACAAACACATTATGTTCATTTGTTCCTGCAAGTTAAACACCACACTTCCTCATATTTATGTACTTTGGTACCTTTCTTGGTTTTGAAATGAAAGGAATCTGTACATTGCAAGTTCAGTACTAATCATGACGTGAACACACTTCCTTTCATACTTCAACTAACACTCTAACCAATGTCCCCATACCGGCAAGATTTTATCTGCCATGGCCAGTGAAACAAGTTCACTGGGAACCAGTTAGTGGCCAAACTAGTCTACTTTATTCAACTTTAATGAGTAGTTATCCTTTTCTAGAGAAGCTTAGAGTCCAATTCACATGTCCATGCACAAGTTGGACTTGCTCAACATACACAAAAATGACTATATAGCTTGTTCTGCCATATCATTTCAAACGCTGTTGCCACCAGAGTTTTCCCTTGACAGTGATAAAAATAGGTGAGGACCATGCATACCAGCAGCAACATTATTCTTCTAAACTATTTGGGTTCCCAAGCAAAAAGCCTAGGAAAGAACGTAAAACAAACCAGCGCATCTCAATATGTTTGGAATTATATATCAAACTTCTTACCCTAAGACTCCTCAACAAAATGATGTATCCGAACGTAAGCATAGACATATTTTGAAAACCACAAGAACTTTGCTTTTGTAAAGTAGTGTCCCTAAAAATTTCTGGGCTGAAGCTATTATGACTGCAGTCTATTTAATTAATCGGATGCCCTCTTCGGTTTTACAAAATATGTCTCCTATAGAAAAACTTTTTAAAGTTTCTCCTAACTATTCTAGATTGCGTATTTTCGGACGTAAATGCTTTGTTTATACTAACAAAGATGATAAATTATCATCTCGGGCCATAGAATGTATCTTTGTAGGATATGGAATAACCAAAAAGGGATATAGGTGTTATGATTGTAAAAATGATAAGCTTTATGTATCTCGAGATTTTAGATTTTTTGAAAATAAATATGTTTTTAAAAGCATGGATAATGATAGCTCATTTAATGACACTCATCCTACTCCTTGAATGATATTTTAGGTGAAGAGGTAATTCATAAAGAAAATGATCTTGATGAACATATGATTACCAGACACTCTATTACACCTTTTGGTCAACATTACAATAGGAGATCTATGCCTATTCCTAGAAGGTTAAATGGTGATTCTAGACCTCCTGAAAGATTTGTCTCATATGATAATTTTTCACCAAGACATAGAGCTTTAGTAACAAATATTTCAGCTATAAAGGAACCTAGAACCTTTAAATAAGCTGAATTATCACAAGAATGGACTCATGCAATGAACGAAGAGTTGGATGCTTTATTTAGAGCCCAAACTTGGGATATAGTCTCTAGACCATCAAACAAAAAGACTATAGGTTGTAGGTGGGTTTATAAAATCAAGACTAATGGTGATGGCTCATTAGATCATTATAAAGCTAGATTGGTTGCGAAGGGTTATTCACAAGAATATGGAATTGATTATGAAGAGACCTTTGCTCCTTGAGGTAGAATGACAACTGTTAGAACACTTATAGCAATATGTGCAATTCATCATTGGAATATCTATCAGTTAGATGTTAAAAATGCTTTTTTGAATGGTTGGTTGAAGGAAGAAGTATATATAGAGCCTCCTCTTGGTCTCAATCTTCCTAGAAACCAAGTTTTAAAGCTCAAAAGAGCTTTATATGGTCTCAAACAAGCTCCCAAGGCTTGGTTTGATTGAATGACTAAATTCATGACATTGCATGGTTATACTATCTTTATACTTACACAACCCTGTTTATAAGAAAATCCTCTGCAGGTATTGTTATCCTTTTACTTACATCGATGATATGATTATTACAGGTAGTGATAACACATGTATCCAACAAATCAAGCAAGAACTTGGTAATATGTTTGAAATGAAGAATCTTGGTCAACTTTCCTATTTTCTTTGCATTGAGGTAACCCATGATGATAGAGGTTTCTTTTTATCACAAACTAAATTTACTAATGATGTTATTCTTAGATCAGGTATTACAAATGACAAAGTTGTTGAGACACCAGAAGTAATCAACCAGATGATGCGTCTAGCTGATGGTGAACTTCTGAGTGATCCCAGACCTTATAGACAGATGGTTGGAGCACTCACCTATCTCACCATAACACGGCCCGATATTGCTCATGTTGTTCATACATTAAGTCAGTTTCAGCATGCACCCACCTCAGTGCATATGAGTGCTGTTATGAGGATTGTTCGTTATATTCGACAAACCTCAACTAAGAGAGTATTTCTATCTTCTTCCTCGTTATTTCAATTGCTTGCATATACCGATGCTGATTGGGGTGGTGATGTGAACTCTACTACCGGATACTGCATATTCCTTGGTCACTCACTCATCTCATGGAGATGCAAGAAACAACAAAAGGTGTCTCTTTCGTCCATTGAAGCCGAGTATCGTGCAATGGCCAACACTACTATAGAACTAACTTAGTTGCGATGACTACTTCAAGACTTGGGCATACAACTGGAAGATCCTCCAATAATGTTCTGCGACAACAAAAGTGTTATGTATATAGCCAACAACCATACCTTTCATAAGCGCACAAAGCACATAGAGATGGATTGTCACTATGTTCGTGAAGAGCATCTACAAGGCAATTTGACATTACAGTTTGTAAAATCTGAATATCAACTTGCATATGTGTTCACCAAGTCCTTACCTACCCCTCGGTTTCAATCTTTAATTGACAAACTTCAGGTCATGGAGCTGTCAGTTTGAGGGGGGTGTTAGAAACTGGGCCCCTTTGGCCCGACCCTAGTAGGCCCTTGCCCATTGGGCCATCAAGGATAGAGCCCCCAGGGCCACTAGCCGTTGGGGGCCCTGGTCCCCAACGGCTAGTCTCATAGCGGTTGGGGGCTGGCTACAGCCAGCCCTCCTTTCTCCTTTCTTTCTCCCTTTATTCCCTCTCTCATTACACTCTCTTCTCTATAAATACTCCTTGTAATCCATTGTAAATTCAAGCCTTTTGTGGCTAGTGAATAAAGATTATTTATTCAAGTTTGTTTTGTGTTCTTTAACTTTTTCGTATGCACCTATTGCTCTCAGTTATAGCCTTTTCTAAGGCTTCGTGATTACTACATTGTGAAGTTATCCATTACATTGTCATCCGTATCACACCGTATCTTACGATACGGTGCGATACGTATCGTATCGTGGGCAACCACAATACCCACGATACGATATACCAGGCAGTATCGTAATACAACCTATATCGTACTGTATCGTATGATACGGTCCGTATTATACGATACGACCAGAAACCCTTATAAAGGGTCCCTGACCAAACGGAAACCCATGAAAAACGTGGGTTTCCTATCTCCCTTTGAGTGTTTTAAGCTCCCTAAGAGCCGTTTTTCGCCTCCTTGGTATTCAAAGCTCCAAAATCGTGCCCTACGGTGTCCGTGCAAGCCTCGAAACTCAGATTTTGGTATATTTTTAATGTTTTTCTTCATTTTTTTTCTTTATATTTGTTGTTTTTTGTGTTATTTGATATTTTTCTTTTTTGAATGACAAAATATGAAGTTATTAAGTGTGTGTATACGATTTTTATTGCATTCATAAAGTGGGAGACACTTCATTTGAGTGTTATTTGAGGATTGGAGATTTACAAAGTGTTTTTATTTTCAGGTTTTTGTTTGAATTAAAGTATTCCATTGAGATGACAAGAAGGGGTGGTAGAGACTCCCATTCAAAGTCTGATAATCTGGCATGGCAGTGGGGTATACCAGTTGAGGGTTCTAGGTTAAAGATCAGATGCTTATTTTGTGAAAAGGTGGTTAGTGGTGGAATTTCAAGATTGAAACACCACCTAGCAGGGACCAAGAAAGAAGTTGCTCCATGCACAGGTAGAGTTAGAAGTTTGCCAAAAGGTATTAAATAGCAATGCCTACAGATGATTGAGAGTATACAGGAAAGGAAACAACAAAAAGATGATTTCGAGATGTTTGAAGAAGCTGATGATGCTACTGCCACTGGATTTAGATTCACTGATAGTTTGCCTTCAGATGGTAGAACAGAGGTTGGTAGTAGCAGTTCACGAGCACCTAGTAGGGGAAAGAGAGTTGCTGAAGACTTTGGCGGTGGTAGAAGAGGAAGTTCAGTAAGGAGTAGAGGAAGAGCTTCTTCTAGCATACATTCATTCTTTCCTCCTTCCACTACACCTGGTGCTCAACCTGGAATTCGTGCTGCTATGGTTTCAGAACAACTACATGATCAGGCAGACCTTGCAGTGGAGAGATGGTTTTATGATGCATACATTCCATTTAATGCAGCAAACAGTTTTCATTTTCAAGCAATGGCATATGTAATTACTAACATTGGTCCAGGATACAGGATGCCCTCTTATCAGAAGTTGAGAGGGAAGATATTAGATCAGACCGTCATTGAAGTGCAGGAATACTGTTCGACTTTGAGACAGTCGTGGAAGGAAACAGGATGCACTATCATGGCAGATGGATAGACAGATAGGCGAGGAAGGACATTGCTAAATTTTTTTGTATACTGTCCTAAAGGACTTATGTTTCTGAGATCTTTAGATATGTCAGAAGAGAGGCACACTGCAGATATCTTACAGGAAGAATTTGATAAGATTATATAAGAGGTTGGGCTAGAAAATATAGTCCAATTGATTACAGATAATGCAGTTAACTACAAAGCAGTTGGGAAGGAGTTAGCTGATATTTATAGGCCTTTCTACTAGACACCATGTGCAGCTCATTATTTAGATCTCATCCTTGAGGACATTGGTGAGATGGATAAAATAAAGGCAACAACTGAGTGTTGCCAAGAATTACCAAATTCATTTACAACCATGCATTTATTTTGTGTATGATGAGGAGATATACAGAAGGTGCAGAGATTCTTCGAATAGCTACAACTCGGTTCGCAACAAACTTCTTATCTGTACAGAGTATTGTGAGACAGAAGAAAGCTTTGAACAGAATGTTCTCCTCAGATAAGTGGCAACAATTTGCATAGTTGCATCAGAACAGAAGAAATAGAAAGTTGAATGAGATTGTAGAGACAGTTTTTAGTACATTTTGGAATGCATGTGTTAGATTGTTGAAAATTACCTGTCCTTTAGTGAAAGTTTTGAGATTGAGTGACAACGAGGAGAAACCATCTATGGGCTACCTTTATGAAGCCATGGATAGGGCAAAAGAAGCCATCAGAAATAATTTTAATGAGAAAAAGAGAGATTATGTGCTCGTGTGGAAAATAATTGACAATAGATGGAATAAACAATTGCATAAGCCTATTCATGCAGCAGCCTATTATCTAAACCCATCAATCAGATACTCAGCAACCTTCAAAAGGGACAGTGACGTTAATCGAGGAATCATTCATTGTATTGATAGATTAGTCCCTGACGAGAGCATAGCCGATGCTATACATCGAGAGATGGAGATTTATGATAATGCTCTTCACTTGATAGGTTTGCCTGTAGCAATTCGCAACCGCACTACTATGCGTCCAAGTAAATTATTTATTTTCATATTTAAGTTGCATCTTACATTACTGTGGATTATGTTTCTAATGTTTGTCTTTTTCTACAGATGTTTGGTGGAACAGGTTTAGAACTTATTGTCCAAACCTTAGAGATTTTGCAGTGAGAGTCTTAAGCCAAACTTGTAGTGCAATAGGTTGTGAAAGAAATTGGAGTATTTTTTAACACATCCATACAAAGAAACGCAACAGGTTGAAACATAAAAGACTAAATGATTTAGTTTATATTCATTGTAGCATGCGCCTTCGTGAAAGGTAATGTTGTATTACTTAAATGTTCAATTCAATATTGTTTAACTTTAGTCTTCAATTGTTAATATTATTTACTAATTGTTTATCTTTGTTTGTTGTAGGCAATTAAAAAAAGTAAATAGACAAGAAAGCCAATTAGATCCAATAAGTTTGGATAATTTTGATATATTAGAAGATTGGGTTATGGAAGACACTGAAGAAAATGCCCTCCTAACTGAAGAAAACATTGCATGGATTAATTTGGAAGGAGCGCAACAACATCAAGGAGATGAATTTGATTTCCAAGAAGAAGGTGTTGCTGATGATGATGAGGAGGATATGCAACAAGGAGAAGATGAAGATTATTTAGTTGATGATCCTTATTACAATTTGTAAAATGTAAATGTATTTCATTTTTTGGATTCAAAATATGTAAATTTGGATGCAATTGTTCAATGTTGAATGCTCAATCTGTACTAAACTTGTATTATATGAATTTAAAGCAATTACCAGATTTTTTCAGAATTTTTCCTAATTTTTTTTTTGGATTTTTACTAATTTTTATTGATTTTTAATTAATTTTTGTATTATTTTAATATTAAAGTATGATACGATATGATACGATACGATACGTCCGTATCGTGGAGCCCAACAATACGCGATATGATACGCATCAGACAACACTGATCCATTCATCAATCTTCCGCAACTATATTGAACCATCGCCTTCATTACATATATATATATATATATATATATATATATATATATGTATATGTATCTATATGTATATGTATATATGTATGTATATGTATATATGTGTGTGTGTGTGTCCGTGCATATGTGTGTGTATGTACCACAGACAGTAATCAATAGCATGAAAGACAGAACCGACCTGTAGTAACTATGAAATCAACTTTATCTACATCACTCCATCTCAGAAGAACATCTTTGATTGCATCAACTTCATCAGGAACAACAGCTGCTGTGACCACCTTTGCACCCCCTAACTTTTCTGATGATGAATCTATGACTGATACTGCCCTCGGTCCACTGCATACAGCATAAGAGCAAACATATTTAGCAGTCTGCTCTAGACGTACTCAGCAAACACTCCTAGCGTGAAGCTTCAAGCAACCCCACTCTGGATTAAACCATTTATGTAGTAAACCATTTGGACCCAACTGGCTTCAATTTGCATCAATCAGCAGAGAAGACAACTTGCTGCTTCCAGTAAAGCACAAGTTATGGAGCTCACCTACTGCAACTCGTCTTCACCATGTTCATAGGAATATCTTTCTATAGTTTCATTGTGGTCAAGAGTTTTCTTCATTTCAGTAGCTACACATATTGTAATTAGTAACTAGAAAGCTTTTCAAAATGATAATTTAACAACAAAGGACAGTATTCTTCAAATTCCACAACCAGTTCCGTTGTCAGTCAGCTTGACAAATCAAAGAAGTTACTGCCAAGCAAAGGACCAACAATATGTAACCTGATGTCTACAAATATAACTAACACTAAAGAAAAACTAAATTATGAAGAATGTACAACCTCATTGACCATATCACACCGTATCCATATCATACGTGGGATTCCACAATACAATACAACATGTTGTATTGCACGATAGAACTTATCGTACGATACGTGGCGTACTTAGACTTTTATAGATGGTCTGCCGGCCGAACAAAACCCCACCGTTTCTGCGGGGTTTCTGGCTTCCGTCCGTAGCTTCCGACTGCCCCAAGGCAACTTCGAGCTTGGGTGAGGCATACCCAACAGTTTTAAGGGTCTCTAATGCCACAATCACTCCGGCAGTAATAACACCGACGATTTGGTGGTTGTGGTATAGGTTCTTTTATTTTTTCTTCATGTATTTGGTAATTTCTTGTTTTTTGTTTTTCTCTTTTGAATGACAATATATGAAGCGCGTGAATATCTTTTCATTGTATTTGTGAAGTGGGAGACTATATTTGAGTGTTTTTGTGGTTTATGGAGTGAAGATTGGGGATTTATGAAATGCTTTTATTTTTATATATATTAAGATTGAAGTGTTAAATTAAGATTGGGATATTAGGGACTCAATCTCGGTCTGATAATCTTGGCATGGCAATGGGGTATTGTAGTTGAGGGAAACAAATTGAAAATAAAATATATTTTATGTAAAAAGGTGATTAGCGGTGGAATTTCTCGTTTAAAACATCGCATTGCAGGGACTAGGAAAGAGGTTGCTCCTTGCATTGGCAAAGTTAGGAAGTGCCAAAAGCAATTAAATCGTAGTATCTATAGATGATTGAAAATATAATTGAGAAGAGGCAATAAAAAGAAGATACAAGGATGTTTGAGGAAGAGGATTTTGGACTTGATACAAGCAATAAAAAGAAGATACAAGGATAGTTGACAAATTAAAAATACACAAATAATATCATATACTCAAAGCCGAAGGTCCAAGATGGAGTGCAATCTAAATCTCAGAAATAGGATCCCACGGTAGGTATATACCAATATTTCAGAAAGAGCTCTCACACCTATTGCTCTAGAGGTGCGACGATGGGGTAGCAGAACCTTTACACAAAGATGGAATCACACAACTATCGCATCTGGTTTTCAAGCTGATATCAGGAAAGAAGCATTGCAATGAAGTGTCTTCCTGAAAACAGAAGAGCACCTCATCATCAGCCACCTTTGCAACTCTCATCTACAGCTAATAGGCCGGTAGCATTTCCCTCACAAAAGAAGGGCAGGTTAAAATATAAGGATGCCCATCTTCCCTCCTCTGTCACTTACGCCAGAAGCAAACGGCTCCGCTTACCCTCCTTTCCTGCTCGTATCACCAACAACAACGATGAAGATGACAAAAATGTTGGTCTCATGGTCCCTCCCACTTCATATGTGACTTCTGGGTTGCTCTTTGATTATTATCCATCAATGGTCTAGGTTGCCGAGCTCAATACATTTGTCGAGTCGAAGCCACTGTTAAAGTTGAAGGTGATTAAGAGAAGTGATTGTGAAGGAATTAGGAAGACAGTGGTCGGGCAGTCTAGTGTAAGAAAGTGTCTACACTGCAAGATAACAAAGACAATCAAGGATGGGGCCGATAGGACCTAAGACGCTTTGCTTACCTGCAGTGGAGGAAGGCGGTGGCTATCACTGGTGAAGGGGAGGTTGTTCGCGCTGGTGGTGGTAGAGGGAGAAAATGCAGAGACTCAAAGGCGAGAGATTGGGAGAGAGAGTGACGATGTCAAGAGACAAGAGAGAGACCTAGGTTTTATTATATTTGGGTCAGGTCCATTGGGTCCACTGGATCGACCCAACCCAAATGACATGTACGCTAACACCGCTATAGCTTACGAACAAAGCATCGACTTGGCTCTCTCAAATTGTTTCTTAGTATTAAGAAAAGGTGTTAGTGCCGCTATAGCGGCCTTGGTGGGTTGGCCGCTATATTAGAAGCACTATAGCGTTTTGTTTCCCACTATAACGCTTTAGCATACTATAGCAGCCACTATAGCGCGCTATCGATAACATAGATTAAGATTCCATCAGCTTTAAACTTCATTGTGTAAACCCATTTGCAGCCCAACGGTTTTCTGTTTGGGAAACCAATCATTTGGTATAGATTATAATGAAACTTTTAGTCTACTTGCCAAGCTAACCAAATGATGTCATTTTAAGTCTTGTCGCAATGAAACATTGGGACTTATGGTAGTTAGATATTAAGAATGCATTCTTGCAAGGAGATCTAAATGAGGAAATCTATATGGAGCTACCTCCTGGGTTGAATGTTGATTCATACTAAAAGAAAGTATGCAAGCTAAACAAGGTCATTTATGGTCTCAAACAATCCTCCAGAGCTTAGTTTGAAAATTTCAGTGAAGGCATATACAGTTTAGGATATCAAGGAAGTCTTAATGATCACACCCTCTTTTAAGAAAGGAAAGAAACTCTATTCTGATAGTATATGTTGATGATATTATTGTCACAGGAGATGACACGGAAGAAATATCAAGATTGAAAGAATGCTTGCATCGGCTATTTGATTTAAAAGATATGGGCATACTTCACTATTTTTTGGGGATCGAAGTATTACACTCTATGAAAGGTATATTTCTAACACAGAAAATATTAGACGGATATACTAAAAGAGACGAATATGACCAATTGCAAGAAATGTGACCCTCCTATAGAAGTGAATCATAAATTACATCTTAGTGACAGTATTGCTTTTAGAGATGCAACCAAATACCAGAAATTGGTTGAAAAACTTATCTATTTAACAATTACAAGGTCACATATCTCTTATGTGGTTGGAGTGGTGAGTAGGTTTATGTATTCTCCCACTAAAAATCATATGGATGTTGTCTAATGAATATTAAGATACCTAAAGTCGACCCCTGGAGCAGGCTTTCTATATTTCAGATCAACGGAACTAAAGCTTGAAGTGTATTCTGATGCAGCAGGTTCTCTAGATGATCGTAGATCTACTCTATGTTATCAATAGCACGCTATAATGGCCACTATAGGGCGCTATAGGCCGCTCCTTAATGCAATCCACCACTTGCTGCCACCCACAACCAGTCCTGGTTGCTGCTTTTGGATGTTGGATGAATGGGGTCGACCACAGCTGCTGACCAACATTGCTTCACCAAACTCGGCTTGGAAGGGGAAACGCTGACCGTTGCTAACACAGCCTTAGAGAAAAAAGAGACGTCAGGTGAGAGAAGAACATGAATCACGCTTCAGATTAGGGTTGTAATCAACCGTTACATATCCAGTTACAAAAACAAAGACCAGTCTGCCATTACACAATAACATAAGACCAAATATGACATGGACTAGACTGCCCTTCTACAATGTAACATAAGACACAAGTAAACTAGATGTTAGAAGAGGTGTAGCAGATTACACATTATTCCTCCTAGTAACCACCATTAACTTGAAGGTTATTTTGAGTGAACCCCCTAGCCAGCAGAGTTGTGCATTATTGAAGTGGATATGGCCTCTAGTATTTACAAGAGTTTTGAACAGGGTATTATACATTTACCTTATCGAGGAAGAGAAAAAATTCAGATACAGGATATATCAAATCAAGTTTTGGAAATAAAAATAATAACTACAGCAGGGAAAATGTTTCACAATCAATATGCAAGAGTTCAGAAAACGAAATGTAAGATGATCTTACGTACGATCAGGACCAGATCCAGAAGCAACTGTATCGCTTACCGTAAGAACAGCAACTTTCACCTTTATATCTTGAACAGGAGCCAAAGCTTGCCCATTTCCCATATTACTAGCATTTCTATCCTCCTCATTGGATAGAGAAGATATGTGAACTGGCACCATAGACATGGAAGCATTCCTTATGTCTGAAATTAATGAAGCCCTAACACAGGTTCCAGCTGGAAGTAAGGTGCCCTTTGCAGGCAATTCTAATAAACAATTTGCAGACTTCATGCTTAAAAGACGACTGCTCATTTGTAGGCCAGTACTTTCAGCGACAAAACTGCAAATGCAAGAGCGCACATACAGATGGATACATAAAAACTTGCAAAAGGAGTTCTCATATGTAGCTTCCATCGTGCAAATTTGCCTATACTAACCCTGAAAACCCAGCTCCATTGGATTCCCATTTAATAATGGCACGATGAAATTCTGGACGAACAGGATCTGTCTTTATGGGTTGTGTGAGGCGAGCAGACACCCTGTTGTAACACCATTCAGTTCAGATACCTGAATTTACTATCCAACAACAATCCACTCACTTCAAAAGTTGCAAAAAGAAATATCTAACAATATTTCAGCAGCAAACAGAATATACAGACTGAACAACAACAACAACAACTAAGCATTTTCCCATACTAGATGGGATCAGATTCATGGATTCTTTGTTTCCACAGAGCCCTATCATGTGCCACAAGCAATCATCTCCATAAGATAATTATTTAGAATCAAACAAGAATTGTTCTTTGGCTTAGCCATAAGATCTCATAAATTACATATTCAACTATTTAGCTACTAACCGCTAACAACCACTAAACAAGCCCATTTAAAGTAGTACAAAAAATCCATTTAAGCAAATCTTGGCAGTTAAAGCTCATGAAGTGACAAGTCAACAAGCCTCCTAACCACAACATAACCAATGCACATTGTGGACAGTTATGAGAGACAAAATAAGAAAATCCTTCCAGCGGAAAGTATCATAGGAATATATACAATAGTTAGTTGTACAGATGAACAACCTCCTAAATTTCAAATGTATTCGACATGGTCTGTTCAGTGGAGATCAATATTTGAATAGTTGGGTTCCAAACAATGAGCAGGCCTTTTGGGTGAACAGATGTCAAGAGAAGAAAAACCAATTTTAGTAATCTTTTAGATTTTTGGAAGTTGTATTCTAAGGGTACAACACGTCTCCAACGCTGGACTAAGTGAAAATAACTGGATTCATGAGATACTAGATTGATTATACACATACTCAGCTGTAGCAATTATATACTCATTTTTTACATGGATGCACGCATAAGTACACATGAAACCAGGGCCTTGAGTGGGGGGTGTATAAATAACTAAGCGCATATATTTTATGTCCAAACAAATATATGGCATCAAAATTCTATAACAAATATTTTAGGATATCTAGGGCAAGAGATAAGAAAATTAAGGATCTTAATATGTTAGATGCATCAAAGACAAGGATAAGAAAATTCCAGTGGTAAATGATGATATAAGAAATAGATGGAAAAACTATTTTTTAAAGTTTTTTAATGAAAATAAAGATGTTAGTATTAGCTTAGGAGAGTTAGCTAAATCAGAAAAATATATAAACCACAATTTCTACCAACGTATTCGAAAGAATGAAGTCAAAGAGGCTCTTAAACATATGAAGGGTGGTAAATCAGTAAGACCAGACAATATTCCTATATAAGTTTGGAAAATCCTAGGAGAATCAGGAATCACTTAGCTCACAAGATTATTTAATAAAATATGGAGAAACCAAAAGATGCCCAAGGAATGGAGAGCGAGTACACTTATACCCATATATAAGAACAAGTGGGACATTTAGAATTGTGTGAATTATCGGGTTATCATTAATGAGCCATACTATGAAATTATGGGAAAGAATTATTGAACATAGGTTAAAACAAGTATCGAGTACAACACAGAACTAATTTGGATTCCTACCAGCAGATCTACTATTGAAACAATCCACCTTTTAAGACGTCTAATGCAACATTTTAGAGCAAAAAAGAAAGACCTTCACATGATATTTATTACAACAACAACAACAACTAAGCCTTTTCCCATACTAGACGGGGTTGGCTACATGGATTCTTTGTTTCTGCTGAGCCCTATCATATGCCATGTTAGCAGTTAACTCACAATAAGCTAGATCATTCTTTATTGTTTCTATCCAACACTTTTGTGGTCGTCCTCTACCTCTTTTAATACTTTCCAAATTTAGTTTTTCATACCTTCTTAGAGGTTCTTCTTTTGATCTTCTTTCTATATGTTCAAACTAACTTAAACGATATTCTCTCATTTTATCCTCTATTGGTGTCACTCCTAATTTGTTTCTAATAACCTTGTTGAATATCAAGTTAAATCTTGATTAATTAGTGTTACTATTTAGTTATAGGTGTATACGTAAAGTCATAGGTAAGTCTGAGTAATGTATATTATGGTATTTTGTAATACGGGTCCTAATGGATCTGATCCATTAGGAACCATAATCCATTAGTCACTTACTAGGGGTATTATAGTATTTCAAGTTAGATCAGCAATATAAGTAGTCATCAGGGCTGTCATTAGGTTTTTTACGAAAATTGGAAGGTGGCGGCTAGCATTGGCAGACCAACACCTCAGTGTCTTCTTCTTGTATTTGGCTTTCATCAATAAAGAAGTTTATGTTGTTGCTTAATTTCAGCATGGTATCTGAGCTTTTTGTGGTCGTTTAGCATCAAACATCGAAGGAAATAAACAAAAAAGAAGTCGCGGGCATAGTGAAGAACCTGCAGGACAGCAAGTTCTTCTTTTTTCTTGTTCTTTCAAATTAGTATTTGAGTGATTTCATTACAAAATCGTTGTTAGATTCATATCCTATATTTGAAATGAGTCTCGTGTAATCTACAAGTGATGCACAACAACTGTTCGATGAAATGTCCAAGAGGAAGTGAAACAGTGGTTTCATTTTAAAAAATTCAATTTTTCAGTAGTCAACCGATTGGGGCAGATTTAAAGGTATTCCTTCGGTGAGATATCAATCCGAATATGAAGAAAGCAAAGATGATAGAAAGTAACGAACTCTCGTCAGACAAAAGTGAAGATTTTTAAATCACAAATTTGAAACTAGACGGCAAGAATTACCTACAATGGGCCAGATCTATTGAATTGACTATTATGGCAAGGGGGCGATGGGATTATTTGACAGGTGATCTTTCTCGACTCCCAATTTCAGATCCTTCCTATTCTCAGTGGTGCAGAGAAAATGCCTTAGTAATGTTGGAAACGCGGATGCGCAGCGAAGATTAAAATCACAAACATAAACGAAGAGGAAATGTTGAGATCGGAAGAGGGGGCGAACCTCGAATGGAGGCCGCCCCCCCTCTTTCTCTCTCTTTCTTATTCACAGACTCTTTTAAACCCTAATACAACTTATCAGCCCTTATATAAGGAGATGTAAAACGTAAAATGACCAAAATACCCCTAGTATAAAAAATTACCAAAATGCCCCTATAATTTCGGGCGAGTACAATAATACCTAGAAACATAAAACTAACACAAAGATACTAGATAAACATATTCTTCAACACCCCCCCCTTAAGTTGGGAGTGAGATACTTCGAACTCCAAACTTGCCAAACAATCTTCATATCTGCTTGCAACGTTCTTCATCTGTCTTTATCACTGGTGTAATCTTCAACAGCTTCTTTGGCTGCAATATCTTCAACTCAGCCTTCTTGGCTGATCATATCAAGCAGCATCTCTGGCTGCAATATAAACTTAGCCTTCCTAGCTAATCATCTCAAGCAGCATCTCTGGCTGCAATATCAACTTAGCCTTCGTGGCTAATCATCTCACGCAGCATCTCTGGCTGCAACATCAACTCAGCCTTCTTGGCTGTAACAATAACAAAGCAGTCATCCTGGTTGTCACAACATCAAAGCAGCCATCCTGGCTATCATATCAATAAAGCAACCATCCTGGCTATCACAATCATCAAAGCAGCCATCCTGGCTGTCACAACAATAAAGCAGCCATCCTGGTTGTCACATCAATAAAGCAGCCATCCTGGCTGTCACAATCATCAAAGCAGTCATCCTGGCTGTCACAATAATAAAGCAGTTATCCTGGCTGTCACAATATCAAAGCAGCCATCCTGGCTGTCATATTAATAAAGCAGCCATCCTGGCTGTCATATCAATAAAGCAGCCATCCTAGCTGTCATAACAATACAGCAGCCATCCTGGATGTCACAATATCAAAGCAGTCATCCTAGCTGTCATCTCAAGCAGCATCTACGGCTGCAACAAACCTTTATCATTTTTTTCTTCTTTTTGAAGCAGCTTTCATAGCAGCAAATTCCTGCAACCTCACTGGCTGTGAATAAAACATTTTTGAAGTCCTCATAACTGCAATCTTCAGCATATATCTCTTCTCTATAAACTTTCTTCATGTTTTTCAAATGGAGACAATCAATCCAACTTGCTCTCTTAAACATTTCCTCAAACACTTGATGTTCATGTTAATTATCTCTTCTTGAGCATTTCATCAAACACTTCCCGTGTAGGTAAACATCTCTCTTGAATATTTCATCGAACACTTGTCCTGCACAGTTGAAGTTTCTGTGATACATTTCATCAACCACTTGATGTGCATCATTCATCAGCCCACACACTTCTCTTAGAACATCCAAACATCATGTTACCCAAAAAAATGGATCTGGGACCTCATTACTGCAGTATTTTCTGCCATAGAAATTCCACTGCAAAGTTCCCTTGCAGGCAAGACATGTCTCACACCCTTCACTGGGATTTCCTTGCTGCCTTCAATCCTGACTGGCACACGAGCACTCTGACCATGAACTCCAATGAAACTTATGTTCTCAAGTACAGGAAGTGCCTTAGGATCATAGCCACTCATCAACATTTAGTCAAAAATGCAAACTGCAACTTCTCCTAGTCCATGCATGACGTTCTTCTGGGGCATCTCATTAAACAATTGTCTTGCTAAATCCAAATTTCTGCATCTATAGTACATGTTGACGAGAGCATTCCAACTGATCACATTTCTATCAGGAATTGCATCAAACACGCGGCGGGCATGATCTACATCACCGAACTCCGAATACATTGTAATGAAACAATTGACAACAGAATTGTCTAAACCAATCCCGGTCTTGATATTACAAGCATGTAAGGATCTACCTAATTCCAGATCATGCATAGTAGCACAAGCAGAGATCAAACCAAGCATGGTGATTGGATTAAATTCAACACCCATAGCACGCATTTGATGGAACGGGATGACAGCTTCTTTAGGGCACCCATTAAGATTGTACCCAATTAATAGCGCATTCCAGGAAACCACATTTCGTTGTTGAGGAATTTCGTCGAACACCACGTGTGCATCTTTAACTTGTGAAAACTTTGAATACATAGCAATCAGTGCAGTATGAACGAAGAGCTCAGCATTACATCCAGTCCTTACTGCATGGGCATATAGTTGCTGACCAGTTTTTGGCAGACAAAGAGCAGCACAAGACTTGATGGCAAAGGGGAAAGTGACTCCATCAGGTGAGACGCCAAATAGTTGCATATGATGATAGAGATGCAGAGCATCGATGAAGTGACCCTCCTTTGCAAATGCTTTCAGCCTCGAGTTCCATGTCCTTGTCTCTTCCCAAGCATATGACAGAGGTGAGACCGAGCGTTTATAATGGTAACCTCCAACACAGTGTACGTTTCCTTCTTCTTTTCTCATCAAGAGATGCAACCACACTCCTTACTTCATCGGATTTGCGGGTCCTGTCGTCTATATGATAGCACTAATTAAAAAGGGTAGCTTCCGGGAAACTGATCCACAGCGAGCTCCTTTCTTAGGGAAACCGATTCTTATTGTTTCTGCCTTTTCATTGAAACCTGCTTCTCCCATCGTCGCCTTCTCACTGAAGTCATCGGCTGCTATGCTTCCAACAATCGATCGCTCTGATACCATGTTGGAAACGCGGATGCGCAGCGGAGATTAAAATCACAAACATAAACGAAGAGGAAATGTTGAGATCGGAGGAGGGGGCGGACCTCGAATGGAGCCCCCCCCCCTCTTTCTCTCTCTTTCTTATTCACAGACTCTTTTAAACCCTAATACAACTTATCAGCTCTTATATAAGGAGCTGTAAAACGTAAAATGACCAAAATACCCCTAGTATAGAAAATTACCAAAATACCCCTACAGTTTTGGGCGAGGACAATAATACTTAGAAACATAAAACTAACACAAAGATACTAGATAAACATATTCTTCAACAAGTAAGTTCTTGGCTAATCCAATCCATGACTCCCTCCATCGGAGGTACTTTTATGTTTTTGAACACTGCTAGGGATATCTGGTTGGCAGTTCATGAAGCTTATGCCAAAGGAAAAATATTGCGAAGAAATATGACCTTATAGAGAAGATTCGAAAATGCAAACAAGGAGGAAGGTCAGTTAGCGAGTATTATACAGAGCTCAGAGGTACATGGGAAGAACTACATCTGTACTCTAAGACTAAATGTCAGACTTGCACACTAGAACGGAATGAGGAGTTTGAAGAGCGTAAAGTGTTCGATCTTCTATGGGGTATATCATCAGAATATGAATCTGTAAAGAATAACATCCTCAACAGGGAAGAACTTCCATCCTTGAGTATAGTATACTCACTCCTCAGAGAAGAAGATAGGAAGCTTCTTGAAAAAGAAACCAAAATTAATTCTAAGACCTCAGAATTTATAGGGAAAAATACTTATGTTCCCCTTTCGCTAGAGGAAGAGGAAGTTATGGCAGAGACAGAGGTAGATCTAGACAGACATTTGAAGAGAAAGATAAGATCAACTGCTCTCACTATAGAAAACCACGACACACCTAGGAAACATGTTGAGAGTTAGTTGGAAAACCTACCTATTTTCATAATAGAAACTGTTGTAAACATGGTTGCGCCCCTCCTCTTTCTCTCTCTTTCTTAATCCTAGCAACTTAAACCCTAATACAACCTATCAGCCCTTATATAAGGAGCTGTAAAATGTAAAATGACCAAAATACCCTTAGTATAGAAAATTACCAAAATGCCCTTATGACTTCGGACAATTACAATAATACCTAAAACATCAAATTTACTATCCTAAAACATCAAACTTACTAAAACTGACTCTAAAACTCATATTCTTCAACACCCCCCTTAAGTTGGGAGTGAGATACTTCGAACTCCAAACTTTCTTCATCTCTCTACAACATTCTTCGTATGTCTTTATATGCAACATTCTTTTTGTCTTCATGACTGATATGATCTTCAACAGCTTCTTTGGCTGCAACATCTTCAACTCAACCTTCCTGACTGATCATCTCTAGCAGCATCTCCGACTGCAATATCAACTGAGCCTTCCTCGCTAATCATCTCTAGCAGCATAAGCGTTCCTAGCTAATCATCTCAAGCAGTATCTCTGGCTACAACATCAACTCGATCATCCTGGTTGATCATCTCAAGCAGTATCTCTGGTTGCAACATCAACTCAGTCATCCTGACTGATCATCTCAAGCAGCATCTCTGGCTGCAACATCAACTCAGCCATCCTTGCTGATCTCAAGCAGCATCTCTGGCTGCAACATCAACTCAATCATCCTAATTGACCATCTCAAGCAGCATCTTTGGCTGCAACATCAACTCAGTCATCCTGACTCATCATCTCAAGCACCATCTTTGGCTGCAACATCAACTCAGCCATCCTGATTAATCATCTCAAGCAGCATCTCTAGCTGCAACATCAACTCAACCATCTTGGTTGACCATCTCAAGCAGCATCTCTTGTTGCAACATCAACTCAGCCTTCCTTGCTAATCATCTCAAGCAACATCTATGGTTGCAACATCAACTCAGCCTTTCTGGCTTATCATCTCAAGCAGCATCTCTGGCCGCAATATAAACTTAGTCTTCCTAGCTAATTATCTCAAGTAGCATCTTTGACTGCATATAAAAAAATTCTTTTCTGTAAACTTCCTTCAGGTTGTTTTTCCAATAGAGACAATCGTCACGTACTAATCTCTTCTTTACTCTTTTCCTGAATTTTTCATCTCTCTTAAACATTTCTTCAAACACTTGATGCTCAGGTAAATATCTCTTTTTGAGCATTTCTGCAAACACTTGATATGCAGGTAAACATCTCTCTTAGATTTGTGGATGTATGATATAAGAAGCAAATTCCAACTGTTGAACAATAGTTGCATTCACCAGTAATCCCACATAAGCATTTACCCCCTTGAAACAATGAAACCTATGAACCTTTTTCTTTATCTCTATCCAACTAAACCCCGATGATTTCTTCACACCTCGGCTTTTCATTAGTTGCCTTACAGAGGCAGCCTCATTCCATCTTCCAGCATCTGCATACATGTTTGACAGCATTACATACGGTGATACATTGTGCGGTTCCATCCTGAAAAGTTCACTTGCTACTCTTTGTCAACTAGATGAAGCTAAGAGGCTCAATAACTCGATGCCATTCGAACCAAGTGCCATAAGTTGGGGTGCTTTGCTTGGTGCGTGCAGAATCCACAAAAACATAGAGCTTGGGCAAAGAGTAGCAAGTGAACTTTTCAGGATGGAACCGCACAATGTATCACCGTATGTAATGCTGTCAAACATGTATGCAGATGCTAGAAGATGGAATGAGGTTGCCTCTGTAAGGCAACTAATGAAAAGCCGAGGTGTGAAGAAATCATCGGGGTTTAGTTGGATAGAGATAAAGAAAAAGGTTCATAGCTTTCATTGTTTCAAGGGGGTAAATGCTTATGTGGGATTACTGGTGAATGCAACTGTTGTTCAACAGTTGGAATTTACTTCTTATATCATACATCCACAAATCTAAGAGAGATGTTTACCTGCATATCAAGTGTTTGTAGAAATGCTCAAAAAGAGATATTTACTTGAGCATCAAGTGTTTGAAGAAATGTTTAAGAGAGATGAAAAATTCAGGAAAAGAGTAAAGAAGAGATTAGTATGTGATGATTGTCTCTATTGGAAAAACAACTTGAAGGAAGTTTACAGAAAAGAATTTTTTTATATGCAGCCAAAGATGCTGCTTGAGATAATTAGCTAGGAAGGCTAAGTTTATATTACAGCCAGAGATGCTGCTTGAGATTATCAACTAGAAAGGCTGAGTTGATGTTGCAACAAGAGATGCTGCTTGAGATGGTCAACCAGGATGGTTGAGTTGATGTTGCAGCCAGAGATGCTGCTTTAGATTATCAACCAGGATGGCTGAGTTGATGTTGCAGCCAAAGATGGTGCTTGAGATGATCAGTCAGGATGGCTGAGTTGATATTATAGCCAAAGATGCTACTTGAGATGGTCAATCAGGATGATTGAGTTGATGTTGCAGCCAGAGATGCTGCTTGAGATGGTCAACCAGGATGATTGAGTTGATTTTGCAGCCAGAGGGTATCTGAGTCGTTTGATCAACGGGAGCAGCAACTCGTCGGAAGTTAAAGCAACGAAGCGAAAAAAAATGGCTCTGATACTACGTTTTCTAATAGAAACAACAGAGCATACTTTAGTAGTGGTTAAAATAAAAAGCAGAAGACTGAGGAAAGTGCACCTTCTTTAGCTGATATGAGAAAGAAAATTGAATTTTTGAAGGAAGTTTGACTGATCCGCAACAACCTTTTTCATCCTCTCACAGCGAGTCACAAGCATTTATTGCCTATCCTTTCTCATTCCTAACTCAAGGTAATATAAATTCTTCTTATTCAAGGATATGGATTATTGATTCAGGTGTTACAGATCACATGGTCAGCAGAAGAGATTTCTTTGATAACTATGAATTGACACAAGCACAAATCAATATTAGACTGGCAAATGGATCTCTTACGCTAATAGTGGGAAAAAGAAGTATTATCATATCTTTTGGCACACTGAAAAATATTTTACATGTTCCAAACATTTCAGTAAACCTATTATATGTCTTTGCTATGACTCAGGATTTGAAATGTCGTATAATCTTTGATTCCGCTAGATGTGTCTTTCAAGAACTGAAGACGGAGAAGATCTTTGGTCAGGGTAATGTGAGGAGAGGCCTCTTCTTTTGCAAGGACAATAAAGGTATTCCACTACAATCAATAATTGTTACTGAGAGAGAGAAGGAGCATATACCTCGTTGGCACCAACGACTAGGCCATTTACCATTTTCCAAAATAAAGATGTTATTACCAGAATTTAGTGATTGTAATGATTTAAACTTGAATTGTGAAACTTGCCAGAAGGCAAAACACCATCATATTTTATTTCCTTTAAATGAAGAAAGATCTTCCATTCCTTTTGATATTGTGGGGCTCTAGTTCGACAACTTTTATGCAGGGATATAAGTATTTTGTATCATTTATTGATGATTGCACTAGATTTACTATAATTTATCTTATGAAGACTAAAGATGAAGTGAAAGAAATTCTTCCTTTATATTGTCAGTTTGTACATACATAATTTCAGAGTACCATTAAGATCTTCCGCAGTGATAATGGTGGAGAATTTATGTCACGATCCCTTCATTCGTATTTTCTACAGCATGGCATCTTACACTAGACCTCATGTTCTCACTCTCCTCAACAGAATTGGTGTATCTGAAAGAATGAATCGGCATATTTTAGAAGTTGCAAGGACTCTCTTAATTGGGTGCAATGCACCAAAATATTATTGGGGTGAAGCAGTCTTAACACTAGTTTTTATTATAAATCGTATGCCAAACAAGGTTCTCAGTGGTAATACTCCATTTTATTCCCTATGTCCTTCCCAGAAACAATTCCATTTATTACCGAGAATTTTTTGCTGTACATGCGGGTGCTAGAGATAAACTTGATGCAAGATCAATCAAGTGCATCTTCTTGGATATTCGACTACTCAAAAAGGTTATAAGTGTTATGATCCTTCCAAGAAGAAGTTTTATGTTACAATGGATGTTACCTTTTATGAAGACATACCATTTTATGGAGTGCAGGAAGAACCTTCATCAGAAATACAGTTTACTCAAGTGATTCCACTTCCCCCAATTGAAATTACATTTACTCATGAAAATGCAAGTGAATGGCAAGTATATAACAGAGGAAGCTGAGGGATTGTCTTTCCAGATCAGACTGTCACCCGAGATCAAAATTTCCAATGTGAATTAGATTCACCTCCTCTTCATATAACCTCTCATAATTCGAATATTGAAATGGATGATTTACCTATTGCAATTAGAAAAGGGAAGCGTGCAGCTGCAAAATATGCATTGGACAAAATGGTATCATTGTCTAATTATCTTAGGGAATATCAGCTATTTGTGATGAATTCAGAAAATACTTTTATACCAAGAACCTATGAAGAGGCTATAATACATCCAGAATGGAAAGCGGCCATGGAAGAGGAAATTTCAGCTTTAGTATGCAATCATACTTGAGAATTGATAGATCTACCATCAGAAAGGAAGACTGTAGGATGTAAGTGGGTATTCTCATTCAAATATAAGGCAGATGGGAATATAGAAAGATATAAGACAAGATTAGTTGCAAAAGGATATAGTCAGTCCTACAGCATAGATTACACAGAGACATTTGCTCCAGTAGCCAAGATCAACACCATCAGAATCTTGTTAAGCCTGGCAGTTAATAAAAGATGAGAATTATGACAGCTAGACATGAAGAATGCATTCCTTCAGGGTAATCTCAAGGAAGACATTTATATGGACTTGCCACCAGGATACTTTAATGGGAACGAACAAAGAAAAGTATACAAAATAAAGAAATCAATTTATGGATTGAAACAATCCCCACGAGCATGGTTTGAAAAATTTAGTGATGGAATTCAAACTTTGGGGTTTAAACAATGCATGAGCGATCATACACTATTCATTAAGCAAGGTCAGAGAACTATTATGTTACTGGTATACGTTGATGATATCATTATTACAGGAGATGATACTTTAGGTATTGGGGAGCTAAAGAAACAACTCAATATTTTATTTGACTTGAAAGATTTGGGAAGATTAAATTACTTTCTCGATATAGAGGTAATTCATAACAACAATGCATTATTCTTGAGTGAAAAGAAATATATTCTAGACTTGTTGAAGGAAACAAAAATGGAAGACTGTCGTGTATGCTCAATTCTCATGGAGTCTCCCAAGGAGGAGGATAATAATAATGCAAAACCATATGAGGATATCGGAAGTTACCAGAAATTAGTGGAGAAGCTAATATACGTCACTATTACACGTCCTGATATCAGTTTTGTTGTTAGCTATGTGAGCAGATGGATGCGTAATCCTTCTAAACATCATATGAGTATAGTCTTTCATATCATGAGATACTTGAAGTCTACACTAACCTATGGTTTATTGTACACGATGAATTCATTCCTGGATCTAAAGATATATTCAGATGCTAATTGGGTACGTTCGAAAACAGACAGAAAATCAACCACTGGGTATGTGGTATGTTTGAGAAGAAACATTGTATCATGGAAAAACAAGAAACAATCAGTTGTGTCCCATCGAGTACAGAAGCAGAATATTGCGCAATTGCTTCGGGCATGTGTGAAGGGATATGGGTTTTATCCCTCTTAACAGAACTTGGCTTTAAAGTGAATACTCCGATTACCTTTTCCACTGATAGCAAAGCAGCTCTCCAGATTGCCTTAAATCTTGTTTTTCATTAACGAACGAAGCATATTGAGATAGATTGCCACTCCATCAGAGAAAAGATTACACAAGGCATCTTCAATCTGATTCATGTATGCTCAGAAGACCAATTGGCGGATATTTTCACAAAACCTGCTTCAGTAAAAGGATTTCAGAAAGCTCTCCATCAGTTGAAAATTACAAACCTTCAAGATTCAACTTAGGGGGGCGTGTTGAAGATCAAGTTAAATCTTGATTAATTAGTGTTACTATTTAGTTATAGGTGTATACGTAGAGTCATAGGTAAGTATGAGTCATGTATATTATGGTATTTTGTAATACGGGTCCTAATAGATCAGATTCTGATCCATTAGGAAACGTAATCCATTAGTCACTTACTAGGGGTATTATAGTCTTTCAAGTTAGATCAGCCATATAAGTAGTCATTAGGGCTGTCATTAGGTTTTTTACGAAAATTGGAGGGTGGCGGCTAGAATTGGCCGACCAACACCTAAGTGTCTTCTTCTTGTATTTGGCTTTCATCAATAAAGAAGTTTATGTTACTGCTTAATTTCAACAAACCTCATTATGTATACGGTCTTTTCTTGTATGACCACTCATCCATCTCAACATCTTCATTTTTGTCACAGACATCTTTTGTACGTGTTGATGATTAACTGCCCAACACTTATAACCATAAAACATGGCTGGTCCAATTGTTGCTCTATAATATTTAACTTTAATGATATCTTCTTATCGCAAAGAATATCTGATGCTCCTCTCCATTTTAATCAACCAGTATTAATTCTATGCGTAACATCTCCATCAATTCTTCCATCACTCTGCAAAATTGACCCTAGGTATTTAAAACTTTCCTTTTGGGGGATACAATGTGTGCCAATTTTAATTTCTATGTCCTCTGAAGTAACCAAATGATCAAAACTTACGTTCCATATATTTTGTCTTTGTTCTCCTAAGTTGGAAGCCTTTGTTTTCTAATGTTTCTCTCCATAGTTCCAATTTTCTATTAACTTTTTTCTTAGACTCCTCCACTAACACAATGTCATCTGCAAATAACATACACCAAGGTACTTCATCTTGAATATGTTTTATTAATTCATCCATCACCATTATTAATAAGTATGGACTTAAAGTTAATCCTTGATATAACCCAATATTAACTTCAAAGAATTCTGTCATTCCTTCATGAGTCCTCACACATGTTTTTTCATCATCGTACATGTCTCTTATAAGGTTAATGTATGTCAATGGGATATCTCTTTTTTTGAAGGTTCTCCAAAGAACCTCCCTCGGTACCCTATCGTAAGCTTTTTTTAGATCAATAAATTTCATGTGAAGGTCTTCTTTTTTGCTCTAAAATGTTCCATAGGACGTTTCAAAAGGTGAATCACTTCAATTGTAGATCCGCCTCGGATGAATCTAAATTGGTTCTCTATTGTACTTGATACTGGTCTTAACCTACGGTCGATAATTCTTTCCCATAATTTCATAGTAAGACTCATTAACTTGATACCTCGATAATTCGCACAATTCTGAATGTCTCCCTTGTTCTTATATATGGGTACAAGTGTACTCGCTCTCCATCCCTCGGACATCTTTTGGTTTCTTCATATTTCATTAAATAGTCTTGTGAGCCAAGTGATTCCTTTTTCTCTTAGTATTTTCCAAACTTCTATAGGAATGTTGTTTGGTCCTATCGATTTCCCTTCATATGTTTAAGAGCCTCTTTGACTTCGTTTTTTTGAATACGTCGGTAGAAATTGTGGTTTATGTACTTTTTTTATTTGGCTAACTCTCCTAAGCTAATACTAACATCTTTATTTTCATTAAAAAGCTTATAAAAATAGTTTTTCCATCTATTTCTTATATCATCATTTGCCACTAGAATTTTTTCATCCTCATCTTTGATGCATCTAACATAACTAAGATCTTTAGTTTTCTTATCTCTAGCCCTAGCAATCCTAAAAATTTCTCTTTCACCCTATTTTGAAATGAGTTTTTTTATATAAATCCTCCCAAATTTTAGCTTTTGCTTTACTGACGGTCTTTTTCACTTCATTTTTTAATTTCTTATAAGCCTCTAAAGTTTCACTAGTTTCCTTAGCATAATGTAATTTGTAACATGCCCTCCTTGCCTTGGTTTTATTTTGCACTACTTCACTTCACCACCCTACTTCATTTTGTGTTGGTACACCTCCCTTAGATTAACCTAACACATCTTTTGTTAATGTAATAGGGGCACTGTTAATGTAATAGGGGCACGGGCTAGTAGGGCCCGTGCAGTCCCAGCAAAAAAGAGGGCCAGGGCCAGCATGACCTTGGCCATTCCGTTGGAAGCTCCAACAACTAGTGTTGGCCCAACCAGCAACTAGACGTTGGATCCCAACGGCTAGTGCTAGCCAGCCAGCACTAGTATATGTGTTGGCCCTTTGGGCCTTGTTTTTTCACTCTTTATTCTCACACATCATGTTGTCTATATATATTCCATCAATTCATAAATAAATTATGCAGTCTTCCACTACTTCTTGATTTGTTTTGTGTATGCTTCCGCTCTTATTAATCATTCTTCAAGATAGACATTCGTGAGTGAATGTCATTTGACTCTTGGCGACATGTTAATATTGATTCGAGCCACATCAACATTCGATTATCAACAAGGATTTACATGGTATCAGAGCCTCGGATTGAAGATATCGAGTGCATTGGGAAGCGTGCCAACTTTGAAAATTCTACGGTTCTTGGTTTTTGATATTTCAAAGTTAAGGTAACTTAAGAAAGTATGTTTATTTTGGAAAATTGAAGGAAAATAACGAAGTTCTCAATTGATTACGTTGTTTTCGTGAGAATTTTGGAATTTCTTGGAAATATAACAATGTGTTTAAAAATATAACTTTCTTAGAAATATATGATTATGGTTTTCATGTATATATGCTTGTGTTTTTAAAATTGAACTTTTGTTTTTAACAAACGATTCTTGACAAAAGTAAATTTATGTCTATGTTTGATATGTTCGAAATATTTGAAAACTTAGTTGTTGTTTATCAAAGACATGAGATAGTAATAATATTTTTGACATTCTCGTTTTTCAAAAATAAAAATAAATATATATATATATATAGTTTCTTATCATTGTCCTTTGTTATTAATCCATATCTTGCCCTTAATGAGTTTGAAGAAGACGATAGATTAGTTCATTCGCGTTGCATTGCTTCATTTCTCAAATCTCATCTTCTCGTTTTATTGGTCAATGAACAGTAGTGTTGTTATCCATATCTTCGTTTTATGTAGAAATTTGCTTTCTTTTGCTATGAATCTTAATAGTAATTGTTCCTTGGTTTCTTAGTTCATGGTTGTTATAAGAATATCATGCAATCTATTTTTGGATTAAGGATGGTTTATTAGTTTATCTTCCCTTTCTTTGAAAAATCCTATGTTGTTTTGGTGCAAATATGATAACTTAAGATTTCTTGAAGCATGTTTTTGAAATGGTCATTAAATAATTACTTGGATTTTGAAGAAATCATTGTGTTTTTTTAGTGCTAATTGTCCTTTGTTGGTTGCGACTATTTGTTTGTTTGTGTGTTTTCGGTATCTCTCCTTTACATCTATATGGGTGTTGGTTTCTCTTATGTAGTTCCGTTTGGGTTTTGGCATTTGAGTGACTTGATAAGGGTTGAAATAGCTTTGCTCTTTTGTCCTTAAAAATTAGTTTAATAAAGATTGAGTACTTAGCTAATCGTTAATTCTTTATATGCGGTCTTGTTTGGCTTGTTTACTTATCACGATATCAACTGTCATTCTTTGTTTACCATGAGAATTTGGCTAGTCTTGCACTCTTTGTTATGGTGATTGCTTTCAGAATTCCTTGGGTTAGATTTGTCTTGTGGTTGGGATATGCAATATTCTAATAATATCAGTTTGTTTTTGTGAAAACCACTTTTTCTAAGCTCTACGTGTATCAGATGGACTTATTGATGAGAAATATGGGTTTAGTTTGATTATTGGAACATTTTGGTGGTTTACTACGTTCCCTTCTCATGAAAAACATGAATCTTTTCTGTTGCACTTAATATTATTGCATGTTTGTATAGTATTTGCATTGTTGAGTTAAATGAACAGATTTGGCTATTCAACTCAATTCCGCTGTGCATGGTATTCAGACTTGAGCCCATCCAGGTGTGTTCCTTCCAACTTGGTTACATGCAATCTTGATTATGTATTTACGGAGTTAAATCAAATTGTTTGTTGGCATGTTTAGAAGAAAAATGTGTTGTGATATTTGGATGATTTCAAACTTGACTATTGATAAGTTCAAAAATGTATTTGTTAGAAAACAATAAGGTGTATCTTCTTGTATAATTGAGATCCATGTTGTTGGCCTTTTGTTGAAGACCTTCGTGATTAAGGTGCTTCATGTTGATGGCCTTTTATTGGAAATTAATTGATATTTCAAGATGCACTTATTGTTATTTGAAAATTTGATACGATTTCAAACTTGGCTATTGATAAGTTCGAAAATGTATTTGTTGGAAAACGATAAGGGATATCTTCTTGTGTAAATGATATCCATGTTAAGACCTTTGTGATTAAGGTGCTTCTTGTTGGTGGCCTTTTGGTGGAAATCAATTAATGCTTGAAGATATACTTATTGTTATTTGAGACATTTGGAAAATGATTGTTGATAATGAGTTTGAATGTACTTGTATGACTGAGATTCATATTTTTGGCCTTCGGTTGGAAATTAATTGAAAATTGAAGATGCACTTATTTGAAGATTTGTGATCTTGATAACTTTAAGGTTGCTTTTTCGTGATATTATGGTCTCCATTTGTTGGCCTTTTGTTGGAAATCTTTGTGATTAAGATGTTCCATGTTGTTGGAGAGTAATCAATATTGAAAATGACTTATAGTTATCTTGATTAACTTGTAAGTGATAGAAGTGTTTTTAACAAATTATTACTTGAAGATTTGTGATCTTGATAACTTTAAGGTTGTTTTTTCATGAGATTATGGTCTCTATTGGTTGGCCTTTTGTTGGAAATCTTTGTGATTAAGATGTTCCATGTTGTTGGCCTTTTGGTTAGAGAGTAATCAATATTGAAAAAGACTTTATAGTTATCTTGATGTTATGGTTTTAACAAACCTTATGAAACATTTTGAAAATCATGAAGTTGATTCCTTTTACTTTTCTTGATCATTCTAATGGATTATCTTACTTTTGGAACCATAAAATTACTTTTGAGTTTAAAGGATATATAAGGGCCTTGGGAATTATATGTTTGATTTGAAGGTTTTGAGCTTGAAATTAAAAAGCTTGTTTGGGTTCGAGTTTATCCTCAAAACTCGGGTTTGAGCTTAGCCTTAAAGCTTGTTTGACTTGGCGGATTTTGAGCTTAACCTTAAAAAGCTTGTTTGACTTGGCGGGTTTTGAGCTTAACCTTAAAAAGCTTGTTTGAAGGTTTTGAGCTTTGCCTTAAAAAGCTTGTTTGGGTTCAAGTTTGTCCTTAAAACTTGAGTTTTGAGCATAACATTAAAATGCTTGTTTGATATACCAAGGTCCCCTTATAATATCACACGTTTGGAGTGATTTATGAATCTAGTTATTATAATAGACAATCCTATTTGAATGATATCAATGTTTTCTTTCAATGAGTTTCTTGAGAAAATCAACTTCATGAACTTATTTGACTTATTTTTTGGCTTACCCTCAGGATTAGATATTGTACATTGTCTTTGCGATTTCATTAAGATAGAGCAAATGTATGTATTGATACTTCGTTGATTTTTATGCAGGATAGTTGACACATTATGGAAAGATGATTTGGAGTTGTTTCAAAGGACGTTGTGGCAACTTGGATACTAATTTTGTAGAAATTTTTGGAACAAGTTTGTTGAAAATTGAGTTGTATTTGATTTATGTTGGACAAACTTCCGTTGTATACCCCGTAACTTTGAGGGGGGGTGTTAATGTAATAGGGGCACTGTTAATGTAATAGGGCCAGGGCAAGCATGACCCTGGCCATTCCGTTGGAAGCTCCAACAGCTAGTGCTGGCCGGCCAACACTAGTGTATGTGTTGGCCCTTTGGGCCTTGTTTTTTCACTCTTTATTCTCACACCTCATGTTGTCTATATATATTCCATTAATTCATAAATAAATTATGCAGTCTTGCACTGCTTCTTGATTTGTTTTGTGTATGCTTCCACTCTTATTAATCATTCTTGAAGATAGACATTCGTGAGTGAATATCATTTGACTCTTGGCGAGTTGTTGATATTGATTTGAGCCACATCAACCCTTGATTATCAACAAGGATTTACATCTTTCGCCACTTTCCTAATATGTATAGCCATATTGTTTCTGATATTTATTGATCTAGAAAAAAACTTACGATAGGGTACCGAAAGAGATTCGTATCCCATTGACATACATAAACCTTATAAGAGACATGTACGATGGTGCAAAAACATGTGTGAGGACTCATGAAGGAATGACAGACTTCTTTGAAGTTAATATTGGGTTACATCAAGGATCAACTTTAAGTCCATACTTATTTATAATGGTGATTGATGAGTTAACAAAACATACTCAAGATGAACTACCTTGGTGTATGTTATTTGTAGATGACATTGTGTTAGTGGAGGAGTCTAAAAAAAAGTTAATATAAAATTGGAACTATGAAGAGAAATATTAGAAAGTAAAGGCTTCCGACTTAGTAAGTCACACAGACACTTCTAAGGGGTGGAGTGTCGACCCCGACACTGGTGCGACACCGATACCATGTCGGTGCGGCATGTCCAAAAAAAAATTGCAAATGTTTTTTTTTTTGTAACTCACGAATAAATGGGTCCGGATAATGAAGATTGATTTGTGTATTATGATGGAATTAGTAGTTGTTTACCATTTATATGTTTTGCTTTAATATAAAGTTGTGTACTTACAATTGTAGCTTTATACAATATAAAGTTGCTTGGAATGATTTTGGGTGCGAACAATTGGACTCCATACTGTATGCCTTTGCACAGAATAATCTCTGTCACCAAACACATTTAAAGACCAAGAACATTGCCAGATCAATAGAACAGAAGAGTATGACATCACTAGTGGATCCTAGCACAACTAGTATATGTTATATCCTACAAAAGATCTCGAAACTCTTTGAATCTATAACTTCGATATTTTGCAGCTCGTAAAATCATTCTAAGTTTCAGATCATTATGAACTTGCTAATTGATACCTACGTGTACCCAAAATTAGCAAATACTAGTTGTATTACGATTGATTTATGTAGCTTGAATATTATATATAATATATAATATTATATACCCTAGCCGTGTTGCCGCACCGAAAATTTTTGAAATTTGTCGTATCCCGCACCCTCACCCGCACCCGCACCCATGTGACATAGCTTAGTAGAACAAAGATAAAATATAGAGTGATGAAAGAATTGATGGAGATGTTACGCATAGAATTAATATTGGTTAAAATGGAGAGGAGCATAAGGTATTCTTTATGATAAGAAGATATCATTAAAGTTAAAAGGTAAATATTATAGAACAGCAATTAGACCTGCCACGTTTTATGGTTCTGAGTGTTGCAGTTAATCATCAACATGTACAAAAGATGTCTGTGACATAAATGAAGATGTTGAGATGAATGAGTGGTTATACAAGAAAAGACCTTATACATAATGAGGTTATTAAAAGCAAATTAGGTGACACGAATAGAGGATAAAATGAGAAAATATCATTTAAGATGGTTTGGACATGTAGAAAGAAGATCAAAAGAAGACCCTGTAAAAAGGTACGAAAAACTAGATTTTGAAAGTATTAAAAGAGGTAGAGGACGACCACAAAGTGTTGGAAAGAAACAATAAAGAATGATCTAGCTTATTATGAGTTAAATGCTAACATGGCACATGATAGGGCTATGTGGAAACAAAGAATTCATGTAGCCGACCCTGTCTAGTACGAGAAAAGGCTGTTGTAGAATTATATAATTAACATGGAAAAATAAATAAAGTTCCTCTTCTTTTGCAGTAAAATATTCTCCTGCATTGAATACATAAACCAAAGGACCTGATTACCATCCTTCAACAAGCTCAATGAGAGTTATCCCCATGGCCATGTTTGCTTTGTTGGATCAGGACCCAAGCTTTGCAAGTTCAAGTCAAACCTTGGAGGCTAGTGCAACTCCAAGAGGACTATCTTAAAACTAATAATAATGTAGAAGCATGCCACAAGTCACAACAAAGCCCAAAATGCAACTAAACAGATAAAAAAACTCAAACAGGTAAAAATACAAAGTTCAATTGAAATATTTAGAAGATGAGCAAAGCAACCAAAATCTGTGCATGTTCTTCCCAGGAAAAAGAAGAAAAAGAAAAACAGAAGGCGTGCATAGAGTAAGCATGAACCCCATGATATTATAAAATTATCGACTTTGAATTGCAAATGAAAACATCCAGCAAAACAGACAGTGCACTTTTGGTTGGTCACTCGCGTGGTGTTGCAACCAATTTTTTGTTTGGAGTCTTCACATCCAGCACTATAACCAAACATTCTATAGTTTCAAATGTCGAGCATTCTCAAGTTGGTTGAGGAATCATGTTACATTTAATCAAGTTTTCCAACAGCATGAGAAGGTAATCGTTGAGCTTTACTGCTGAGATCAAAACCAACACCACGTTTTTAAAATGCAAATTTAAATCATCACTTGAAAATTTTCAAGAATCATGGGCATGTGCACAATGTTTACTTTCAAAGACTGCTACTAACTTCAGTCAAGGGTGCAATTGGGCCTCAAAAAGTAAAATGAGACCCAAGGGGAATCTATTTGGAAACCTCTACTTATATAAGCATGGTTTCTTTCAACTACATAAATATGCTAACAATGAATTAGGTTCAAATTGCATATTCACCAACCTCTGAAGATGAGGATTTGCCCACCCTGACATATAACGGATGGTAGGGACAACCATTATATGAAAACAAACTACGCAGCCCACAGGATTTCCAGGTAGACCAAACGCAAGAATTTTCTTTCCTGGCTTTTCCACTGGGGAATCAACAGCGATCTCTGCAAAAGTTAATGGCTGCCCAGGTTTCATTAGCACCTGCAAATCATTTAAACAAAAAAATAACTACATAATTTAGCAGAACTCAAATCATTTAAACAAAAAATTAACTACATAATTTAGCAGAACTCAAATCATTTGACAGGATCCATCCTATTCATCGTTGACCACTGTCTCCACAGTGTCAGAGAACTCTAAAACAAAAACATTTCATAATTGCAACAATCTAGACTATGATTATAATTTCCAAAATCTGAACTCTCAAATGAAATTTCTACAATCTTGACAGCTCAAGAAACGGTTTGCAAACAATTGTGTTGAGAATGTACTGTATCAACAAAAAAATGGAAAATGCCCCACTACTAACCACCTTCCTCCAAGAGAAAGTACCATGACAAGCCTTTCAGGTTCTTCATGCCAAATATGATAAGATGAGACATAAGCACTTCCAAGCTGCAAACAAAATGTGTAAAGTAGACTAACCCTCTACCGGATCATGCATGTACTGCTCCACTCAATCATCATATAACAAAATAAATCATTACCAACCAGCGAACTTTCATGGTATAATACAGAACAGAGCAAGAAAGGGGGGAAAGGAAAGGAAAAATAACCCTACAAAGCTTTTGGGAAGAGAAAACTCTACTTGTGTGTCCAGATTTTCACAAGCATAAGGAGTCGAGTGGGCTAGATCTGGTAGAATCACACTATCTTATGCCACGTTTCTTTGGTTTGAATCCAAAGAGAGATTATTGAAGATGAAGTATACAAAATAAATTAACTTACCCTGTTGAAGTGCAGACTTCCTCGTTTTTCCAGCAGAGGCTTGACTAGATCCTTGTCACCCATGGAAACTCCCCCAGAAGACAGAATCATATCAACTCCAGAAGAAATAGCTTTGTCAAATATTATGTCAAGATGTTCTGAATCATCACCAGCAATACCCAGATTTACTACTTTACACTGCTGCTGCGTAGCAGCTGCCAATAACATTGCACGATTGGAATCCCTGATCTGCATTGACCATTAATCATTTTAGACTGTGACATGAATGTGCAGTTAACTTCAATTAGCTTCACAATACTCCAGATATGAGTAGACTTTTCCACAACCTGTCCATGATTAAGAGTGCGAGTTGTTGCTTCTACAAGTTCATCACCAGTGGATAAAACACCAATTACAGGTCTCGGGTAAACCTACACAGGCATATCCATATTTCCACAAAACCAAGTGCATGCTATCAAAACTTTTAAGCGCAAGAGTAACTTGAATAAGGTCAGACTTGAATACCTTGACCACCATTGCACCCATGGTGGCAAGCAATCCAATTTCAGAAGCGCCAATCAGGTCACCAGCCCGTAATACCAGAACACCCTTTTCAATATCATGCCCCTAAATAGAATAGTATGAAGCTCGCATGAGTTTACCAGATAATGACTTGGTAATATTCGAAAGACCATCATAAACACAAAACAGTGATTTCATTGTTTATTTTGGGAATGGCAAAAGGTTGAAAGAAACATGTCGTTTAACTTAAAAAGTTAAGGCCAAACAGTTGTTCTTGGTTATTTTATAAAGGACAGGAAGTGAAACGTGCATCTCCTATACAGCTTCAGTGGAATAAAGTTTAAAGAGTGCTTGATGGTATGCCATTGCCGGGGGATACAGGAATCGTGAAATCATGTAGACAGCTCGCATTGGAATTAGGCCTCTTCACTTGTTACTACAACAACAACTAAGCCTTTTCCCGTACTAGATGGGGTTGGCTACAATGGATTCTTTGTTTCCACATGGCCATGTGCCATGGTAGCATAAATTAGATCATTCTTTATTCTTTCTTTCCAACACTTTTGTTGTCATCCTCTTCCTCTTTTAACATTTTCACAATCTAGTTTTTTCATATCTTCTTACGAGAGCATTTTTCATATCTTCTTACGGACCATCCTTGGGTCGTTTTTCTATATTTTCAAACCATCTTAAACGATTTTTCCTCGTTTTATCCTCTATTGGTGTTATTCCCAATTTGTTTCTAATTAATAACCTCATTATGTATTTGGTCTTTCCTTATGCGACCACTCCACCATCTCAACATCTTCATTTCTGCTACATACATCTTTTATATATGTTGATAATTAACAGCCCAGCACTCAGAATCATAAAACATAGCAGGTCTAATTGATGTTCTATAATATTTATCTTTGAACTTCAATGGTATGTTCTTATCACATAGAATAACTGATGTCTCTGTATAACATCTACATCAATTTTTCCATCATTTTGAAAAATTGACCCTAGGTATTTAGAACTTTCCTTGTGAGGGATGTAATGTATGTCAATCTTAATTTTTATGTCCTCTAAAGTATGCAAATGATCAAACTTATATTCCATATATTCTAGCTTTGTTTTACTAAGTCGAAAGCTTTTACTTTCTAATGTTCCTCTCCATATTTCTAATTTCCTATTAACTTTTCCTTGGACTCATCCATTAACACAATGTCAAATGCAAATAACATACACCAAGATACTTCATCTTGAATATGTTTTGTTAACTCATCAATGACCAATATAAATAAATATAGACTTAAAGTTGATCTGTGATGTAACTCAATAATAACTTCAAAGGAGTTTGTCATTCCTTCATTCATGAGTCTTCACACATGTTTTTGCACCATCAAACATGTCTCTTATAAGATTTATGTATATGAATGGGATACCTCTCTTCTCCAAGGTTCACCAAAGAACATCTTTTGCTACTCTATCGTAAGCTTTTTCGAGATCAATAAATATCATGTGAAGGTTTTTTTCTACTCTAAAATATTTTGTAAGATATCTCAATAGGTGAATCACTTCAATAGTAGATTTGTCGAACATGAATCTAAATTGGTTCTTTGTTGTGCTTGATACTTGTCTTAGCCTACGTTTGATAATTCTTTGCCATAATTTCATAGTATAATGTTAAATATAATAGGTACTGAGGCCATTAAGGCCCGTGTCTCCTGGAATTGGACAGGCCCAGGCCAATAGGGTATGTGGCCATAGCCGTTGGGAGCTCCCAACGGCTAGTAAGGCCAAGTAAGGCAGTAACTAGCCGTTGGAGGCCAGATGCCTCCAACGGCTAGTTGGCTCTTCTTCTTCTCTCATTAACCTACTGGATTTTTAGTGCTCCTCTTGCTCTATACATATAGTTGTAACATACTTCAATAATAAGTTGTCTTGAATAGCCCTTCATTTGTATTTTGACTCTCTTGTTCTTGACTATTGTTGCATTCTCGGCTTGTGACACCCATACTTGGATGCTTTGATATCTTGGCGACTCGACCAACACTTTGACACTTTGCGACTTCGCCGATTCAATATTCAATTATCAACGATTATTTATATATAACTCATTAACTTGATACATCAATAATTCTCACCATTCTGAATGTCTTCCTTGTTCTTATATATGGGTATAAGTGTACTTATTCCCCATTCCTTTGACATCTTTTGGGTTCTTCATATTTCATTAAATAGTCTTGTGAGCCAAGTGAGCCCCATCTTTCCTAGGATTTTTCTTCCTTCTACAAAATATTGTCTGGTCCTATAGATTTACCAATTTTCATATATTTAAGAGCCTCTTTGACTTCATTTTTTACACTTAGTCAATTTCATGCATCATAAAAAGCAGTTTCAGTGCATGCCACGGGATTCACAACTTTGGTGGCAGGGAAGCTGCAATAGATTATCTTAATTAATGGACTGTTTGGAATCAGTTATCAAGTCTATATTTACAAGTTCATGCAGTAATGATGAACAACAAACAAGCAAACCCTTAAAATTTTCATATGCTTATTGCATTCTTTTATCTCCCATGTTCGTTAGCAAAAGAAGCAAAATTCTCCTCTAGTGCTAATGGTGGTGAATACGGCTAAAGTGATTGAGATCCCCTTGGATTAGATTGCCTGAATAGCTCTGTACATGGCATACAGTTAGATGAAAAGGCTTATATTATATGTACTGATTTTTGCAATGGTGAGAAAGCTTCACAGCAGTTTTATCTCCTTAGCAAGGTTGCAAACTGTATATTTTAATGACTACATAAATTGTTAACATGAAGATAAGCTTTGTGACATCAACAACACCCATCCATATGATCGTCTGCAGACAAGCTCACATGGTAGATATGATGAAATGTTGCTTTGACTTTGTGATAACTTATCAATTTCCTTCATCTTTTGAAAAAGATTTGCCCATACTTTTACCATCACCACATAGCCAAGGAACATTTAAATTTAGAAGAGCAATTCATAGATCCAATCAGCAATAAAGTGTTCAATACCAAATAAATTTGGAAAAGAAAAACATGTATATTGTATCCATTATGAAAATTGTATCCTATATAAAGTAGGACCCTTGCTCAATTTCCGTGCATTTTTCTCAAAAGTATTTGAACAGAAATAACAGAACTCATAGAATACCAACTGAACTAGACATGATCCCAACATTGCCATTCTCAGCAAAAAGGTCTGCTTTACAATTTGAAACTAGCTCAAATCTAGTGATAAAAGTCCAAGGTCTGATCTGGTCTGAATATTCCAACACTAGAATAAGGTATGGAAAACCATAACAAAATTTGATACTCATCCAACTAATGCCATTTGCTATTCACTGATTCTCTCAGTCAGTTTCAAACTTGAAAAAAAGTATAGTTGTTAATGTTGGAGATCAAGTTAAATCTTGATTAATGAGTGTTTCTATTCAGTCATATGCATATACATAGAGTAGTATGTAAGTTTGATTAATGTATACTGAGTTATATGTAATATGGATCCTAATGGATCAGAACCGTGATCCATTATTAACTTACTAGGGGTATTTAAGTATTTCAAGTTAGATTAGTATTATAAAAGGGTAATTAGGGTTAGGATTAAGGTTAACATGAATACTGGGCTGGCGGCTAGGGCTGGCCGAACAGCCCCTTGTGCTGCTTCATTTTGTATTTTGTTCTTTGGTGATTAATAAAGGTGTTGATTGAAGCACAAAACCAACATGGTATCAGAGCCTAAACCTTTAAGGATAGATTGAAATGAAGAATGAAAAGTGAAATCAGATCGTGCACGGTAAAGACGCAGTTCAGATTTTTTTTAAGGTGTGTCTGTTCCTTATTTTTTGAAGTTGAATATTCAGTTGTTTGCAGCCTAGTGACAGACTGCATATGCGTTAGTTTAAGGGTATTCTTTCTTGTTGGAAAGTGGTGTAAGAGTGATTAAAGTTGGCGAAAAATTAGGCATTGCAACAGAATTTTTTCTGTCGGCAGATTGGGCATTAAAGTTGGAGGCAGGGTCTTCAGATTGGGCATTTTTCGACAGAATATTTTTTTGTGGTTTGAACCGTATTAATGCACCAAGAAATCAGTGGCATAAATAGCTTGAGTTTTCTGCACATACATGAACGATCTAAAGTTTTCTTTACTTAGCAATCTTTTTTGAAGACTTCAAGACTTGTATAAGAATGGAAAAAGTGAAGATGTTAGAGAGTAATGAATCTTCGTTAGACAAAAGTGAAGGATTTCAAATCACAAATTTGAAATTAGATGGTAAGAACTACCTAAAATGGGCCAGATCGATTAAACTGGCTATTATGGCTAGGGGGCGATGAGATTATTGACATGCCTCGACCCCCAAGTTCAGATCCTTCATATTCTCGATGGTGCCGGGAAAATGCACTAGTAAGTGCTTGGTTAATCCAATCCATGACTCCCTCCATTGATAGCACTTTTATGTTTTTAGAAATTGCTAAGGATACCTTGCTGGGAGTTCAAGAAGCCTATGCTCAAAGGAAAAATATTGCTAAGAAATATGATCTCAAAGAAAAGATTCGAAAATACAGACAAGGAGGACGGCTAGTCAGTGAATATTATGCAGAGCTCAGAGGTCTGTGGGAAGAACTACAGCTGTATTCTAAGACTAAATGTCAGGTTTGCACTCTAGAGAGGAGTTTGAAGAGCATAAAGTGTTTGATCTTCTATGGGGGATTTCCTCAGAGTATGAAGTAGTAAAGAATAACATTCTTAGCAGAGAAGAACTCCCATCCTTTAGTACAGTATACTCACTTCTCCTTAGAGAATAAGACAGAAAACTTCTGAAAAAAGAGACCAAAATTGATTCAGAGACCTCAACATTCATTGGAAAAAATACTTATGTTCCTCCCTTCGCTCGAGAAAGAGGAGGTTATGGTAGAGACAGAGGTAGATATGGACAGACATCTGAAGAGAAAGATAAGATCATTTGCTCTCACTGTGAAAAACCTCGGCATACCAAGGAAACATGCTGGGAGTTAGTTGGAAAACCTACCTATTTTCATAATCGAAACAACAGAGCATACTTCAATAGTGATTATAATGTAAAATAAAAAACTGAGGACAATGCAACTTCTCAAGCTGATATGAAAAAGGAAATCGAATTATTAAAGGCACGTTTGACTGATCTACAACATCCTTCTTCATCTTCTCACAGTGATTCACAAGCATCCATTGCCTATCCATTCTCATTTCTGACTCAGGGAAATACAAATTCATCTTATTCAAGGATATGGGTTATTGATTATGGTGCTACAGACCACATGATCAGCCGAAGAGATTTCTTTGATAACTATGAACTGACAAAGGCACAAATCAATATTAGACTGGCATATGGGTCTCTTACTCCTATAGTGGGAAAAGGAAGTATTGTTACATCTTTTGATACATTAAAAAATGTTTTACATGTTCCCGACATATCAGTAAACCTATTATTTGTCTTTACTATGACTTAGGATTTAAAATGTCGTATAATCTTTGATTCCACTGGATGTGTCTTTTAAGAACTGAAGACGGGGAAGATCTTTGGTCAGGGTAATGTGAGGAGAGGTCTCTACTTTTGCGAGGACAATAAAGGAACTGCACTACAATCAACAATTATTACTGAGAGACCGAAGGAGGATATACCTCGTTGGTACCAGCGGCTAGGCCATTTACCATTTTCTAAAATAAAGATGTTATTACCTGAGTTTAGAGATTGTAATGAGTTGAACTTGAATTGTGAAACTTGCCAGAAGGCAAAACACCATCGTATTTCTTTTCCTTTAAATGAAGAAAGATCTTTCATTCCTTTTGATATTGTGCATTCCGATATTTGAAACCCATGTTCGACGACTTCTATGTAGGGATATAAGTACTTTCTGTCATTTATTGATGATTGCACTAGATTTACTATGATCTACGTTATGAAAACTAAAGATGAAGTGAGAGAAATTCTTCTTTTATACTGTCAGTTCGTACAGACTCAATTTTAGAGTACTATTAAAATCTTTCGCAGTGATAATGGTGGAGAATTTATGTCTCGATCACTTCACTCGTATTTTCTACAGCATAGAATCTTACAACAGACCTCTTTTTCTTACTCTCCTCAACAAAATGGTGTGGCATAAAGAAAGAATCGGCATATTTTAAAAGTTGCAAGAACCCTCTTAATTGGATGCAATGCACCAAAATATTATTGGGGTGAAGCAGTCTTAACATCAGTCTTTCTTATAAATCATAAGTCAAGCAGAGTTCTCAGCAGAAATACTCCATTTCATTACCTATGTCCTTCAAAAAAACAATTTCATTTATTACCAAGAATTTTTGGTTGTACATGCTTTGTCCATATTCAGCAAGGTGCCAGAGATAAACTTGATGCTAGATCCATTAAGTGCATTTTCTTGGGATATTCTACAACTCAAAAGGGGTATAAGTGTTATGATCCTTCCAAACGGAAGTTTTATATTACATGGATGTCACCTTTCATGAAGACATACCATTTTATAAAGTGCAGGAAGAACTTTCATCAAAAGTACAGTCTACTCAAGTGATCCCACTTCCTCCAATAGAAATTACATCTACTCATGAAAATGCAGGGGGATAACCAGAGTCTTCCAGAAGAAAAGGAATGGCAGGTATATAATAGAGGAAGCCGAAAGATTGCTTTTCCACATCAAACTGTCACTCGCGATCAAAATTCCCAATGTGAATCAGACTTACCTCCTCTTCAGGTAACCTCTCACGATTCAGATATGGAAATGAATGATTTACCTATTGCGATTAGAAAAGAAAAACGTCAAGAATGGAAAGCAGCTATGGAAGAAGAAATTTCAGCTTTAGTACGCAATCATACTTGGGAATTGACAGATCTACCATCAGAAAGGAAGATTGTAGGATGCAAGTGGGTATTCTCAGTAAAATATAAGGCTGATGGGAACATAGAAAGATATAAGGCAAGATTAGTTACAAAAGGATATAGTCAGTACTACGACATAGATTACTCAGAGACATTTACTCCAATGGCCAAGATGAACACCATCAGAATCTTATTAAGCTTGACAATCAATAAATGATGAGAATTATGGCAGCTGGACGTGAAGAATGTGTTCCTTCAGGGTGATCTCAGGAAAGACATTTATATGGATTTTCCACCAGGATACTTGGCAGGAACAAGGGAAAATGTGCAAATTAAAGAAATCTATTTATGGGTTGAAACAATCTCCCTAGGCATGGTTTGAGAAATTCATTGATGAAATTAGGACTCTAGGTTTTAAACAATGCATCAGCGATCATACACTATTCATTAAGCAAGGTCAGAAAAATATTATGTTACAGGTGTATGTTGATGATATCATTATTACGGGAGATGATACTACATGTATTAATGAGTTAAAGAAAAGGCTCAATTGTTTAGTTGACTTAAAAGATTTGGGAAGATTAAATTACTTCCTTGGTATAGAGGTGATTCATAAAAACAATGCATTATTCTTAAGTCAAAGAAAATATATTATGGACTTGTTGAAGGAAACAAAAATGGAAGACTGTCGTGTATGCTCAATTCCTATGGAGACTCTCAAGGAAGATGATAATAATGCAGAACCATACAAGGATATTGGAAGGTACCAGAAATTAGTGGGAAAGCTAATATATGTCACTATTACACATCCGGATATCAATTTTGCTTGGCTATGTGAGCAGATGGATGCACAATCCTTTCAAATTAGTATAGTTTTTCATATCATCAGCTACTTGAAGTCTACAATAACTCATGGTTTGTTATACACTTCGAATTCAACCCTAGACCTAAAGATATATTCAAATGCTGATTGGGCAGGTTCAAAGACAGACAAAAAATTGATCATTGGGTATGTGGTAGTTTTAGGAGGAATCATTGTATCATGAAAAAGCAAGAAACAATCAGTTGTATCCAGATCAAGTGCAGAAGTAGAATACCGAGCAATCGCTTTGGGCATGTGTGAAGGAATAAGTGTTTTATCACTCTTAACAGAACTTGGCTTCAAAGTGGATATTCCGGTTACCTTTTATACTGATAGCAAAGCAGCTCTCCAGATTGCCTTAAATCCTATTTTTCATTAATAAACGAAGCATATTGAGACAGATTGTCACTTCATGAGAAAAAAGATTACATAAGGCATTTTCAATTTGGTTCATGTATGCTCAAAAGGTCAATTGGCAGATATTTTCACAAAACCTACTTCAGTAGGAGGATTTCAGAAAGTTCTCCATCAGTTGAAAATTACAAATCTTCAAGATTCAACTTCAGGGGGCATGTTGGAGATCAAGTTAAATCTTGATTAATGAGTGTTTCTATTCAGTCATATGTATACACATAGAGTAGTATGTAAGTTTGATTAATGTATATTGAGTTATATGTAATACGGATTAGGAACCGTGATCCATTATTAACTTACTAGGGGTATTTAAGTCTTTTAAGTTAGATTAGTATTATAAAAGGGTCATTAGGGTTAGGATTAAGGTTAACGTGAATAGAGGGCTGATGACTAGGGCAGACCAATAAAGGTGTTGATTGAAGCACAAAACCAACAGTTAATTTTGTTTCAAGCAAGCAACCTAGACTATGTCAATTGCATATCGAAGTGAGAGCAAGCTGCAGGTTAACAGAATAGACTACAACAACAAACAACTAATAAGCCTTTTCCCATACTAAACGGGGTCGGCTACATGGATTCTTTGTTTCTACTGAGCCCTATCATGTGCCATGTTAGCACTTAACTCACAATAAGCTAGATCATTATTTATTGTTTCCTTCCAACACTTTTGTGGTTGTCCTCTACCTCTTTTAATATTTTCAAAATATAGTTTTTCATACCTTCTTATAGGTTCTTCTTTTGATTTTCTTTCTATATGTCCAAACCAACTTTTATGATATTCTCTCATTTTATCCTCTATTGGTATCACTCCTGCATTGTTTCTAATAACCTCATTATGTATACGATCTTTCCTTGTATGACCACTCATCTATCTCAACATCTTCATTTCTGTCACAGACATCTTTTGTACATGATGATGATTAAATGCCCAACACTAAGAACCATAAAACATGGCAGGTCTAATTGTTGCTCTACAATATTTATCTTTTAAGTTTATTGGTATCTTCTTATCATAAAGAATATATGATGCTCCTCTCCATTTTAACCAACTTGTATTAATTATATGCATAACATCTCCATCAATTCTTTCATCACTCTGAAAAATTGACCCTAGGTATTTAAAACTTTCCTTTTGGGGGATGCAATGTGTGCCAATTTTAATTTCTATGTCATCTGAGGTAACCAAATGATCAAACTTACATTCCATATATTATGTCTTTGTTCTCCTAAGTCGGAAGCTTTTACTTTATAATGTTTCTCTCCATAGCAGTGTTGTCTGACGCGTATCGTATCGCGTATCGCTGGGCTCCATGATACGGGTGTATCGTATCGTACTTTAATATTAAAATAATACGAAAATTATTTAAAAAATCAAGAAAATTAGTAAAAAACCAAAAAAAATCTGGAAAAATCTGATAATTGCTTTAAATTCATATAATGCAAAGTTTAGCACAGATTTAACATTCAACATTGAACAATTGGATCCAAAATTACATATTTTGAAGCAAAAAATGAAATACATTTACATTTTACATATTTTAATTTGTATCAGGATTATTAACTAAATAATCTTCATCTTCTACTTGATAAAGATTCAAAGTTTCTCATCACCTTCTGCTTTAAAATGAAAATCTTCATCTTTTTTGTGATGTTGTTGCACTTCAAATTAATTCATGCAATGTCTTCTTCGGTTAGGAGTGCATTTTCTTCGTTATCTTCCGTAATCCACTCATCTAATATATCAAAATTAACAAACTGCTATCTTTGTATATGTAGTTGTCATATTTGCTAATTTTCATATGTGAGCAAAACAATGAGCTCAATTTCTTTGATTATTAACTCTATGACACCTCAGTGATGTGATATTATTACTTGATGATATCCCTTTTTCTCTTATAATTAGCTTTTTAACTAATCCTTCAGCTTCATTTCTCACTTCACAGACTGAGTTAAGCCTCACACACATTGATCATGTTCAACTCAATGGAAGTCATGTAAGGTGAACCCTAAAATAGTGAAGTTGTGAAATGCCCACTCAATGAACCAAGACAACCAAATGTTTTTAATTGTTTGCGATCTCATGAAATTAGAAACTGCTAGCAAAAATATACCTAAAAGTTGGCAACAGAAAGGAAAATGATTTTGTTACAATTTTTATTTGTTTATAAATTATTTTTATTCAATAAATAAAATTATAAACCCAAATTACAAGCATAGGGAAGTGAAGAGAGGCGAAGAGAGGCCAGAAACCTGCAAAAAAATTGAAAAAAAAATTGCCCAAAAAAAAATTTTGGGCATATCGCCCGTATCGTATCGTGGCTTCCCATGATACGATACATATCGTGGCTTCCCACGATACGATACGGATAACACTGCTCTATAGTTCTAATTTTCTATTAACTTTTTCCTTAAACTCCTCCACTAACACAATATCATATGCAAATAACATACACCAAGGTACTTCATCTTTAATATGTTTTGTTAACTCATCAATCACCATTATAAATAAGTATGGACCTAAAGTTGATCCTTGATATAACACAATATTAACTTCAAAAAAGTTTGTCATTCCTTCATGAGTCCTCATACATGTTTTTGCACCATCGTACATGTCTCTTATAAGGTTTTTGTATGTCAATGGGATATCATACCTCTCTTTTCCAAGGTTCTCCAAAGAATCTTTTTGCACACTATCGTAAGCTTTTTTTTCTATATCAATAAATATCATATAAAGGTTCTTCTTTTTTGCTCTAAAATGTTTCGTAAGACATCTCAAAAGGTGAATTGATTCAATAGTAGATCTGTGTGGCATGAATATGAATTGGTTCTCTGTTGTACTTGATACTTGTCTTAATCTATGCTCTATAATTCTTTCCCATAATTTCATAGTATGGCTCATTAACTTGATACCCCGGTAATTCGCACAATTCTAAATGTCTCCCATGTTCTTATATATGGGTATAAGTGTACTCGCTCTCTATTCCTCAGAATCTTTTGGTTTCTCCATATTTCATTAAATAGTCTTGAGCCAACTGATTCTAGTCTCTCTTACAATTTTCCAAACTTCTATAGAAATATTGTTTGATCCTACTGATTTACCACACTTTATATGTTTAAGAGCCTCTTTAAATTCATTCTTTTGAATACGTGGTAGAAATTGTGGTTTATATTATATACTTTTATGATTTGGCTAACTCTCCTAAGCTAATATTAATATCTTTATTTTCATTAAAAAGCTTATAAAAATAGCTTTTCCATCTATTTTTTATATCATCATTTGCCACTAGAATTTTCTCATTATCGTCTTTGATGCATCTAATAAAATTAAGATCCTAATTTTCTTATATCTAGCACTAGATATCCTAAAAATATCCCTTTCACCTTCTTTTGAGTTGAGTTTTTTATATAAATCCTCCCAAATTTTAGCTTTTGCTTCACTAACGGCCTTTTTCGCTTCCTTTTTTGCTTTCTAATAAGCCTCTAAAATTTTATTAGTCTTCTTACCACGATATAATTTGTAACATGCCCTCTTTGCCTTGATTTTATTTTGCACCACTTCACTCCACCATCAAGCTTCTTTTTGTGCCAGTACACCTCCCTTAGATTCACCTAACACATCTTTCGCCACTTTCCTAATATTATAACCATATTGTTTCACATATGACAAGGTGTACCAACATAATTTTAAGCATCTCCTTGAAGAACTTTCTGTTTAAATAAACCTTTTTCTCGCTTTTGAGGTTTCACCATTTAGTCTGAATAGCTTGATGCACTCTTTTCTTCTTTGTCCACTTTTTCACTTCTACATCCATAACTAAAAGTCTATGTTGGGTGGTTAATCTTTCTCTTGGAATTACCTTGCAATCTTTACAATATGATCTATCTTTTTTTCTACAAACAAAATATTCAATTTTTGTTTGTGATAAAACACTCGTATAAGTAATTAAATGTTCAACTCGGTTTTTGAAGATTGTATTGACTATAAAGAGATCAAATGCCATAGCAAATTTTAAAATATCCCTATCTTCCTCATTTATATCCCCAAAACCAAAGTTCTCATGAATACCTTGATATCCTAATGCCTCTTTATCAACATGTCCATTTAAGTCTCCTCCTAAACAAATCATCTCTCTTTATGGAATTCTTTGAATCACCTTATCTAACAACTCCCAAAAAGCCATCTTTATACTATCTTCTAAAACTACATGGGGTGTGTAAGCACAAACTATATTCAAAACCTATACTCCTAGCACTAATTTCAACATCATGATTCGATCACGATGTCGTTGAATGTCTACTACACTATCCTTTAAATCTTTATTTATGATAATATCAACTCCATTTTGAGCTTTTCCTTTCATGAGTACCATAATTTAAAACTTGTATCCTCAATCTCCTTTGGTTTTTCTTCAACCCACTTTGTCTCTTATAAACATAGGATATTCTAAGAACCAATACTAATCTTATTATCTAGGACTAGCTTTCTTCCTCCCGCATCCATCCATACTGAAAATGCGGAGACCCTCTCTGTAACTACATTCAGGTGGCAATGTAGCGGGACTAACTTATTTACTCGCACCCGTCCATGATGTGGGAACCCTCTCCGCAATTGATTCACTATGTTCAGAAAAAAATGTAGAAGCCCTTGCTTACTTTTCAATGCATTCGGGCTCTACAGTGCGTCGGTAAGAGAGGACGCCCCAACGCAATGCTCATAATTTATATAATCCATGGTATAAAAATTCGACAAAGTTTTACGTTAGCTGTCAGAAGCCTAACGCAACCCTTCTTTATCTGGGGTTGGGACCGGCCATGCAAGGGTAATCCCTTACATGGGCGGAGTAGCAGGTTAACAGAATCGCAAAAGAAAATAGTATTATAGACGTAGAATGCAAGCAATTATCTAGAAATAGTAAAATAATATTAAGAGCTTGAATGGCTCTAACTTGTTTTATACATATGCTGATTATACAACATAATTCTTATGCACATAGATAGAAACTATTGGATTACAGCACTTCCAAACCACATCTTATAGTTTAGGCTTTCTATAACCGCTTGCAGTACCACGCGAACTACCAATATAGTCACACAGCAAAAAGCAGTATGTGTTATAGCAATGGTACCACAGGTCGAATATCCTGGCCTGGCCTTACTGGAACCAATATTTTAACCTTCTTCACTCCAGTACTTGTATCCGTCACTAGTTCAGTATCCTCAACCCGGATAACTGAGTCCGCACCATCAGGAATAGGCCCTGAGAACAACCAAAGGAAATGAAATGAGATGGTGCCCGTCATCCACAAACTCTGGCCCTGACATCACAGGAAAAACACCACAAAGTGGAAAAAGACTGCTTTGGCCTCCATCAAGGGGCAAACCCCATCCGAAAACATTACATTCTGCAAACTTAGTAACAAGCAACACAGAATGATTACATTTGACAAACATCAGCTTTCTTGTTAGTGGTAGTCAATATCCAATTTCCATGTAATAATATTTTCTGAGTTTCCTATGTAAAGAACAGGAAAATCTTTAGATAACTTTGTTTGATAAGAACGTCAAGGTTACCTTATATTAACTGCACATTTACTCCAAATTTCCACGACTTCTATTGTTCATTGCTCTTAAAAAGGTTGTCCTCCATGGCACTCAAATTCACTCAAATATGCAAATATGCTAGAACAGCGAGTAAAAAAGCCGTGTTTATTCCCCCATAGCATTATTACGCTACACGGTAATTCAAGTGAATTAGAATAGGGATCATGCCTCCAGTTGTGACATAAGCAATGGTTCCAGGAATAACTTGGACGTCAACAGCATCATTCCCAGCCTTTGACTCAGCAATTACAGGATATTCACCAGGTCCATCTGAAGCAATTACAGCATAACCATCCTGCAGAAGATATTCTGTACTGTATGCATTAACATGATATTCTGTACTGTATGCATTAACATCACTCACATACACACATCATATATATATAGAAAGAGAAGGGAGAGAGAGAGAGAGAGAGAAATTGTTACTTCAAAAAATAAAAATGATATCCTCGACCAGATAGATGGTTGAAACAGCATAATGTTCGAGCTAGGTTTGATAGACACGATGTTCAACTGAACCAAAACTCAAGTCTCCAGTCAAACCCACTTGGGTTCGGCCTTGGAGGAACTTACAGACACATAGGGTGTAAATGGAGTCGAATAGAAACAAGACTTAGTCGCATATCTCTCTTCTTGAGCCCCTGAGGGTGCTCACGACACATAGATGTCCTGAAAAAATGTTTGTGATGACAGAGCAGCTAATGATTTTGTAAGCTCTATTCCTACTCGTACTTATTTTGCATTTGAAAGTTTCAAAAAACAAAATCAATACCAAGATTTTTCCGACAGAACTAGAAAAAATATTTATCATCACTAAACTTGTTAGGAATGACGCAAGCGATTTAAGATTGATGTAAGCTTGTTTGAAGTTGCTAAATTGGGTTGTGTCTGACGAGAAGCTTTAAGTGATTCCAAAGCTTCACTCAGTAGACAGTCAACCAGAATGTATAACATTTTCGGTTTGAAGTCATATATTTCCCCTTCAGCTACAGTTTTCCTAAAACAGTTCACCAAATAAATAAGAAGAATCCCGTCAAACAGATGCGGATGTATACAACCTACATTTAACAACCAACCCGTTCTTCAAATAAATACAGGCATCAGAGTATGCCTCAATCCAATGTATAGTTCCAGTCCCTTCATTGGATCAGTTCGAATAGTGTAAGGCCGACCAAGTAATAGCCGTAACCTCACTGCTGCTTAGAGATTAGCACAATAATATATCGCGTACCCATAGACAACTCACTTCAACCACGACATGAGGTTCCTATGAAAGTTTTGTTGAACAACTGGTTCGCGTCTCTCAAACAACCTACCTTTAGACACAAGTTTGCAGCGTTGCCGTCGCCAGGATCGAATTGATAAAACTCTCTCCAAAGAGTTAGGTGGAATTGGACAATGAAAATGTCGAACCACAACGCTGACGGATTTTTACAACTTTTCGGGTGGAAAAGTCACATTAGTTTATGCATACGAGGGAAAATGAAGGTCCATGCCATTGAAATTATTGGGACTCGAGAAACTTGATTGAAACAGAGAGATTACTCATAATGACCTTGAAACACACACACAGAAGGGATTGGTTGGTGCTGACCTTGACGGAGGCAGGGTAGGGAGGAAAGGGATCGAGAGCGTATACGTCCTCTGCCAACACTAATCCTACAGCGTCCAGAAGAGGCATTGTCACCGGCTCCAAGCGTCTGGCAACGCCGAGGACGACGGATAAAGCGTCGTCCACCGACAACAAGTTTGGCGACGTCGAACACATTCTCCCTTTCCCGCTCTCTCTCTCTCTCGCTCTCTCTCCCACACACACTGTCTTTGCTCGCTTGGAGAGTCGGAGCGACGAAAGAGGAAAGATTACGCTGTTTTACCCGTGGTTACCGTTCGGAAAATACTTTGTGTTGGGGGCTAAATCAAATCTTTTTCTTGTCGACTCAGATTGTTTGTTGACAGTTTTATGACGAGAAGGACGAACCGTTTCCCGAATAGCCCCACTAACATCTTTACGAGTTACTATAGGCTACACATCTCCATTAACTCTCCGAATTTTGGGTGTTGCCGGCACCCCACCTCACCTCTACGTGCTATTTTAGAGCTGCCATTTACATGTAATGAAGTTGATCAAAGATCGAGTATTTCATTTCTGAAAAATGAAGTACAGTAGGCTACTTGAGCCAGCAGACAATTATAAACGGGGTATCCAACACAACTTACAATGGTATCTGTACGTCATTGTTGAGAAACAATTGAAAAAATACACTCCAATATATCGGCGATATAGTTAAATATGATAAATGATGCATTGCTTACATTTCATTCTACATCTAATAACCAAGAAAAAGGCAGGGTACGTAGTATTTGAGAGAGCCATATAACATAATTGTGCAGGCGTTACTATGGCCGTACCCCGAGTACCCTTACTTCGCATTTTCCTACAGTATCTCCAAACTCTTGTGCAAATATTCTCTCTCCTTTATGAAAACCCTCTTCTCTCGTATACTGCTCTCCTCGCCACGTTTCTACGGCCATATCTGTTGCGGCCACCTTCTCCCAAAGCCGGTTGATTCATGTGAAGGCCTCAGACCACATTACAAGAAGAGGAGGAGGAGGAAAAAGAATTATGAACCCTCATCTCTCGTATGCTGCTCTCCTCGCCGCATTTCTACAGTCATATCTGTTGCCACCACCTTCTCCCAAAGCTGGTTGACGCATGTGAAGGCCTTAGATCATATACAAGAAGAGGAGGAGGAAGAAGAATAGGTCTCAATCATATTTTTATTCATTTTTACAATTTGATGTTATTGGCCCAACGACCATAAGTCATTAAAATTTGGGAAAAGATACAATAAAGCCATGTCCACATGGAAGAAGAGATTTGTATATGGAGAGATGAGGCATTGCATTTTATATGTACATATGTGGGCATGGTATACAAAATTGTACATATACATATAGGTGTTATATCATATACACATAACATGTATGTATATGTATTAGTCATTTAAAAATGTGTACATGGCTCTAATACTCAGTTATTTGACACTTGATGTTCTCTTTCATTCTCATATATGATTCATAGAGGAGGACAAGTAGAAGGTCATAATGCCATTGCATCATTCAAATGATATAATGGGATATCTTAAATAAGACAACCATGAAGACGATAAAGAGTAGAAGATAAAAGAGATTCTCTTAAATAGACAAATCGATGATGTTGATTAACCTTTATATTCATCATGGTAATGATGATTTCGTTCCTCCAGAAAACTCCTTGATATTCTAGAGTTGCTCTTGTTTTGGACATATCCCTTATAGAGTTTGGATGGATTAAATAATCATAAATTTTAGTGAAATTATTTATTTGATAAGAAAATATAATATTGTTAAGTATGATTTCAATCAACTATATAAATGTAAATATGCAAACATTACTAAAGTTGGTAACACTGCACACAATATAATGTTTCAAGAGAATGGACGACCATTGATGCATTGCTTGTGAACTTGGCTTACCAGATTGGCTTCGTACTTCAAAGTGGGTTGGTTAGGCTTGGAGATTTTCCCTGAGGTGATATATCATATCTGGTTGAGCATATTTATCATGCGTTAGCAGGCAAACACAAATAGCTTCTACATGCTCTATTGTAAACACTCAAAATTTTCCAAATGTTTTGATTTATAGAATTGGTTTAGGTATTCATTTTTTAAACATGTGAGATGATTATGAAAATCTTAAATAACTGAAGAAAAAGCAACTATAGAAGTGTTTTGGATCTAATTGAGGAGACCCCACACCAACATGATACAATCAATATGCTTGCGACTTAATATGAACATACGATGGGTTGTCAAAGGTTGAGTTGAGCCTTTTTCATGTTCCATTTATAGGTTTTGAGCCTAAGCCTTGCCATTTTCATAAAACCACGTTTGATTTCCTTAACCTATCAAGTGTTAAACATCATTAAGCTTTAATTGTATCAATCTATTTAACCTAAACATTCATCCTCACTATATTGAGTTGAACCCTAGAAGAATCTATTAGGCTACATAAGTTTATAAGTATTCGTATGTATTGATATCCCACATATATACAACAACAACAATCCCAGCTAAGCCTTTTCCCATACTGGACGGGGTCGGCTACATGGATTCTTTGTTTCCATAGATCCTTATCGTGTGCCATGTTAACAGTTAACTCACAATAAGCCAGATTATTCTTTATTGTTTCTTTCCAACACTTTTGTGGTCGTCCTCTACCTCTTTTAATACTTTCCAAATTTATTTTTTCATACCTTCTTATAGGTTCTTCTTTTGATCTTTTTTCTATATGTTCAAACCATCTTAAACGATATTTTTTCATTTTATCCTCTATTGGTGTCACTCCTAATTTGTTTCAAATAACCTCATTATGTATACGGTCTTTTCTTGTATGGCCACTCATTCATCTCAATATCTTCATTTCTGTCATAGATATCTTTTGTACATGTTGATGATTAACTGCCCAACACTAAGAACCATAAAACATGATAGGTCTAATTGTTGCTCTAATATTTATCTTTTAAGTTTAATGGCATTTTCTTATCACAAAGAATATATGATGATCCTCTCCATTTTAACCAACTTGTATCAATTGTATGCGTAACATCTCCATCAATTCTTTTATTACTCTCAAAAATTGACCCTAGGTATTTAAAACTTTCCTTTTGGGGATGCAATGTGTGCCAATCTTTATTTTTATGTCCTTTAAAGTAACTAAATGATCAAACTTACATTCCATATATTCTGTCTTTGTTCTCCTAAGTGGGAAGCCTTTACTTTCTAATGTTTCTCTCCATAGTTCCAATTTTCTATTAACTTTTTTCTTAGACTCCTCCACTAACACAATGTCATCTGCAAATAACATACACCAAGGTACTTCATCTTGAATATGTTTTGTTAATTCATCAATCACCATTATATATAAGTATGGACTTAAAGTTGATCCTTGATGTAACCCAATATTAACTTCAAAGAATTATGTCATTCCTTCATGAGTCCTCACACATGTTTTTTCATCATCGTACATGTCTCTTATAAGGTTAATATATGTCAATGGGATACCTCTTTTTTCCAAGGTTATCAAAAGAACCTCCCTCGGTATCCTATCATAAGCTTTTTTTAGATCAATAAATTTCATGTGAAGGTCTTTCTTTTTTGCTCTAAAATGTTTCATAAGACGTCTCAAAAGGTGAATCGCTTCAACCGTAGATCCGCCTCGGATGAATCCAAATTGGTTCTCTGTTGTACTCGATATTTGTCTTAACTCACGTTCGATAATTCTTTTCCACAATTTCATAGTATGGCTCATTAACTTTACCTCGACAATTTGTACAATTCTAAATGTTTCCCTTGTTCTTATATATATGTATAAGTGTACTCGCACTATATTTCTTGGGCATTTTTTGGTTTTTCCATATTTCATTAAATAGTCTTGTGAGCCAAGTGATTCCTATTTCTCCTAGTATTTTCCAAACTTCTATAGGAATATTGTCTCGTCCTACCAATTTACCACCCTTCATATGTTTAAGAGCCTCTTTGACTTCATTCTTTTAAATACGTCGGTAGAAATTGTGGTTTATATACTTTTATAATTTGGCTAACTCCTCTAAGCTAATACTAACATTTTTATTTTCATTAAAATAGTTTTTCAATCTATTTTTTATATCATCATTTGCCACTAGAATTTTTTTATCATCGTTCTTGATGCATCTAACATAATTAAGATCTTTTTTTATCTCTAGCCCTAGCTATCCTAAAATTATCTCTTTCACTCTCTTTTGAGTTGAGCTTTTTATATAAATCCTCCCAAATTTTAGCTTTTGCTTCACTCACGGTCTTTTTCGCTTCTTTTTTTGCTTTCTAATAAGCCTCTAAAATTTTATTAGTCTTCTTACCACGATGTAATTTGTAACATGCCCTCTTTGCCTTGATTTTATTTTGCACCACTTCACTCCACCATCAAGCTTCTTTTTGTGCCAGTACACCTCCCTTAGATTCACCTAACACATCTTTCGCCACTTTCCTAATATTATAACCATATTGTTTCACATATGACAAGGTGTACCAACATAATTTCAAGCATCTCCTTGAAGAACTTTCTGTTTAAATAAATTGAGGTTCCACCATTTAGTCTGAATAGCTCGATGCACTCTTTTCTTCTTTGTCCATTTTTTTATTTGTAAATTCATAACTAAAAGTCGATGTTGGGTGGTTAAGCTTTCTCCTAGAATTACCTTGCAATCTTTACAACACGCTCTATCTTTTTTTCTACAAATAAAGTAATCAATTTGTGTTTGTGATAAGCCACTCGTATAAGTAATTAAATGTTCATCTCGTTTTTGAAGATTGTATTGACTATAAAGAGATCAAATACCATAGCAAAATTTAAAATCTCCCTACCTTCCTCATTTATATCCCGAAAACTAAAGTTTTCATGAATACCTTTATATCCTAATGCCTCTTTATCGACATGTCCATTTAAATCTCCTCCTAAACAAATCATCCCACATATATAAATATATATATATATATGAAAATAAATAAATATATAAGGGTCTTTGGAAAATTATGACATATTGAATGAATTTAGAAAGTTACGATTTGAGAAGCTATCTTATGAATATGAACTTTGGAAATTTGACTTGTATATTGTAATGCATCTATTTGAGCATAAAATCTGAATTATGGGTCTAAGTATGTGTTATATGGTTGAATAAAAATTAACTAATTTTTAAAAAGTCAAATAGGTTTATCTAATTGGTTCACTTAACCCATGGTTCCATCCCCCGATGAGTTTGACCTTCTTGATATTTGGTTAATCTACATACATATATCCTAACTCATCTATCACCTTACACAGCTCTATCCATATTTGATGCACATATTTATATAGCTTGACCCATATTTGACTCACCTATTTTAGATGACATGCTAAGGAAATATTATAATTGAACTAAGTAATGAAATGATCAAGTTTCTTCTCAAGATAATGACATATTTTGTATTGAATGAAAAAAGAGGTGTGTCAAGCTCACGCTAAGGTAGAGGATGAGCAATTATGGTCTATATCAAGAAGGATTAGCCAACCTAAGTACAACACAATTAATTTTTATAAAGAAAAGTGACATCTATTGCCTTGAAAGACTTATCATTTTCTTGATAGACTTTTCTATTCACTAGAATTAAAAATAGAAAGGTGTGATTATTGTAATTTTATTACAAAATCATTGTAAACCTTCTAATTTTGTGTACATTAGGCCTCTCCTATAAAAAGGGGTTTTCTCTCTTATTGTAAACATCTAAAAAAATCTAAGGAAGATCTAAAAAAGATCAAGAAAGTATACAAGATTTAAGAGCAATCTAGAAAATTTTAAGAGTTTTTTGGTTCCTTATTCTTCTTTAGTCTTCTTTGTTTAAGTGTATTTGTGAGTGTTTTCTATCAAGAAGGGTACTACATATAAGTCTTTTATAAGTAAAGTACATATTTTGATTTTCTTATTTATTAGTTTTATTACTTATCCTAGTTGCCTTGCATTTATAGGTTGATCCCTTACGTTTTTCGCATTGCATAAAAGAGAGGGAAGTAGTATCAAATTTCTTGTTCTAGTTTTGTCGTAATTAGTTTCATTGCACCACTTTTACATAGGTTTACTTTAACTCTCATGTATATTTGATTTTATAAAAATATTTAAGATTTTCTGCATTTTAGAACTTCTACATATTAACCCTTTTATAATTAGTTGCATATTCCATTTATTGCATAACTATTAGTTAATAAATTATCTTCTTTAGAATAGGAATAGGTACCCCTTTTGTGCTCACATCTTAGTTCAAGCATGAAGGTATTTTTTCTTTTATTTGCAAGAAATTTTGTAGTATAAGAGCCGACCTTTGCCTCCTTGAGTAGGAAGGCGACTGTGAAAAGAACTTGATTAGGATCCACAACACAAAAAAGAGAGCGAATAAGAGGTGAGTCCTCCTGGTCTTATTTTTTATTATTTTTGTAAAATTAAGAAGATTGAATATAAGTTAAGAGTTCCGCATAACCTAAAATTTGTACACCCGAGAAACTTTGTCTTCCAATGGACGCGAACTTATCGCTTTGAGGTAGGAGATGACGGCTTGAAGTAAGGTAGATGTTTTGGGTCATATATTGGAGATTAGTGTTGACGAAGTTATGGTGGAGATTAAGTTAAAAAACATTAAGTTCAGGGTGCTTCGAAACCATCATTAGTTAAAAAAACTAACACTAAAAAAGAAGGTTAGATTATATTTGTTGTATGTATTTGGATATATATCATATCAAAGATAATTCTAGAGACAATGTCAATTATGATCGTACAATTATTGACCTATGATGTTCGAAGGATTAATAGACATATTTGAGGTATGGTAATATTGGCTTACTGATAAAGGTAGACATGTCTAGTTCCAGGTAAATCAGAATCAATAGTCTAGAAACAACAACCGATTTAAAAAAAATTTTTTTGAAAAATTGTAAATGCAACCCGTGCAACTTGAACCCTTTATACTTAGTTGAAAATGACAACCTTATACCGTTAGGCCATGGAAACATCAGAATGCCTATATATACCTACTCTACACAAAAGTCAAACTCTCCACTTACTTCCACATACAAACTACATTTTACTGTTAAGCCACAAGCATTCTTGTGAATGTAAATATTAAAAATAATATATATATATATTTAATAGATGACGATTTGAAACCGTCAATTCAAGTTTCAGTTTTTAAAATTCATGAACTGTAATTGAATCGAGAGATCCTCAGTTTCGGTTCTCAACTCGAAACCGCCAGTTATGAGTCTTGACGATTTCGAGGTTGGTTCAGTTATGGTTCAAACCATTGGGTTGGTTCCGGAATCGGCCATGTCTATATAAAGGTAGTTGCAGAAAGCTTCTTGGATTGAGGCAAAACAATTGAGTGGAAATACTTATCTACTTAAGGTAATAATTTGTAGTTGTGTTTATTTAAGTCTCTCAATATAGTTTGTTTTTATAATGCACTATACAAATATTGTGTTGTATTATAAGCATGAATTTATGATTATTTTCCAACATTTAGGGCAATCATGTGACTTACATGAGTTAATGGACAACCACGAGGAGGTAGATCGAAGAAAAATATTTGTTATAGGCATTCCCCTACTTATCAATTTGTTTCTTACCTCTAACGATTAGATTTGACGATGACATATCAAGTAAGTTGCCAAAATATTAAATATTTATATCATATTAATTTAATAAAGGAATGAATGATACATATGATAATAATGATGCTATCATTTGTTTATGCAATGAAACATATAAGTTATTGTGGTACCACCAATGCATTAGTTGCTTGTATATCATGGAGTGATACATGCCTGATCACATTCTTTATTGTTTAATAGTTTGGGCATCGACAACTTCTCCAATAAAGCCATCTTTTACACATAGGCATGCAAAGCACCACTAAAGTACAATACAACCCACAAGACCGGCCCTGAGAGAGACAAAGCTAACATTACTTTTGGCTTGAGCACTTTGGCATCTAGACGAATGAGTGTGTTGAATACTATATAGATTGGTGTGTTTCTCCGGCAATCAATTTCTTTTGACAGACTCATTGCATCATCATCAATCGCTTTGTCCTCCTACATATAAGCACAAAGACACATCAATCTTGATACAAGCAAAATAATATTTATTTATTCTTTTACGATGGTCTATATTATAATTCTTTATGTTACTGCATAATATACAACATTTAATGATAGTAGTAACCTTTATTATTTTGTAGTGTCTTACGACCATATGTGAAATAGTTGCTCCTGTGTTGTAGTGCCTTGAACATTTGTTATGTCCGTTGGTCGACCCTGTTATGATGGAGATGTTAAAGGTGTTTGAGCAATACTACCAAGAAGTATATATATACTTGTCAAACGACTGTTGATGGTGTTGAAGATGCGGGCCTCATGTATATTTTTAACTAACATTTATGTTTTTACTAGTGCATGATGTTATGGACAGAGACTATTTAACCTATCTTTCTTCTTGGGCCTCTGTTGTGATATTCCTTTTGCAAGCCATAGTTTTGCCAGATGTGCTCTCTGCCAATATTAAAATTTGGTGTTATAAACGGAATCAACAAGTGAATAAAAACGACATTTTCATAGTATTATAGTGTACGACATTTTCATTTGATTGAATGAACAGTATCTCAACATATGTGGCTACAAAGTTCTTCTCATTATTGGTGAACAATAGGACTCATTGAACCATGTCATTCTCAATATGCTTTAACACTGTGACCACTTCCAATCTCTGCAAACCTTACACTTCCTGTCTCTCCAAACCTTATGGATTACTACATCAATAACTTCTGAGCATGTAGCATTACTTGGAATTTAGTGATGTAGTAATCGGTTAAATATGTAGAAACAAGAAATGTTCACAGTGTTAGCTAGTGCATAATGAGAAGTGTGGTTCAAAGCGTCATATTCTTTGTCAATAATGAGAAGAACTTTACAACCACAATACCAAACAAAAATATCATGCACTATAAACATCATTTAAGTGTCATCGTCTTGCCAATTCTCTTTATTCCATCAAACTTTTGAGATTGACAAAGAACATGCTTGACAAAGTTATAGTTTGCAAAGGAATAATACCAGAAGTAAGGCCCAAAAGAAAAGATAGGTCAACTAATCATCATCCATATCATACAAATAAATAAATTATAATATTAAAATAACAACTATTTATCATCCTCACTATCATGAATCAAATGAATGAATTACAATATTCAAATAACAACGGTTCGTCATCCTCAATATCATAAATTAAATGAATAAATTACAATATCTAAACAATAACCATTCGTTATCCTCAATATTATGTAAAATATCATTGTCTAATCCTCTTAGTTGCATGTACATGTGATATGCACGTGGAACAATTGGTCCCAATTGACAATACTTTGATGTCCATAGTTGTCCATAATATTGATGAGATGGAAAGATAGGTAACATCGGAGAACAATTAAATATTGGCGTTTGCATAGGTGGCTGTTCAATGTTTCAGACGGGTTCATTGCTATCTTTCAATACATTGTAACAAAGGGTGCCATACAAAACATATACCAATATATAAGAGAAAACCCGACATAAAGCAGCTCTTTCATGTTTACCTTGTATATAAGATTGAATTCCTGGAACATCATTCAGTACTAAACCATAATTTGATGCGTTAAGCTCTATAACATCAAAAACAAGGGAAACCCGATTAAAAAAGTTCCCCAAAATCAAAATCACAAGAAGAAAACAAGAGAAGAAGAAAAGCAAGCAAAACGCCTATTTCCCGAGGAGATCATCGGGCACCACCTTCAACAACTTCTTCTGCTTCGACTTCGCGATCTTCTTCAATGTGTTCGGATTCGTGATCTTTTGCAGCTTGGTGCCCGATTTCAGAATCTTCTTCCTTTTCTCCCTCTCTTCTATCTGCTTCCTTTTTTCCACCTTGTGCAGTCTTATCTCCTCTTTCAACTCGTTCACTCTCTCTTTGTACGCCTTCTTCACCTCCTTCAAACGCGCTCTCTGCTCAAACGTCGTCCCCTTGTGGCTCACCTTCGCCGCCGAGGCCCGCTGCTGCCGGATCTGCTTCCACCGCCGGCCGGAGACTTTTCCGGCAATAACGCCATCGTAGGTGGGTTTCTCAAAGGTAGGACGGTTAGGGTCCGAGGCGGAAGGGAGGGCTGAACGCTTAGAAGGTGGGACTTTTTCTTAGTCGATATCCATCGCAGGGAAACCGAGAACGTCGTTGTCCTCCGTTGATCTCTTCCGCTTGTGGCTGTTCTGGCCTCCCAACCCTTCATCTAGGCGCCGGAAATCGATGGTGCACGCCATCGCTGGAAACGAGAGAGGGCGCCCTTTTACGATTCTGTAAACTTGTCTGCTTCGTTTCTTCTCTTCCATTCTTAGGGTTTTATATGCAAATGCTTTCGGATTCGGGTTGAGGGATTTCAGCCCGCATCAAATCAATTATTCCGATCTGGCAGAGCAGTATACGATCCCTTGGCAAACAGATTCATTTAGAGTTCAGATCCTGGACGCTGATCCGAATAGTGTTTGGATCAAATTTTGGTTAATATAGGGTCAACCCGGTTAGGCTTAAGACAGTGTAAGCCACAATAGTTCGGAGAGTGTCCGGATCGAGTTAGGTCCTTTTCCTAATATGTTTACAACAAACTCTATTAAAAGAACTAAAATTAAGTGAATTTTTCTTGGTGACAGCTACAAATATATAAAACAAAAATAGCGATCTCTTTTTTAAATTGAAAAAGGAATAATATTTTGTAATAATAAAAAATATTAGAAAATACAAGTTGTTCTTATTATTAGGACACAGTGTACACCACCGGCAGGAGGAAGCCCAAACGACCCCACTGATCGATCCTTTGCGAACTAGGTTTTCCCATTATGGGGGTAAAGCTCTCCCAGAGCTGGTTTGCTCCATTCACAAGAGTCATGTGGAAACAAGTGCCCAACCCAACCACTTCAATGCTAGACACCCTTAGTTAATTGTCTTTGCGGTACTCAAACGATTCAACGAATCAAACACAAACAATCCGATAAAGAACTGAATCGAAGTGTCTCCTTCACTTACAAGCACTACGAGCTTATGAAATTTTGCATATTGTTCCACTGAAAAGTGGAACCATATAATCTAGACATGGCCGGTTCCATTAACTCCGGAACATGGAACCATAACTACCGGTACCAAAGCAGTTTTGGTAAGATCGAAACCGCTAAACAGAAAAAAATATTTAAAAATACTGAAACCAATAGTTTGAAACCGCTGGTTCCAGTTTCAGTCTGGTTCCAATTTCATCAAAAGTAAAACTGGAACCAAACCGGTTGAAACCATGTTTGGTCCCTCCAATGATAGGCTGCTTTTACGCATTGGAGCCGTGTTAGTTTCTCCTTTGGTCGATCGTCCTTCGGAGAACAATGATAAGCAAACGTCGTCCCCTTGTGGTTCACCTCCTTCAAACGCGCTCTCTGCACAATGAAACCATATCAAGCAAGCACAATGGTAACTAAGAAGCCATGTCGCCAACCAAACTTAGTGCGAGAGAAAGCTTGGTTTTGGCAGTGGATTACTAATTAAAAGAATCTATTGATTCTTATTACCAACAAGGTCTTCGCGTTTATGTATGGACAAAATCAATTTTACTAATTTTATATAAAACAGAGTATCTCAACACTACAAGGGGTTTGGCCTACGAGCAGTGGCGGATCAATATTGAGCCAAGCGAACCCAAAATTTCAAAGATCAACTTAAAGTGTATAGCTATAATACGCAGTTCACCCCACTCCAAAAGAGTTTCTAAATCGGCCACTGCCTACGTGGGATGCTAGATGAGCAGTTGGGGATCAATTCCATGGGTACTAGTCTCTGTGCAAGCTGCTGCCCGTATAGGTTGTCATCACCACGAGTTCTGTTTTTTACTGTGTATTGCAACCCACAGCTTAATGGTTGAGACCATAATCATAATGATACCATCATGGACTACGACTATAGAAGGACGGTCGATCTTACCGAGTTTAAATATTGATAACGAAGATGAGGATCCTGAAAATTTACACGCCTCAATCCAGACAACAGATGCAAGCATCCACCATGAACATTGTTCAGCTGATCATCAGGATTTTTGAGCCACAAATGATGAAGAGAAGTATTAAGCCACAGGAAAATAGCACCAAAAGCATATTGCGAAGATAAGTCTCCTACGTTAGCTTGTGTATGGTCTTCAAGTCCGCTGCTTCCTTGAGAGTTCCCTTCTCCACGAGTCCACCAGTTTGAGCAGGAAGTTGTCCACAACAAGCCTAAACCAAGGAGAGAGCTTGAGACCCTCTTCACCACATCTGCCTTCCGGAGAAGCTCTTTCAGCTGTTCGCGATTGACATATTTGATATCAGCCACTTCATCTGGGTTTGGGTTCACAGCAACGTCCCGGACAATGAAGAGCAAGTAATCCACTGAATCGAATAAATATTTTAGACATAAGTGGGGATACAATATAAAACTTGAAGTTGTGGAACACTTTGAGTAAGAACTCACACTCATGTTCCCCCCACTTAACATCGGATGGTGCCTTGCATAGCATGCGTCCTAGTGGTAGAAATTGGTCAACAGGCACATCCTCTGCAGGAATTCCCAACTCATCAAATAGCTTTCTTTGTGAACCATTTCGCATTCTTACGCAGAAAAGAAAGGGAAAAAAGAGAGCAAAAAAATATAATTATGTGCATTCTGGTGAAACTTATTCACACAAAAATATGGACTTAGCCAAGAGCTATGTTATATGGGTACGGTACCGATAACAGGTATGGGTATGAGTATGCAATTTTTTAAAAAATATGTCATTATTAAAAATATCTAATAAATAAATAAATTTACATAAAGATTTTCACTTAGTTTAAAAATAAACCAATGACACGAAGATTTTCGGAAGAATGAGAAACCGGATAGAGAGCAATATCTGCACAGTAAGTAAAACAATGAAAAACAATTCTTAGATGCACACACCTGAAAACTGTTGGGCAGTAATCCTTACAACGAAACTCCACACATTGGTGTGGAGGACTGATTTTCGATCCCTGCGGGGAATCTGATCCACACCCTCTGCTTCGGATCAAAATCTTCAGGGTTTAGCTTTTGCATCAACGACTCAGATAATTTTCATAGAGAATACGTTTAGTTAAAGGAAAGAGAAATAAAAGAAAATCAAATCTCAATTCTAAATGGATGTGTCCCCTCAGCAATAATATGAACTGCAACTCAGAGAAGGGCCAAGTGCCACCATTGTATAAAATCCGAGAATCCCCCTGGGGAGTAGAATTGTTTTAAAGGAAGAGGAGACGAAGATAAAGAGAAGTTATTACCTTATACCCAATTCTACGTACTCAGCTTCCCGTGTATATATTGCTACACAATCCTCTTTCTTACATGCTCAAGAAACAACACCACCTCCAAATAAGAATATTTGACCCGATGATGATTTCTGTCATCTTTACTCTTAACAAAGTTAGTATTTGAGTATCCTAACACTTTTAGTTCATCTACTTAAAAATAGAGTTTCAAGCCTCTTGTTCCTTTAAGATATCTTAAAATCTTTTTCACAGCTACCTAGTTGCCAACGATGATTACTTTGATATCTATTTACAAGACCAACAACAAAGCTAATATCAGGTCTTCTACACAACATAGCATACATCAAACTACCCATAGCTTGTGCATAAGGAACATTAGGCTTATCGTCTCCTTCATAGGGACAATCAACCTTATTCATTTTTACCCCTTTTATAACACGTGTATCAAAAGACTTGCATTCACCCATTTTGAACTTCTTGAGGATATAGTCAATATATCTCTTCTCACTGAGGCATAAGAGTCTAGACTCTCTATCTCGAGAGATATTTATTCCTATGATATAAGATGCTTCCCTATATCCTTCATTTGAAACTTAGAGTTCAACCATAACTTGGTTTTGACAATCATCTCGTTGTCGTTTCCAGTCAACAATATTTCATCTATATATAATGATAAGATGACAAAGTTGCTCCCACTGTTCCAAACATATACATAGTGATCAAGTTTATCAGCCACAAACCGAAGTTCAATAATGACATTTTGAAAAGTCAAATACCATTGGCGAGTTGAATGTTTCAGGCCATATAGAGATTTTCTCAACTTATATATTTTATCTTCTTAGCCTTCAACTACAAATCCTTCAGGTTGCTGCATGTATATGATTTCTTCTAAATCTCTATTTAGAAATGTTGTCTTTACATCTAACTGATGTAAATCCAAATCATAGTATACAGATATTGCTGGTATTATACGTATGGATACAAATTTCGCAATTGGAGAATATGTCTCAACATAATCTATCAATTCTTTTTACGAAAAACTCTTTGCAACCAACTTCGCTTTAAATTTGTCGATTGTACCATTGACCTTATATTTCTTTTTCAGAACATATTTACAGCCTATGGCTTTTCTTCCTTTTGGCAAATCAGTCAATTCATAGACTTGGTTTTTCTCAATGGATTCAATTTCCTCATCTATAGATTTCTCCAGTCTGATGCTTTAAATGAGTTCATAACTTGCTGATAAGTCAAGTTATCAGTCAACTCATCTAAATCTACTAAATTGCACACTTTTTCTGCAAGATAAGTGTGATAATCCTTTAAGTAGGATATAGTGACTCTTAGCCTTTTATATCTACTTAAAGTTTTGGTTGTTTTAGGAAGATCTTTTATGGGTTAAAAATATGATTGATCTAGGTCTACTAGATCATCAACACATTCATCATTGTTTTGTAGGATGTCATTCTTAATATCTTCTAAGAATTCAATATCTTTACTTTCAATGAGTCTGTGGTCCTTATGATAAAATTGATATCCCTTTGAACCTTTCGGATATCCAATGAATATAGATCTTAAGGACCTACAGTTTAGCTTATCTCTAGAATGATCAAAGATCTTTACATGTGCAATGAATCCCCACCTCCTGAGATGATCTAGGTTGAGTTTTCTTTCAAACCACATCTCATATGGTGTAGTGAATATAACTTTACACGATACTCTATTGAGTATGTAAACCGTTGTACTTACTGCTTCTTCCCAAAATACTCTTGGTAGAGAGGCATTGATCAACATAGACATTGTCATATTCAACAAAGTTTTGTTGTATCTCTTAGTTATACCATTTTGTTGAGGTGTCCTAGGTATTGTATTTTGCTTTGTAATTTCAAAGTATTTACAGAATTCAAGAAATTCTATCGAGGTATATTCACCACCTCTATCCGATCTTAAGACTGTGATTGAATGCCCTAATTGGTTTTTCACTTCTTGCTTATATTCTTTAAAAGCATAAAGTGCATCAGATTTATGTGCCAAAAGATATATATATATATATATATATATATATATATATATCTAGAGTAATCATCGATAAAGATTATAAAATAAACCTTTGCACAATGTGACCTTACTCTAAATGGTCCATATAAATTCGTGTGAATAACCTTCAACAAGGTTGTTGCCCTTATTGATTCATTGGGAAAAACTTTTCTTGTCATCTTTCCTTGTATAGAAGCTTAACACTTGTTGAAAGTATTTTCCTCAAATCTAGGCAGTAAGTCAATGTTGGATAATTTCTTTAGCTTTTCCAAACTTAAATGCCGAAGGCGTTTATACCACGTATTCACATCAACAGAAAAGACACATTCAATATAAGCAGAAAAAGTACCAATTTCATTATCTCAAAGTTTAAACAGTTCATGCTCTACATCAAATTCTCTAGAGAATAATATTCTCCCATGCTTTCCCACAATTACCTTACCAAGAATAAACCTGACCTCAAAACCTTTCTTTACTAAGGTAGAGATTGAGACCACATTGTACCTTATATATGGCACAATTAATATATCAGTCAATACAATCGTTTTGCCTTTACAAATATTTTGAAAGACCCAACACCCAAAACATACAAAAAAGTGTTATTTCTCATGTAGACTCAATGTTCCCCGGGTTTGTATTCCTTCAGATCCATTTCCCCTTCCTTGGTCTTCGAGATGTGTCGAATAACTCCAAAATCTATCCACCAACCTGTCACTGGGCGGTTCATATACAAACACTCTGAAATCATACAAATATATTATGCTTCTCCGACTGTCCTTACTATGGGTTGTTTCCTCTACCTTTCTTATTGTGATAGTCCATTTTGTAGTGTCTCATCTTTCTGTAGTTGAAACACTTGACTCGAGAAGCGGTTTCTTGCAATTTCTTCAAATTTTGACCACGTTTCTTATTATTCATGTTAAACTTCTTGTTCAGTTTATTTTTCTTCTAGTTGATTTTAGAGCTAGACCCTATCTCATCTTATATCACTAACAATTTTTCTTTCTTATTTTTTATCATATGTTCTTACTCTATTGCTAGTTTTAGGGGCAATTCAGAAAGATTAATTTCAGGCCCTAACCTCAAAGCAGTGGTAACCATGTTCCATGATGGGACAAACTATTTAATATAGTTGATATCTACATTAGTTCTAGGATGATTGATTTTGCCACAGCTAAATCCCTAACCATTACTAACATGTGGTTTACATGTTCTACTATATTATCTCATTCTTTCATTTTGAAAGAGTTGTACTTTTGTAATAGTAACTACACATGTAATTTGGCAGTTGTATCATACTTAGCTTTTATTAGGTCAAACAACTCTTTAGCGGTCTTGAATTCTTCGAAGCTTTAATCAGGTCATCCTCCATATAGGTCAACATAATTGTCCTTGCTATAGTGTCATCTTTTAGAAATAGTTTATACATTTTTATTTGTTGCTCAGTTACGTATGGTGGTGGTGGATGTATAGTTTCCTTTATAACATATTAACACCCTCAAGTGTTGGAGCAAGTAGAATTCTTCTCTTCCATGTTTGGAAGTTCAGACCGTTCAGTTTTTCAGTTTTTGTCAGTTTAGACACATATTCTGGAACTTATTTTTATGTGTTTGACAATTATAATAATTAGATTATCTAAAAAAGAAATAAATATAAAGCAACAAACACACATAGCAAGGATTATGTTAGAACGAAGCATAACATCATAAAAACATACTAAAAATATTTTATAAACTACTTGAGACAAACTTGCAATTTTCCCCCCAAAAAATTCTGCCTTTTCAAATAATACCAGGGGTAAAATAGTAGTTTTAACTATCTGTCCACTTTTGAAATTTTTGAAAAAGCTTAAGGACAGACTTATAAAATTATTCTTTGGTATTTCTATAAAATTTGTAACTAATCGGGGTTAAAACTATAATTTTAACCCTCAACTCGAATCTGTAAATATTCAAAAGTACAGGAACAAACCTGTCTTTTGGTATGGTGGTAGAAAGGAGATTAACTCAATCAAGAAGGGCAATAACGTAAAACTAAAGCTTGGTATTTCATAATTTTTACAAACCGCTAAAGGATTAAACCGACCTTTTGCAAAATAAGAGCAAAATAGTCTTTTTACCCAAAAATATCTAGATATATTCATAATTTTGTTCAGTGATAAATCTATAAAATCTGAAAAACTAGCTGAGGCAGAATGGACTTTTCAGTCCATTGCCGGAGGCGATTTCGGGAACCCACCAGTTTTCTAAAACCACATAGTGGTTTCTGCCTTTGTTTAATAGGGGAGAGAGTCGCGACTAGTTCTGTTTCGGTCTTTCAGTATTTAAATCGGTAATGATTATTTCTGTTTTTGGTCTTTTGTTCTCTCGACCTCTCCTCCTTTACCTCTCTGTTTTTTTTCTTATCTCTTCTTGTGATAATGCATACCTGATTTGATTATGTCCCCTTTTCTTTGCAAGGTCAGTAACCAAGCTCTGATACTAGATGTTGGTTTTTTCGTCGACTGATTCTCTTGTTCTGCTTCTGATTGCCTAGTTTCGGCTTACTGTTTCTTGACGTTCTGCCAAGTATACTTGCAGCGAAATAAGGTAAGTATAGTTTTAGGATATTGTTGAGGTTTCTACATAGGGGATTTTTCGAGAGAAGGTCTTCTGTTATGATTTTCTTTTTCATGTTGTATTTTCTATATGCGTTGCTTTGTTTATATAGAACAACGCGTGCTCTCCCTTTTCTTGGATTTTCCTCCTACGCCTTCCTCCCTCATCTTGAGCATTATTCTTTATTATTCGGACTATTATGGTAAATAAAGGTAATGTCCGACTGTTATGGTTCTTCTCAATTCGAGATTCAAGTAACGGTCTGGATCGACTGGCCACAACATATCAACTCCTTTGCCTCACTGAAAAATCTCACTGTTATCCCCTTTCCGACTAAGTCGAGATTGTCACTCCAATCGGACCCCTCCTTCCATAAAACATTGTTCCCGTCGACAATATCGTAATCAATGTCACCGGCCTTTTCATCGGACTCCATATACAGATCTGGTCCAATGTCCAACTTAACATCCCTCAATTCGTGGAAACCCTAACTCATGAGCCAAATCAAGTTTATATCAAACAAAGTAAGAGGCTACTATAAGAGAAGATGGGACGAGCTATAAGGAAATTCTATCAAAGCAATACCACGTTGAAGTCAAGCTTAGCCGATTGCATTTGGAGGCACCTAGGTCCAACCGACCATGCCTAGGTGCACCTAGCTTGAGCCAAGGATCAACCCACATGGAGCTAGTCCAGCACATGATCAAGAGGAACCACAAAGATCCATGTGATTGTTTTGGATTGGATCAAAGCAATGGGTCAAGAAGGCCCATCTCCAACCCGCCCCATGGAAGGGTTTAGCAATACCCCCCTTGGTCTATAAATAGAGGCCATGGGAGGGCTTATTTCCAGTAACTTAGCATCTTCCACATTGGAGAGACTTGCCAAAATGTGTGGGAAGAGAGAGGGACAGCCTAGGAAAGAGGAGAGGTAATGCAAATTAGAGAAGGAAAAAGAAAAAGAGAGAAGAGAGAAAAAGAGAGAAGACTGAAGAGAGAAAAGAGAGGAAGAAGAGAGGACAATTCCGAGTGTTTGAGTAGAGACACTTCCTTAATTTAATTATGAATAATCACAGCACCTAAAATTAGAACAAAAATATTTTCAGAATTTATATACTTGTGCCTACTCACTGTGAATTTTTCCTGATTTTTGGAGATTCAGAAGCCACTGAAAGAAAATTAGAAGACAAGGTATGAAAACAGAAGCAATTTCTGTTATTGAGAACTTCGTTAAATTTGTTTTCAAAACACCAAGTGCAAGAATTTGATCAAGTCTCTTAGATTTTTCTTAAGCTGGATTTGAAATCACACCTGTACAAATGAGTCCTCAAAGCCTAAGCTGACCCTTGAGCGTCGGTTGAAGAAAGCCTAAGGTGCAATCGCCAAATAAGTTAGATTTATAAACTTTACTAGTTTTGAAAATTAGCTGGTACGCTCGTGCAAACGAAGTAGATTTGAGAAGTTTATTTCAAGTCTCTAAATAGGCTTGGAGTGAAATTTTCAAATCTACAAAAGGTTCATTTTATTTATCAAATATTAAGATTTCATTTTCAATGTTTATAATTATGATGAAATTAGTAATTCTTTACTTGTTTTGTTTTAATATAAAGTTTTGTAGTTACGATTATCATATATACTTATCTTAATTGATGTCTTACTTGCTCTAGTTTGAATATTATATATATAATATTATATACCTTAGTCTTATTCTCGCATCAATAGTTTTGAAATTTACCGTATTCCACATCCGCACCTATGTCCGCCCCGACGTGATCAATGTCGTGAGAAAATTCTATGGTCTCCCACAAGTGGATTTCCCCTTTATCAGTCTCCTTTATACAAAACATAATGATCAAGCCAGTGCCTTGGTAGACTGGATTGTTGAATTAGTCTTTCCTCTTATTTTGTTGCTTCTTTGTGATTGTTTGAGGTCCTTACGCACGTCCTAGATGTCACCCCTATAATCTGATCTTTCCTATGTTGCCCCATGCATCAAAGTTTATGTCCCCATGGAATTAAAATCTAGACAGTCAAGTCACTTACTCCATACCGATTCATCCATCAAGTTGTCTTCATAAAGTTGACTGGACTGAAAACTCATTTATCATTATAATTGCAATTCGGGACGATGCTTGTTACATCCTTAATCTTAAATTATTTAAATGTATCAATTATGTTTTTGTCCATACATTGTGGGATATAATTCTTACTAGAATGTGTTGTATCTTGATCTTGGATGTGTGTTGCAACACATAACTTTCTTAGTGTAATTCGTAGCTTGCGAAGAAGCAACTTTTATCATTATGCTTTCCCTAAAAATCACAACTTTTCTCTTCCCTGAAGATGATTTTTCATGGCATGTTGCATATCAATTAGTCAAATCTAATTTTAGGAAGCTTAATGGGTTCCAGACTTAACCGTCGATTTTCTCTCTTACACCAAAGGTCTGCTACAAAGGTAACGTTTCCTCTTGTATGGACAAGTACCTGCTGCAGCCATCCTCTTCATCGCGAATAAGAACTCATAGAGGAAGGCTTCCTTGGTATATGACTCTTGGCCTATGTTGCATGAGTATGTCCAAATGGGTGATATACTCGCGTATCAAATGGGTGGCGTACTCGCGTATTGGTATGATCATATATTTATTTGGTATTCGGTAACCGTACCACAGAACACAGTGTTCCGGTGTGATGTAGAGGAAAGTACTTATTTGGGCGGACGAAAGACGATATGAGGGTCGGTGGGAGAATGGGGCTCCTACAAGAGAAGGAGTTTTTAGTTGTTCAGATGGGTGCTCCTTCCGGCATCAGAATTCAAGCTTCGCATACGGGGCTCTTCCGACACTTTCCTTGGTGCAACTGAATGAGCCTATTGCAGCCCACAATCTTCAAGATTGACTTAGCAAGGTGCGGTCTTATGCCTTTCTTCAAATCAATTGAATCAAGCCCGGCCAAGGTGTCCTTGCATGCTTGAGCCATGTCTTCATGAAGCTTTTCCTTGATGAGCCCCATTGGTCCGATAATGTGAACTTGGTCATGGCTAATTGTGTATCGTGGGTCTTCAAGTCCTGCTTTGTCTGGTCCACCTAAGTTCGTTCTCTGCTTGAGCCTGCTTTAACTGTTGCCTATTCATCTTCATCCCTTTTCATTCATGGTTTCAAATATTTAAAATCATTTCATTTGAAATTATATTTGAAAATATTGAGTTTTGTCAAAATCTTCAAATATTCTTTTGAAAACAACTGAGTTTCAATCCCAGTGTTTGTTTGTATGGGCGACCTGCTTTCGCCTCATGAGTTGGTCTTTACCATCTCAACCACTTTAACCCTCTGTTGGGTGTAGAGTATCAAACCACTTTAACCCTAGATGGGTGTAGGGTATCAAACAACTTTAACCCTTGATGAGTGTAGGGTCCCAGAGTACGACTCTTCTTAATCGAGTGAGTTTTTGAGGCCTGATTTGGATTTTATTTGATTTCAAAAGGTTTTTGATAAATTTGACATTTAACAAACATGTTTGGGTTTGGTTCCCAATGTATCATTTCTATTTGTTTCTTTGAAGAAAATTGTTTGAAACTATCTTTTCTTTAGATGAAATCATTTGAATAGACAGAATGGTGCCAATTTGGGCTTGAGGACAAAGCAGTTATTTTTTGGCTCTTTGTTAAAATTTGATTTTTCTAAGAAGGTGCAATTTACCTTTATTTTGAGGTTTTCTTGAAATTTTGGTTTGAAAATGAGTTCGTTTATGGTGTATTATTTGAAAACCCTTAAAAGATATAAAACCACGATTTTTTCTTAAAAAGTCAAAATTTCTAAAAGATCAAATTATTTTAAGAAAATTTTTGGGTGTTTACACCTTTACCTAAGAAATCATACATCTTCACTATCAATTGAAAGAACTACACAATTAGTGAGTTTCATATTAAGGGTATGCAAATCTTGACTGTCATCTAAATCATATTCTTTCGGATTTGTATCTCAATATTTTGATGCGCATTTACTGTAATATCTTAAAAATAATAATAATAAAATGAAATAGAATTACCATGATTAATAGAAAAGAAAATAATTTTAAAAATAATATTAACAGTAAAAATAGAGAGAATAGAGGCTTAGAGGTATAGAGGAACTCACACAAAGGTGAGAGGCGACAAGTGTAAAGGCAAGAGGCACAGAGGAGAGAGGCGCCAAGCACAAAGGCGAGAGCGAACCAGAAAAAATGCGACATAATAGGTCTAATTATTGTTATATAATATTTACTTTCTAACTTTAATGGTATCTCGTTTCAGAATTTATATGGAATGAAAAAGGAAGAAACTCATCCCACTGTAGGCATGACAACCTTCTCTCCCTCCCCATAAGGACTCGTCTAACTGATTTTGTAGGCTAAGAGTGCCAGTATGGGCAATCTGTAGCTCCTGTATGAGTATATTCTTTTTAAATGATTTATTAGAATACCTCTGATAACTTCTTTTTATACAGAAAGAGGTGAAAACATCTCTTTCAAGAAAAAGAGTAAGATAAAATGGGCATTGTTGTCAAACCATCTGTAGACGAACTTTCAAGGATTATGATCTCTACTTTTGAAGCATGTTAGGAGGATGCAATCCTTTAGCACTTACTACTATTTTCTTGTTGAAAAACTCAAAAAAGAAATGCAAAGTAAAATAAAGATAGAAAATTATACTATAAAGGTATTTAGAGCGATAAAATGTTTCAGTTAGAAAGATATTATGGAGATATATGATAATTTTGATATTCCATGATTTTTACAATAGTTCTAAACATCGGTAGCTGGAAAAAAAATTGAACAATATTGTCATTTTTGAACCAAACAAACCTTCTTGTGCCATGAACATGGGGCAATAAGTCACTCTCACACAAACACCTCTAGGAGGTGGAGTGTTAGTCTCGACATTGGTATGACACTAATACAGACACCGTGTCAAGAAATGCCGATACGGTCAACATGTCAAAGCATGATTCTGGATGCGATCAACGTGTCAGAGTCCATATGTATCCAAATTCTATAACTTTGTTTCGGATCAGATCAGATCAAATTTTCGATGCGAGTTTGGAGTTCTTGTCCAAAACAAATATAGGGTTTCATAAGATGCATGATTTTGCATCCTACTGTTCTTTCTCTGCTACAACTTGTCTCTCTCTACTGAATGAGTAAAGATTTTAGTTGTCTCTCTGGTCTATGCTATAGTCTGCCACTCTCTCTGCTACAAAAGGGATGACTTCATATCAGGTGAAAATAATGTGCACGTTTACATACAGAAATACCATTATGGCTTGCAGATTTTGGGGTCTTGCATGAGAATGAGTTAAAGTGGTGCTCTTATAGGTTTAACTCACGTCCGAAGATTCCAACAAGTACTTACTATAGACTATTTGTACCCAATCGACATTTAGGCTTCACTGAGATCAACACTAAAGTGGATAGCAAAATGTGGCGTCAGTATTCTGAATACACATTTGCTAGTGACCTCAATTGGAATTTGTTACCACTTGACATTGATTGTAACTTTACTAAATACTCATGCTGCTTAGAAAAGCTACTTTTATTCATCTCTATACCTAGTATACACCATTTTTTATATTTAAGGAGATGAAGTGAAGGTTAGAGTTGGAGCAAAATCTTTCTCTCATTGATTAGACAAAATTGGAACAAAATCCTTAATGTTGCTTTTGTTTTTCAATCAGATTATGAAATTGTGAATTGAGTTGATCCTAAAAATGTTCGATAATATGAAAGAAAAAGGAGTATCAATTGGGACTGGTAGTTAAATCATTATATAGTTTGAAATAAATCCTTAAACAATGACATGAAAAGTTTGATTATGTGATATCATCTTTTGGCTTCGTTTCTAATGATTATGATAAATGTGTGTACTGCAACTCAATCAATAATGCTTTCATTATTCTTTGCCTATACATAGATGATATATTGTATGGTTCCGATATGATAATAGTAAATGAGACTAAGTCATTATTATGTAATAAGTTTGAGATGAAGGACTTTGATTGATGTGATTTTATGGCTTAAAATTACAAGGTCTACTAATGGTATAGTAATCTCTCTCATTATATTGAGAAAGTTTTAGAGAGATTTTGATATTCAAACTGTAGACCTGTTAAGACCCATATGATTCATCTAAGGCTTTGTATAAGAATGAAAATGGTATTCTTTTATCTCAACTCAGATTATCGGTAGTTTGATGTATCTAACTAATTGTACACGACCATATATTGCATTTGTTGTGTGTAAGTTGAGTAAATACATCAATTATTCCGATAGAAACCATTGATAAGCTCTAGATAGAGTGTTTCGCTGTATAAAGGGTACAATTTTCCTTGGACTAAATTACGGTAAACATCCTTCGGTTCTTGAAGGATTTAGTAATGCTAATTAAATACCAAAGTATTCTTCGAGTAATGAGTCACTAGATATGTGTTTCTTGTGGGTGGTGGCGCTATTACCTATAAATCGAAGAAACAAACTATTTTTGCTTATTCAACCTTTTAGGCAAAACTATATGCTTTAAACGAGACTAGATTGAAAGCTAAATGACTTAAGGGACTTATGCCTAGTTTACTTATGGTAAAAAAGTCATTTCTTGTAATTTTAGTTTTTAGTATACTATGATAGCATGACTACAATTGCTAAGATCAGTAGTTTTAAGTACAACAAAAAACAACATAGACACATTCAAGTCAAATTAAAGTTTGTAAGGGTTCTTGTATCTGATGCAAATATGTCTATAGATTTTGTTTGATCAAAAGATAACACAGTTGATCATTTGACTAAGGGTCTATTAGTAGCTTTAGTTAAGAAATCAAAGTTAGGGATGAGACTTAACTCACGATTTATCCACAAGCAGTGACAATCCAACCTAATTGAGTAAAGATCACATGAAGTAAGTTCAACGTAGTAGTAACAAGTTGTTAGGTGAATAAAATGACACTTTGTATTATGTGATACTTTTAGTATTTGTATGTATGTTCCCTATACACTTAAAGTGTTATGATTGTAAGTTTAGAAAAAGATTATTCTCTAAATGGGATCGAGTCCTAGGTCTGGATGCTAGTAATATATCCTTGAAGATGCTAACTAAGTGATTGATATTGTATGGATGCAATAGGGTAATTATATTGTTCCTTTAAGTCAATCATGATATAAAATATGGATGCATGGCCATTAATGTATTACCCTTATAGATCACGACATCTTTTATTATGTTGTTACATATAGACACCTTTACACCCAAGGTTTAGGTTCAAGACGTATGTTCACCTAATTCTTATAAGGATAATATTGGAGGTAATATTGGATAATTCAAGTAACGGTTCAAATTTCAAACCATAATGTACCATTATTGAAAGGATAATATGATGGTTGGGTTAAGATAACATTTTTACACTAAAGGACCTTGTGGGGATTGTTAGATTGAATGTGCATTTAATGATATTTAATTCATGTTGGTATCTCTAAATATTTAATTATTATATGTGAAAATCTTAAATTGTAAAAAGAATATATGAGGGACTTTTGCAAAAGATGACCAAGAAGAGATAAAGTTTAGTCCATATTGAAGAATATAACAAACCCGTAAATCCTTTTATATATTTAGTAGCTCATGAACCTTAGGTTAAAGAGCTTGGGGAGGACATGCTATACCATACATGCGTGCGTCGGGCCAGGCTTGGGATTGTGGTTTGTGTTTGGGTCTTGATCTATCTTTTTACAAAAAAAAACTTTTGATCTAACAATCAAGAATTTTTCACAGTCACAGATAGGGATAAGGTGAGATGATTCCGGATAATATGGGATAGCTGCGGCTAAAACAATGTGACGTTGGATTGGATCTATGGTCCAGATCCACACGTGCACCCTATAAATAAGTGATTAGGGGTCATCTCTAAATACGTAGTTTTCACACACTCTCTTCCTGTCTCCTGGTTTTGTCTCTATGCTTGTGGTGATGTTTCAGTCCCTTTGATCATAGTTAGTCTTTCTGCCTCAACCATACATAGGTGACTGAGGCATATTTAAGGTCGACTCAAAGTCAGGTACGTGCTAAGTTGTGTGTATATTTTATCCTATGAGAAAGGTGTAGTCCGAAAGGATGACTCACACTAATAAGTTTTTTATTTTGCTTTTGCTTTTGTTTTCCGTACGGCTTGATTATGATTTATTTTGGATGTGTGGTTGTTGTTTATGATTGAGGTATGTTTATATTTATTGAATATTACCTTATTATACATATGTCTATGTTTTTTGCCAACACTTGCTACTTCTCTTGTGATTGTGTTTGCATAGTAATCACACACACTGGATAGGTTGTTTTGAGTGGGTTCTTTTTCAAAATCTGATAGTGTTTGGAAGGGATTCTCATAATCGAAGGCATCCTTTACTCGGATCCTCTTAGCCTTCTTAGGTTTGTGGTTTACCCCAATTTTCCGGATCCTTGAAGCCATCATCTTCTGTTTTCGTCCTGCTTATACATGCTCATGACTGATGGATGATACGTGGAAATGCACTGGTCACAAAATGAGGCTCAAGCTTCAATCTCGTAGCGTATAAGGATTGATCGTCCACCAGCCACTTCGATTTTGATGCCAGCTGGCACAATTTGGTTTCTAGGGAGATTCATACGTATGCCAAGCATTGTTGGGTTTTTGTTATGTCATCCATCATAATATATTTTCCTCGCATGTATCGTAGACAAGGATTGAGATCGAGCACTCGTGTCCACACTGGTACAGTAGACGTGTTTTCAAGGCACCATTCTTGTCCAGGAGTCCATCGGTTAAGGAATACAGTTCTACCCGCTAGCTTTCATACACCTTGATCCATAATGAACTGCATATCTTCTTCTTTCTTTACTTGGATTAAAAATAATCCCTGTTTACCTGGAAAGAATCATAGGTTATGTAGTTTCCCCCACCTCTTTCTCAGTTTTTTAAAGATGAAACAAAACTCCATTTTTTTATATCGTGCTTCTCCGCTGAATCCAACCATCATCATCCATCGCCAGCTTTTTTTTTTCCATTCTTCAAAGGTTTGACGGGAAATGACTATCTTTTTAATAAGCTCCTCCACCAAGATTTTTAAACCTGCATCAATGTGAGCCAAGATATTCTCTTGGTAGCCGACCTCTTGCGACCAAGTTCGATGCACATTGACGATTTCCATGCTTTCGACTGCTCCTGGGATAGGGTCTCCAGTATCTGGCATTCTGCTTGGAATGACAGTGTCTTGTACAGACATCCTCTTGTTCAGGAGTATTTGCAAACAGATGGTGTGCAGTAGACTCAGTCTCTGCGGTCGTCTTCAAAAGAGGCTGAATGTGTGCTTCCTGACTCTTTTCTTTTTACAACGGGGGGTCAAACTCCTCCTGCCTTCAAATTCTCTCGATGATCGTTGCCGTGGGGCAGGGATTTGGTATCTCCATCATTAAGAATAATTCAGAAAAAAATCCCTTTTTCCACAGCCTTTGGATCAGTTGTAAGTAGGACATTCAGATTCACAATGCCAACCCCTCTAAGATACTTCATACCTAAAACCCCACACCACAATAGTACTAACATAAAAAAAAACACCCAATCCCATGACTCCATAACTCTAGAAAACAAAAAAACACTTCATATCCCCAACTCCCTACACCCAACTCCTCTATCATAAGAAAATTTGAATCCAACCCAACTTTCTAGAGAAATTAATTTACAAAGGGAAAATCCTACCCGACACAGTGGAGTAAGTTTTACTCAGTTGGGAAAGGTTCGAGAGATATCTCGTTTCTCTCTTTTATTTCCTTTTATGTTTTCATGTATCTTAGGTTTTAAGTTTTTAGCTTGAGAGAAACAGCTCTGTTTACTCAGTTAGGAATATCTTCCTAATTATTTTGTTGAATATAATTAGAAAAAAATATCTCCAAAGTAAGCAAAACTCCAAAACTTTTACCTATTTGTTAAATAGACAATTATAAGTTACTGTTCAATACACGAATATATAGATATTTTGCTGGAATACTTTTTCTAATTCAATAAACACGCTGCTTAAATTTTGCAGGTTGTAGAATGAAGTTGAGAGGTGATGATCCTAAATGAAACTTTCATCATCTGTTCAGCAAAGAGTTCAGGAATTGAAAGCTTCTTCTTAGGGTGAACCAAATGGTCAACCTCGTATTAGTAAATGGGTGGGTTATGACTCTTTAATGCATCTATCTCAGGATTGCCAATGTGTAATACTAATATCCATGATTTTCTTTACGCTTTGGTAGATGGATTTCATGCCTGAAACCATATGTGATATCAAGAACAATAAGAAAATGACAAAAGAAGATGTTTTTCATCTTGTCAGTCTATAGACGTGTCTTGTGTTTCCTTCTGATCTTTGATATATTCACATATCCATCAGGTGTAGCTTATGGATGATGCAACTTAGACTTGAAAGGCAAAGTAAGATGACAGGCAGAAATCAGAAAAAGAAGATTTTTATATTATAACGATGATCCCTCATATTTACATTTTCATTCCGGCAATGCTTCATGTTTTCTCTTCACTATTCTGGCTTGACTACAGTAAGCCATCTAAATTACTGGCAAACTTTTGTGTATCATTGTCTCTTGGAAGTTTTTTATTACCCTCTTCTCTGGTTACTAATCCATTATGGTTTTCTTCTTTTCTGTATACATGATTAGTCAAACAGATTCTTGGTTACATTTTTGCTGATCCTTTGTCTGCTTCATTACTTGCAGTAACAGGGAAAGGGAATTGCTTGAAGAGCTTGCAGAATTGAACTGCTCAACTCCTGGCCGTGCAAGAGCAAGTCCTATCATCAGACCTCAAAGTGAGTCAGATTTGTTCTCGAGCAAGAAGCGTAGTCTTACTCTTGGTTGCAAGTTCAATTTTGAGTTCATGGTTTTCTAGTGATAGATTAAGATGTTCGTTATATAAATAGTGGGATTCCAGTTAATCTCAAGATTGCTCTATGAGTAGATAATAATAAGCACCACACTATCAAGTTTAATCAGGTAAAATGGAGTTGATATTTGTGAAACCTCATCCCCAACATGATCTGCCAACTTTATCACCTGGCCTAGAATTATTGTTCTAACGTTAGTAAACTTATCCCATCCTTGGACTAAGTTATCCGTTGCGTTTTACTGGTGATTGGAAGCCTACCAATGTTTGACAACTTTGACTGCCACGTTCTTGTGTATATAACTATTGCATTGATCATAGTTTACAGTCCTTGAATCTAAAAAGTGACTGCTAATTAATAGTCTAAGTTCTACTAAAGAAAGTTCTAAGTTGATGGAAATTATTTTTTAAAGCTTAGAGCCAATTAACGATGCAAAATAAATGGCAGACTTGGTAAATCTCTTGTCAAAGTGGCTGGACTATAATATCCTTCATGTAGTTTCCACTTCACATGATAAACGCTTACATTTGAAATGCAGACAAAAGGGCAAAAGTCCAGTGTGAGGATGATCACGATTGTTCATGAGCAACCCGAAGCTCTTGATGATTTATGGCAGAAACTAAAGGATGACAAATTCGTTCTCTTTGTGATTAACTGCCGGCGATTCTGCCGGAGGGTAGAACTATTGGATGTGAGTAAAGGCGAGGGCCCATGATCCTTAATTTTTTTTTGGTTACAAGAGGAGGCCGAAGCCAAACACACCTATATGTACCCTCTAAGAGTCGAACTTTCCATCAGCGGCAAATGTGTTAAGCATCCTGCCGTTGAGCAGTGGGTGCACTATAATCCTTATTTTTATAGTACTTCCATGAGTTTCAGAGAAAATTGAATGTTGCCAAAGTCTAGTATTCAGAGAAAATTAAATGGGGTACTCCACAATAATAATTGTGCGTGCGCACCTTCTTGAAAAGTAAATAATAAATGCAAATGACCTTTTAGAGTAACAATTGCAATAATATTGTTGTTATTAATGTTTTCACTACTGCAATAATACTATATTTTAAGGGAAATAATAACAACAACAACAACCCTAATAATAGTAATAATATAAAGAACAGCAACAACAGTAATAATAATAATAATCATAAAATAACAAACCCTTTCCCAAGAACCAAAGTTTAAAGGAAGAAGAAAAATAGAAAAGAAACCAGATTGACAATTTAAAACTCTACGCAATCGGAACATGCGCCGTACGAGTCCACACAATATCATGCATGACGTCTATATGATAGCTAAAGAATTGACCACACAATGACTATTTTGGTGCGTGCCAATGAGGACATTTGAAGTTTGTGGTCACAGTTTGTGATGGAAGTTCACCAAAAATGGTGAAACCCTACTCATGGACCAAGGTAGACAAACTCTCCTTCACCCAAACCTTATCATCAAGATCCATGAAAGCTTGCACACTGAGTGTGTTGGATGTTGGCTGTTTCTGGCCACATGCTTTTCTTTGATTCCGGTCAAGAGCTTCTGTTCGCCTAGAGAGTCTGTAGCAGAATGTTTGTGGATCTATTTGAGGTTTCCACACAGGAGTTTCCCGTGAGATGACCTATTCGGTTTGATTTTTCCTTTTCTGTATTTTTTCTAGTGTTCTCCTTGTATTCGTTGCTCTATTTATATAGAGCAGCGTGCTCCCCCCTCTTCCCGGATTTTCCTCTTGCGGCTTCTCTCATCTGAAGCGTTATTATCCAGAGCGTTACCGGAAAACCCAGTAACGTCCTTTGGCTGTTATGATCCTTCCTTATCTAAGATACAGATAATGGTCTGGATGACTAGTCCAGGTAGTTGTTACCTGTACTGTATGGTCGAGAATGACCACAACACATCATCTCCCACTTCGTCATTCGAGCCAAGTGTATAGACATACTGGTTTCCTCCCACTCTTACAAGGTTTCACCTAGTACTGTCTTTTCATGATTGCTACTGCAATCGATACCCGTTGTGTGGTTATTTTCCTTCACAATAATTTATTCGTTGTATGGTTGTTTACCTATAAACACTTTTATCCGTTGTGTGGTTATTTCCTTACATAACAATTAAACATACCTCAAACCTATGTTTGTAACATGTTTTTTGTTGGCATATATGAGATGGATATTTCGTTTCTCATAACCATATCATGAACATAGTAATATTTCACCATTATATGCTTGTTTTTTGAGCAATCAACTCCACTCTTGATAAGAGTAATTGCTGCATTGTTAACACAGTAAATAACAACTGACTTATCGGTTATTTCCAACTTCAATCTCGTATAAAGCGGCTTATCCAGACAACACTTGTTGCAGCCATACAACAAGCTACATACTTAGCTTCCTGTGTATGCAATGCTACACAACCCTGTTTCTTACATGCCCAAAATACAACATCACCTCCAAATAAGAATATTTGTCCCGAGGTTGATTTGTTGACATATTTGCTCCCAGCAAAGTCAACGTCTGAGTATCCTACTACTTTCAATTTATTTGCTTGAAAACACAGTTTCAAGTCTTTTGTTCCTTTCAGATATCTTAAAATCCTTTTTATAGCTACCCAATGTTGCCAACCTGAATTACTTTGGCATCTACTTATAAGACCAACAACAAAGTTGATATGAGGTCTTGTACATAACATAGCATACATCAAGCTACCTATAGCTTGTGCATAAGGAACATTAGGCTTATCGTCTCATTCACCGGGATAATCAGCCTTACTTAATTTGACCCCTTTTACAACAGGTATATCAACAAACTTGCATTCACCCATTTTAAACTTCTTTATGATATAGTCAATATATCTCTCTTGACTCAGGCATAAGAGTCAAGATTTTCTATCTCGAGAAATCTTTATTCCCAAGATATAGGATGCTTCTCCCATATCTTTCGTTTCGAACTTAGAGTTCAACCATGACTTGGTTTTGACAATCATCTCGTTGTCGTTTCCAGTCAACAATATGTCATCTATATATAATGATAAGATGACAAAGTGGCTCCCATTGTTCCAGACATATACATAGTGATCAAGTTTATTAGCAATAAACCCAATCTACAATGGCATTTTGAAAAGTCAAATACCATTGGCGAGGTGACTATTTTAAGCCATATAAGGATTTTTTCAACCTATATACTTTATCTTCTTGGCCTTCAACCACAAATCCTTCGAGTTGCTACATGTATATGATTTCTTCTAAATCTCTGTTTAGAAAAGCTGTCTTTACATCTAACTGATGTAAATCCAAATCATAGTATGCAGATATTGAAAGGATTATATGTATGGATACAAATTTGGCTACTGAAAAATATGTCTCAACATAATCTATCTCCTTTTTTTGCGAAAAAACCTTTGCAATCAACATCGCTTTAAACTTATCGATTGTACCATCGATCTTATATTTCTTTTTTAGAACCCATTTACTGCCTATGACTTTCCTTCTTTTTGACAAATCAGTCAATTCCCATACTTGGTTTTTCTCAATGAATTCAATTTTTTCATCCATGACTTTCTCCCAGTTTGTTGCTTCTGATGAGTTCATAGCTTACTGATAAGTTAAGTTATCAGTCAACTCATCTAAGTCCACCGAATTACACACTTCTTCTGCAAGATAAGTGTGATAATCCTTTAAGTAAGACGGAGTGGCTCTTGGCCTTTTATATCCACTTAAGGTTTCGGTAGTTTCAGGAAGATCTTTAATGGGCTTAAAAGATGATTGATCTAAATCTACTGGATCATTAACACATTAATCATTGTTTTTCAGGATGTCATTCTTAGTATCTTCTAAGAATTTAACATCTTTGCTTTCAATGAGTTCGTGGTCCTTATGATAAAACCGATATCCTTTTAAACCTTTCGGATATCCAATGAATATATATCCCAAGGACCTACTGTCTAGCTTATCTCTAGACTTATGAAGGATCTTTATATATGCAACAGATCCTCACCTCTTGAGATAACTTAGGTTGGGTTTTCTTACAAACCACATCTCATATGGTGTAGTGAATACAACTTTACACGGTACTCTATTGAGTATGTAAACCGCTATACTTATTGCTTCTCCCCAGAATACCCTTGGTAGAGGCATCATTCAACATAGACCTTGTCATATTCAGCAAGGTTCTATTGTATCTTTTAGCTACATCATTTTGTTGAGGTGTCCTGTGTATTGTATTTTGCTTTACAATACCAAAGTCTTTACAAAATTCTAGAAATTCTATCGATGTATATTCATCACCTCTGTCTGATCTTAAGACTTTGATCGAATGTCCTAATTGGTTTTCCACTTCTTCCTTATATTCTTTAAAAGCATCAAGTGCCTTAGATTTATGTGTAAAAAGATATAAAAATGATGTGACTTTACTCTAAAAGGCCCACATAAATCCGTGTGAATAACTTCTAACAGGGTTGTTGTTCTTGTTGATTCCTTGGGAAAAACTTTTTTTGTCATTTTTCCTTGTATAAAAACTTCTTACTTTTTGAAAGTATTTTCCTCAAATCCAAACAATAAGTTAAAGTTAGATAATTTCCTCAACTTTTCAGACTTATATGCCCTAGGCGTTTATGCCACATATTCATATCAATAGTAAAGACACTCTCAATATAAGCAGAAGATGTACCAATTTCATTATCACAAAGCTTAAATAGTTCATGTTCCACATCGAATTTCCTAGAGAATAGTATTCTCCTATGCTTTCCCACAGTCACCTTGTTAGGGATAAACCTAACCTCAAAACCTTTCTTTACTAAGGTAGGGATCGAGACTAAATTGTGCCTTATAGATGACACAATTAATACATCAGTCAATACTATCGGTTTACCTTCTACAAATATTCTGAAGGACCCAATAACCAAAACATCCAAGAAAATATTATTTCCCATGTAGACTCGATGTTTCCCAGGTTTGTATTCCTTCAGATCCATTTCTCCTTTCTTGGTCTTCGAGATGTGTTGAGTAACTCCATAATCTATCCACCAACCTGTCACTGGGTGATTCATATACAAACACTCTGAAATCACGTAAATTATATTTTGCTTCTCCGATTGTCCTTACTATGGGTTGTTTCCTCTATCTTTCTTATTGTGACAATCCCTTTTGTAGTGTCTTATCTTTCCGCAGTTTTTTAAAATTTTGATCTCGTTTCTTGTTATTCATGTTAAACTTCTTATTTGGTTTATTTTTCTTCTAGTTGATTTTGGAGCTAGACCCTATCTCATCTTGTATCACTAGCAACTTTTTTTTCTTGTTTTTTACCATGTGTTCTTGCTATATTGCTAGTTTTAAGGGCAACTCAAAAAGGTTAATCTCAAGCCCTAATCTGAGGCCAGTGGTGACCATGTCCATGAAGGAGGTAGACTGTTTAATATCGTTCATATCTGCATCGGTTCTGGGATGACTGATTTTGCTATGGCTAAGTCTCTAGCCATTACCAACATATGGTTTACATACTCTACTACATTATCTCCTTCTTTCATTCTGAAAGAGTTGTACTTTTGTAGTAGCAACTACATATATAATTTGACAGTTGTGTCATATTTAGTTGTTATTGAGTTAAACAACTCTTTAGCGGTCTCGTATTCTTCGAAGACCCTAATGAAGTCATCCTACATGTATGCCAACATGATTGTACTTACTATAGTGTCATCTTTTAAAAATATTTTATATATTTCTACTTGTTGATAAGTTGCGTTTAGAGGTGGCGGACACATAGTTTCCTTCAACACGTATTCAACACCTTTAAGTGTTAGAAACAGTGAGATTCTCTTCTTCCATATTTAGAAGTTAAGATCGTTCAACTTCTTAGTTTTTGCCAACTCAGACGCACATATTCGAGAGCTCATTTTTATGTGTTTGACAATAATACCAATTAAACGGTCTAAAAAGAAAACAAGCATAAAACAAAGAGTACACATAACAAGAATTATGTTAAAATGATGCATAATATCATGAAAACAAACCAGTGATAATTCCATAAGCACATTGGGATAAATTTGAAATTTTTCCAAAGAATTTCTGCCTTTGAACTTTTCGAATAATACCAAGGCTAAAATCATAATTTTAACTATCTGTCCACTTTTGAAATTTTTGAAAAAGACTAAGGACAAACTTGTAAAATTACTCTTTGGTATTTTTGTAAAATTCGTGATTGATCAGGGTTAAAACTATACTTTTAACCCTCAGACCGAATTTATAATTCTTTCAAAAGTATAGGGGCAATCCTGTCTTTTGACTGAATAGCAGAATTGAAATTATCTCAACCGAGAAGGGCATAAATGTAAAATCATAGCTCGATATTTCATAATTTTTATAAACTGCCAAGGGCAAATATGACTTTTTTGCATAATAACCCGAAAATATCTAGATAGTTTCGTAATTTCGCCCAATGGTAAAATTGTAAATATGGAAAATCGGTCAGGACGATGGAGAGGGAAAGAGGGAGACTAGAGAGAGGCGACCGACAACTCTGGCGTGATTCTCCCTTTTTTTTATGGTCTGCTTTGCGGCGGTCCTCGCCTGTTATTGCTTGCCTGCCTTGAGGCCGTTGGCGGTTCAGGCTTGCTTTAGTTTGCCTGCTTTGAGGCCGTTGGCGGTTCACGCCTACTGTAACTTGCCTGCATTCATGCCTTTGGCGGTTATGGCCTGTTCTAGCTTGCTTGCCTTCTGGTCGTGGGTGGCTCCAGCCTGTTCTGACCTACCTTTCTTCTGGTCGTGGGCGACTCCGACCTGTTCTGGCTTGCCTGCCTTCTGGACATGGGTAGCTCCAGCCTGTTTTGGCCTGCCTGCCTTTAGGCCGTTGGTGGTTCTAGCTTGTCTGCCTTCTGGTCGTTGGCGGTTCCGGCCTGTTCTGTCTGTGATCTCTTCCGTTTGCTGCCTCCTCTTTTCCTTTCTTTTTCCTTTTCTCATTTTTTTTCTTTCTTTTCTCTCTTCCTCTGAGAATCCCTTTACCAGAGCAAAATTATTTTTGTAGGGTCGGTGACGAGGCCCTGATACCAGATATTGGATGTTGGTTGCTTTCGATCACGTGCTTCTGTTCGATTCTGGCTGAGAGCTTCTATTCGCATAGAGAGTCTGTAGTGGAATGTTTGTGGATCTCTTTGAGGTTTCTACACAGGTGTTTCTTGGGAGATGACTTATTCAGTTTGATTTTTTTTTTTTCTGTATTTTTTCTATTATATAGAGTAACATGCTCCTCCCTCGTCTGGAGTGTTATTATCTAGAGCGTTACCGTAAAACCCGGTAACGTCCTCTGACTTTTATGATCATTTCTTATAAAAGATACAGGTAACGGTCTGGATAGCTAGTCTAGCCGTTAATACCTGTGCTGGATGGCCGAGAATGACCACAATATATCAGAGTGTTAGCTCAACTTGTGGGGCACTTTGATGCCTTTGTCGCTGGTGGGGAGCTCGATTCGAGGAAGGTGTGTCTGGTAGGCTTCGGCCTCCGTTTGTAACATAATGAAAAAATATGCATGAAATTTTGATGTGAATTCAGTGAACCTTTTTGAGGGAACAAATTGTGGCATACATGATAACTGTGCTTTTCTCACTATCATTACATGGGTTATATTATATATAATATATATATATATATAATTTATTTGGACTTCGATATCGGAAAAGTAAATTTGTGGTGGAGAGAGAGAGAGAGAGACCACTCAATTTATGCGTGTTTGATGTAAGAAAGGAAGTTCAGTTCTGTGATAAAACCGCTCTTTCTCACCTCACAACCGGAGCAGTTAAGAGGGAGAAGAGTCAGCGTCCTCTTAATGGCGAAACAGCACGGGCTTCTTGCACTTATTTTTATGCTTTCGTGGTCGGTCCCATTTGGACAACCAACTTCCAAAGTCAGCTTCCTTCCAGGCTTTGAAGGACCTCTGCCATTTGAATTATACACAGGGTGAGAGCATACAAAAACCCTTCATTATTGTTTTATTTGTGCATGATTAGGTAACTAAATAATAGCCTCGTTCTTCTCTACGGTTTCTTCCCTGTAATGTAGGCAGTTCTACGCGTCATCCCACAAATTTCATCCACTTTTCCTCTCTCTCTCTCTCTCTCTCTCTCTCAGAGGCTGGACCCATGCCCTCGGAGCCAACACTGGGTGTCGACTGAAGCAGGAAGACGGTTCTCATGGTGGTTAAATCCATGAGTGCCTCTTTAGCTGCCAAGCGCGATTTCTAGGAAATACATGGACGTTTCTTGGAGCTTGTTTGTAGTGGAATATAATTTTAGACATTGAGAAATTAATCTCATTTTATCTTGGCTTTCCGTAACTATGAAAAAGCAGATACATAAGTGTGGGGGAGAGAAACGAGACGCATCTCTTCTATTACTTTGTGAAGTCCGAGAGGAACCCAACAGAGGACCCTCTCTTGCTGTGGTTTACTGGAGGACCCGGCTGCTCTGCCTTCAGCGGTTTTGCCTTTGAAATTGGTAATTCTGCGTGTATCTTATTTTCCTTCCAAAATTATATCATGCACTATAATAGTTTGTATTCCTGGTCTTATCCATTGCAGGATAAGACAAATGGATGGGCTCATTGTCTACCTAGTTATCAAGCAATTTTGTTTATGAAAAACACCACTCATTAGCAATGGTGAATCTAGAATTTCTTGTGGGGTTGGGCAAATAGATTATTTGAGGTGGGACGAACTCTGTATAATAGCCATGAACTCAATAGTTTCTTGTAATTTTTTCCATTGGTTTTTTAAATTTCAGGTGGGACAGCCGCCACACCTTCCCTCAATTTAGATCCATCATTGCTCATTAGTTCCATTTGCTAATTATCCTCTCGAGTAGATATAGTTAAAATTTATTCAGATAATCAAGAGTACTAGAGTAATAATTGTAGCAAAGGAAATTATAAATGAAAAGGACTTTTAGAGTAGTAATATTGTTGTTATTGTTTTTACAATTGCAATAATAACTATTTCAAAAGAAACAACAACAACAATTATTATTATTATTAATGATTATCAACCCTTCTCCGTATAATGCATTCCTTAAAGGCCAGTCACTGGCGACAGAACTCGAACGCAGGCGGGCTCCATGTTTTCATTTCATTTATAGAAGCCAGCTTCAATGACGGAGACTTTGAGGACAGCTAATAAATTTGACCACACAATGTCTGTTTTGGTGCGTGCAATCGACAGGACCTTTGAAGTTTGTGGCGAGGGAGTATGATGGAAGCATCCCAAAGTTGGTGGTGAATCCCTACTCTTGGACCAAGGTAGACCACCTCTCCTTCACCCACACCTTATCATCAAGATGCATGAAACCCAAAGTGTTAGCTCAATTGGCAGGGCGCTTTGATGCCCTTGCCCTTGCCGCTGGTGTGGAGTTCGACTCCCCAAGGGTGCGGGTGTACTAAGCTCCAACCTCCTTTTTTAACAAAAAGTTAAAAAGATGCATGAAGTTTCAATGTGAATTTAGTGAACCTTAATGAGGAAACAAATTGTGAAAAGTGATTTTCTCAATATCGTTACATGAGCTATTTTATATGTATAATGATATAAATATCTACTGTATATCCATATTTAATAAACTTATATTATTATACAGGAAATCTGAATTTAGTTCGTCATAGATGAATGGTGCATCAAGTTACTTTTTTAATTTAAAAAGTAACTTTTCTTTTAAACTTTCAAAATGCAAAAATATATAAATACTTTTATTTTTTGAATTTAAAAAATTGGATGATCTAAATTTAGTGTATTGTTGAACTACTCATACATGCTGCACTAAATCCGGTCTCCCTTATCACATAATATTTAGATTATTGGCAGTGACTTTTAGGGCTCGGTGTGAAATTGCCACCCTGAGATCAACACTAGGAAAAAAATACAAGAAGAGAAGCACTTTGTATTGAAATTGTCGAATCTTGAAAGAAATATATTCTGAGTCACTCCCTGTTCACTTTCCTCCAGTTCTTTCTGCATCAACTCTGAACTTGCCATTGACATTGTAATTGTTGTTTTCCAAAATCCAAGGTTTCAAATGTCATCTTTGTGGATGCACCGACAGGGACCGGGTTCTCATATTCGAACTCCAAGGATGATTACATGACAAGTGACACCAAATCTAGTAATAATAACTACAGGTTCTTGGTCAAGGTAAGATACCACCACCTCTCTCTCTTTCTCTCTCTCTCTCTCTCTATATATATATATATACATACATATACATATACATATACACATACATATACATATACATACATACATACATATATATACATACATATACATACATACATACATATACATACATATATATACATATATACATATATACATACATATATACATATATACATACATATATACATATATACATACATATATACATATATACATACATATATACATATATACATACATATATACATATATACACATATATAGATATATACATATATATACATATATACACATATACATATATATACATATATACACATATATAGATATATACATATATATATATACATACATATATATACATACATATATATATACATACATATATATATATATATATACATCCATACATATATATATATATATATACATATAGATATATACATATACATATAGATATATACATATACATATATATATATATATATATACATATACATATATATATATATATACATATATATACATATACATATATATACATATACATATATACATATACATATATATATATACATATACATATATACATATACATATATATATATATATACATATATATATATACATACATATATATATATACATACATACATATACATACATACATACATATATATACATACATACATATATATATATATATATATATATATATATATATATATATATATATATATATATATATATATATATATATATATATACATATATATAAACTGCAAAATCAATACAAGCAGTTTGATTTTTTTTGAAAATTTTTATAGACCACCTTCCCTGAATTCCACCTACGTCGACTTTACCTTGCCTCAGAAAACACTCTAGGTCTGCCACTGACATACATCAACATGCATACATGTAGACATAGACATGACTGGTTTAGAATCGAACTGGCAATTCTAATTGAAACCGAACCCGAACCAATTGAGACTGGAATGAATGAAACCGGATCTAGAACCAAAGACCACCCAGTTCAACTCCAGTTCAACCTTTTATGGAACTAGAACTAGAACTAGCGGGTCTCCATAAATTTTTGAATATTTCTTTAAAATTTTAATTTTTTAAATGTTTTTTACCGGTCCCAGGCAGCTAAGACTCAAAGTGGAATCCGTTCCGTCCCCATTCTGTCCCGGTTATGAAACCAGAATTAGAACTGGGGGTCTTCATAAATTTTAGAATATTTCTTTAAAATTTTAATTTTTAATTTTTTTTACCGGTTCCAGGCTATTAAGGCTCAAACTGGAATCGGCCGGGTCCCGATTTTGTTCAGGTTTACCCGAAACCACCCATGTCTATGCACATGCATACAGAGTTAGTAACATTAGTCGTGAAAATGTGCTCAGTCTTGTTCTTCATGCAGTGGCTGAATTACGAGTATCCTGAGTTTCGCTGGAACCCAGTTTATATTGGAGGAGACTCATATTCTGGCCTTCCTGTGCCGTTTCTGGTTCAGCAGATTGCTAATGGTATCTTCACCATCAAGTATAACAGTTCATCGTAATTGCATCATCTATATTTTTGCTCATTTTTTGCTGTTTGTTATAAAATTCAAAAGAAATTGGGTAAAAGGAAAAACCAGATTATTACGTTTACGGATATTTGATCAAATTTGACCCAAACCCATCAAGTCAGGGTTTGGTAACAATAGAATTATATCTATTAGTTATTTGGTTCGGCCACGGGGTCCAACTAATATATGGATCCGGATATCCTCAATTAACTGGGCTTGCAACCAGCTACGAAAGGGTGAACTGTCACCAGCGGTGGAGTTGACGTGGCCGGTTTGTAACTAGTCCGGTGGTTCAAACCAGAAACGAAGAGGGTCCTAAAATTGGCTGAAACTTAAACCAGCCAAACCTTCACTGAAACAGCAATCGAACTAAGGACCCCAGGTCCAGTTACAGTTTTGTCTATCCAAAACTACACCAAAAACAGTCTTGCTGGAAGTAGAACCAAGAATTACTCCCTTTAATTTAATCTTCTTTTGTTATATATACTAAAATAAATCAATTCATCTGTAATATGTTTTTCCTCACAAAACCGAACATGGTATTGGTTAATTTGGTTTTTCATTAACTTTTAGCAATAAGAATCTAAACAAAATTGGAACTCAAACCCAGTCGTGACCCAAACTGGAACGAGAACTGCCTTAAACCGGAATTGCAACCGGACCACAAACTGCTGTGAAACTAGACCTAAACTGATGAAACCAGAACAGTAACTGGAACTGAGTAGGTCCCAGTTCAGTTATGGTTCGTTCAAGGAAAACTGCAACCAGCAGTTTATGTTTAGGAGTTATATAGAGATGAATATAGCTTACAAATTTTTGTACCAAATCCAAACCTAACCCAAATAACAATCCATGACATTGTAATCCACAAACAGTGTAAATATACTATTTTAATTTGGCGGTGCAGCTGAGGCAAGGTTTATTGTTTCTTATAGAATTTGGGTGTGATTTCTCATATGTCAAATTACGCATAGATCCATGTCAATATATATATATATACTCTTCTAGGCAATTTGAACATCAATTTTTGTGATTAAACAGAGTAAAGCTACTTTTACTTCAAAGAAAAAGTAAAAAGTACAAAATGTACTTTATATTTTTTGTTTTATAAAAACTAATTATACTTTTTTTTAAATATGAACCATTGAATAAAAAAGATAGATGATCCATGTTATCATGAAGAATCTATCATGAACTCTCTCTCTCTCTCCATGTGTATATATATAATATATAGAGTGAGATCTAATAGACATCCTCTCGTGCTAGACATTGCTTGATTGTTACCACTGTCTGTGCGATCAATCTAACTATGGTCATCAATGTACTCATCCTACGTCACATTTAATATACCCAATGTACATTAAATGACATTGAATCTCGTGTTGATATTGGTTGATAGCTTGATTTGTATTGTTGGGTGCGATCTTATGGACGTCACATATCATCTAATAGAGTTTGGCATAAGGTGTCTATCAACTTCCAATTTTCACACACACACACACACACACACACACATATATATATATATATATATATATATATATATATATATATATATATATATATATATATATATATATATATATGTTGATTGTTTACAAAAGTTGGACCTGGACCCCCTTGAAACCCCGAAGTTCCTAGTATTGTTGCTACCAAATATTTTTGTCATTGTTATTTAGCTACTCCCATTTTTTTTTATGAGAAGGACCACACCAAATTGCAAGGTTTTCTGCAAGCCAGCCATCTAGCCTGATTGTCGACAAGATTATAGTATCTGTATGATTTCTTTAACATAGAGGTATTGTTTGCCTCAATGTGCATATCTCACTCTTCCTGACCAAGAAAATATACATTCATTTTGCAGGTAACCAAGCAGGAAACGAACCATGGGTAAATCTCAAGGTATGTTACATCAATCTTACCTGTGGGTTGACTGACTAATAGTGATGGCAATAGTGGCCAGAACCACTCCAAACTGCATGGCAATATTGACCCCTTTACCACATATATGGAATAAGATGTATTTGATGCATGTGTGCTCATTATCCTTGATGAATGATCAGAGATGACAGCAATCTAAATGATCCTTGTCACATTGTAAACTCATGTGATAAGGATGGCATTGACGTCAATCAAGGGTGACCAGATACCTAGGGGATTGATTTACAAGTCAAAGGTCATCAATTTGATACCTCGGTCATGCATTTGGCTTAGGCCTCTCCAATCTCCATTATATTGAAAAAAATTCTTAAGTTTAATAATATTATTAAGGTTTATATTAGGGTGTAGGGCACCCTGAACTTGTACCCTTACTCATGGATGATAAAAAAAAAGATGGTCCAAAGCCTATCCCCATCCAGGGTAAGTAAAGGGTAAAACATTAAGGTTTGGGTATGGGACCGGGTGTACCCATCACTAATGGCTTACCAATAGGACATGTAGCATTTCACATGACCAACATAATACTCAGAAATCTTTTGGTTAAATAGGCGCATGCACACACACGCTACGGTCTATACAATAGAGACACATAGAAGTGTTGGTATTCAGCAGTAAGAGTATAAATTGTTGGGTGTTTTCAAAATACCAAAATATATTTGGTGAAGGTTATGAGCACAACCATATTATAACATTAATAGCCACTTAAGTGATAATTGTGCTTGTTAGTAGCAGGTATAGTGGTTGTAACTCTTGAGTATTTTTCAGTCATGTTCTGGTATTAAAAAGCATTTCTTTATGTGATATCATTAGTAGCACATATAGTAACATAACTCGAAAAAATTTCAGTCATATTTTTACATTAATACCCTCTTATTTGACTGATATTATGCTCATTAATAGCACATTAAGTGGATGTAACTTTTGAGCATTTATAATCCATTTTATGGCATTAAAGTTCACACAATTATGTTATAGCATTAAAAGTCATCATGCCTCTCTCTCTCTCTCTATATATATATATATAGTGATATTGTAAACAAGATTCATCCCAACTTTTTCTCCTTGCATGAGTTCTTTCCAGCTTAGTTTTTCAAGAGATTTTACAAGTCCAACTGTAGCACTAATTGGGTTGGCAACATCATAATATTTGATTTATCGGATTATTTACAACTTGATTGTGTTCATGAAGACGAATCAATGGTCTTTGTTGTATCATGAAGCTATTTATTGAAGTCTATTGCATTCGGTTATTGATACTGGTGATGACAAATAAACCTAAAGGTTAGTGTTTATTACGCTTCAAAGTATAGTGTTGTCCTAACCTCCTTTTAAGGGTGCTAAATTTGATCTCTCGAGGGTAACTACTCAAAAACCGTATCATCTACAAGAGTTCAACTCCAATATAAATCCTCCGTTATTTTGGTTAACTTAGTGCTCAATGAGAATATTGCAGGGATATATTCTTGGCAACCCAGTTACGGATCGTGAATTTGATGCAACCTTCGTGCCATTCGCACACGGCATGGGCCTCATCTCTGATGAACTCTACAAGGTGGTGTTGGAAAAAAAAAAGTTCTATGCATCTTCAGAATGATTCTTTTCTCACAGACATCCACTGATATTTCATGTTGGGATCAACTTAAAGAATTCTGAATAAAATGAAGTGTTATTAAGAAAGTTAGTTTCATATAACGTTTACATAAAAGAGTCACTCTTGTTAAAATAATTCATGTGTTTGTTGTTGTCTGTTCAACGATCAAGGGTATCTCACCTCACAGCTGTGAATGAAATTATCCATGCAACTGAGGGGAGCAGATTACACACCTGCTTGCTTGCGCGCGCACATACACACAATAGAAGACAACTAAAAGAGTTCTCCTACATCTTGCCTCTCTCTCTGTCTGTCTGTCACTCTCTCCACGGACACTTACGTATACTGTAAAGTGTGAAACAAGCTTGTCCGTTATGCACAGCTACAACAGAGTAGTATTCATCGAGTGTCGAAATGACAGAAGCATGAACAACGTTTATTGTTTGATCAAGTTTCTACATGAATAAGTACCGAATGCCAAGCACGTGATGAAACAGATAGTTCCATTATCTCATTCTGATGCATACATTTGATCACATCTTCTTAAACCTATGATGTTAATCGTACAGATATATGCTTAAGATTTGAGCTATCGTTTGATATTGACAGGCAACCAAAAGGAGTTGTAGGGGAAAGTATGCCTTCCCACAAAATGCTGAGTGTGCCATGAACATTGAGATGGTTAATCAGGTAACATCATTCCTTTGGTTACTAAATCTGCTCATTTTTCATCCTTATTTGAAGAACATGTGATTAATTAACATTAAAAATGCAGAAAACTTCTGGCATAAATACAAACAATATCCTGGAGCCCAATTGCTATCTGCCGAGCACCCCCGACCCGAGAAGAAGTCTCAATTTTCAAATGGCTCCTGGTGGAGCTTCAAATCTAAAGGAGCGCATTGTCTTTCCTCTACACTGCCGGGTCTCCCCTTCCCTCCCTCCCACCCTCTCTCTGTCATGCACGAACATTTCACGTTCACTCTGACTCTTTTCCCCAAGAAATAACAAAAATTACAGCAAATGTACAAGGATAGACACAATCAAAGCATATGAAGATCATTAATTTCGTTATCTAGGCAACAAAATGGAGGTGGTCATGAAAATATCATGAGATATTAGCATAAGGAGTTAGTTCGATATTATTACTACTTGATATCGTATAGAAAACAGAAATTACAAAAAGTATTATGCTGCTAAGGAAATAATTTGAATTATTGAACACGATGAAGGAAAAGGAGAATTCGACTGAACGTGAGAATACAGATAATGATTGCGGTTTAAAAACCTAAAGACACACCCACAAACACATATTATACGATATATGACACAAATAAAAGCCGCTTTTGTCTATAATCAATTCATGGTGTCTCATGATTCTAAAAAAGAACGTAAAGCCAACAAAGAGCACGAAAAGTGTCAAACGATATACAACTAATTCATCTGACTTAAAAAGTTTCCAGGTGCACAAATTTAGCCTCTTCCACATATAATCTCCATGAGTGTAGGCTTTGAATTTAAATAAGTGGAGAAGCTTAGGAAAGCAATTTCAGAATATGGTTGAAATTGGATATGGCTAATTCCAGGTAAAGCGGAGCTGGCGGTTCAAAACCGGCGGCTCTGGTTCTCCACTGAATCATATAACTGAAATAGGTTTTCACCCTGCTCCATCCACCATCTGCTTATGGTTCTGGTTTGAACAAAAATCTAAATAAATAAAATTAAAATTTTCAAAAAAGATCTTATAAAATGGATTAGTTTGAAGGTTTGAACTGCTGGTCTAGTTCCGTTTTGATGAGAAGAGGAATAGTCACGGCCATGATTGTAGTTTGGGTCTGGTTTGACAGGTGCCCAGCGTCAAAGCAATAGCAGTAGCAGTAGTCCCACGGAAGGAGAGGCACCAGCCACGTGGGAGGGAACCCAAAGCCCTTTCTATAGTGGGGTAAGCCTTTGCCTTACAGTAGGAGTTTGGAGTAAGGGAATGGCTTGCTCCACACACGTTACGCCACTACCGCGTAGGAACTTACAGGCTGGTCAAGATCTTATGACAGTTTGGTTCTCGTTCAAATTGGCCAGCCGGTTCCGAGCTGAGCATGTCTACTTGAGATTAATGTTGCTGGTATTGCATGATAGATCATGTAAGTACAACAGGCAAATATCCACCTACATCTTAAAACACAATTCGGTAATTTATTTTATGTTCTTAATAAAGAAAAACAATTTCGAAAAATAGCATGTCAAAAGATTTTTAAAAATTAGAAAATAAATGTTGTACGTACCTTGATCATATACACCTATCCAGGTATCATTATACGACAATTTTATTGCATCTTATCATATGAATTTATACCATTTGTTAGTCAAGATATTTTCATACACATTTTTGTGAAAGATTTTGCTAGAAACACAACACGATAGGAGTGACATACATAAATCTTCATGCATGCAGGAGTACTCGTACAACCTGTGCGAGTATTGGGCAAATGATATGAGTGTTATGGAGGCATTGCATATCCGGAAGGTAATATGTGGATGTATCTTTCTCTACCCTTGATGTGTTGCCACTTTCCTAGTGGATATAACTCTTTAATATTGATTTTATACTTTAAACAAAAATCCCGAATAGTTGCTTAAACATGAGTTTTTATTTATCTTTTCAAAGGGAATCCATTAGTACGTTTTTTCCTGTTTGACTAGTGAATAGTTTGGTAGTGGGGTCAAGTTCCAGTATTTATAAGTGCTCCTATTCATTCACCGAAGTCGGAGCAAGTCATATTTGTGTTTATCTTTTCAATCGTGTTGTGTCAGAGTATCCATCGTGAGTCCTTTGCATCAATATATATATATAATAAGAATGTAAGGGAATTTTAAGATGTATACTCTCCAAACTTAGTGATCGATCAAGAATGATGTCATCATTTTTGTCACATGAGTAAATCCACTATATGATAAGAAAAGATACTTATTTGTGTTATCTCTTATCATCAATTAAGAACGATTAGACCATAATATATATATATATATATATATATATATATATATATATAGAGAGAGAGAGAGAGAGAGAGAGAAATTGGATTCTACTCATCACTAATATATAAGCTCATGTTTACTCGTTGCTTTTTGCTGGTATGAGTATAATTTAAAAGTTTTTAAATTTTTTAAAAAGACGTAAGATAGTGTTCTTACAATCATCCTTTAAAAATGACAAACGGGTATAAATGAATTGTGTCATTGGTGAACAAGATCCAACCATTATATATATATATAGGAAAACTGGATCGACATGCTTGCTCATGCTTACTTTTTTTTTTTTTGTGACATAAGGTGCAACTTAAACATTTTTAAGAGTTTTTCAAAATGTATGAAAAACAACCTGCTTTAAAAAAACAATGAGTAAACATGTGAGAGATGAGCAACATGAAATCATTATATATATATATGTATTATGTGTGTATACAAATGATTCTTCAACGTTCCTGCCCAATGATAACCTTCCCCATCAGCTTTCTGTCACTGTTGACGACTTTTCAAGCCATACAATCCTTGTTTTGCGCTAAAGACTTCAACTTCGTAATTGAAAGATATAGCTTTAAGAAATTGCTGTTTTATCATCTGCAGGGAACGATCGGAGAATGGCAGAGGTGCAACTGGAGTATTTCCCTCAGCTATGCCAATGATGTATTCACTGCAATCAAATATCACAAGAATCTTACCAGTAGTGGTTTTCGTGCACTAGTTTACAGGTAAATCATACCATCATATATTTTAGAAAAAAAAACTATCATGTGGTAAATATGTTCAGTTCCGGTTTCCTCGAAACGTTGAACCGGAACTAAATCAACACAGAACCAGTTTGAACCATCGGTTTTTTATTTGGTTTTGGTTTCAGTTACGTTTTCTCGGTATGATTTTTAAAAACATCGAACCGTAATCAAACCAGATGGTTCTCGATTCCGGTTTTAGCTGCTTTTAGAACCGGTCCAGTTCCGTTTTGAACTGGCGGACCAATTTCAAATGAGTCTTATCTATATGACACTTTGAGACTTTAATTGCTCACGCAAATCAGGATAGTTTTTTAAAATTTCCCCTCTATGTTAGTCTCTCCCATCTTCATTATGAAGCTCACTATCTGTGTGTGGGTACCATTTCGATCGCAAAATGTTTTACCATTAAAACAATAAACACAAACCAACAATGTTGTTTTCCTTTTGTTTTGTATTTTAGTAGTTACCTGTTATGGATGAATCAAATCTTAAAATTGACTTGTTATAAATCTAAAGATGGTGACTTGCCATTACAACCTAAAGAACCGTAACTGCAAAGCCTCACAATTTCAACATCTGATAGACTGTGAAACTTATCTTACGTTACCTCTAATTTGTAAAAATTAAAATGAGGTAATTAAATAATACAACTGAATTAGTTGTAAATATTGCATCATATCATACCATAATTTATTAAATGTTAAATATTAGTAGGTAGATCAATGAAATCTAGGTACATACCTGTATCATCCCCCAGAACATTCTGATTCTTTTTTTAATCATTTAAATTAATTTTCTTCATCAAATAAAGAAATTAAATCTACAATAACAAACAACAACAACGAAGCCTTTTCCCATACTAGATAGGGTCGACTACATGGATTCTTTTTTTTTTAGAATCCATAGTAAGTCCGACAAAGTTTTACGTTGGCTGTCGGAAGCCTATCACAACCCTCCTCCTTTATTCAGGCTTGGGACCGACCATGCAAGGGTGATCCTTTACATGGCGGAGTTTAAGAAATTAAATGTATGCTTTGGAAAATTTAGACATTGGTACCGCATATGATAGAGGTCCAATATGACGTTTAGAAGATTAACTGAATCACTTTGCGATGCAACCATGTTGTCATAAAACAAATTATGCCTAACTACATAAATTTTCTCCAGTGGTGATCATGATGCTGTTGTTCCATTCGTCGGGACACGAAGATGGATTGCCTCATTAAACTACAAAGTCATTGATCAATGGAGGTCTTGGTGGGTGGATGGACAAATAGTTGGGTATGCAATTCCAAATTAGCACTCTAGATTTTTAGAGATTAATGCCTAATATTAACGTCATCATTTGTTTTTGACACAGATTTACAACAAGTTATGACCATAACATCACATTGGCAACTGTTATGGTAAGCAGCCCTGCATGGTATTATTACTTTTTAAGTTGGACCTTCACAATAAAATCTCTCTCTCTATATAGTGATTGGATCCTACTCACCAACTAATATTATTCACTCATATATAACCATTATTTTTTAGGATCATGAGTATAATAACATTGTCCTTCGTCTTTTTATAAAAAACCTTTAAATTTTTTAATTACACTCGTCCCACCAAAAATCAATGATTGTACATGAGTGAATATATATGTGGGCAAGATCCGGATTTCCTATATATATAAAGAGAGAGAGAGACACATAAAGACACACGGATCCATACACATATTTGTTTTCTAAGCTTGAGAAGGCTACAACAATTATATCAAAGTTCTGTATTTTTTTCCCTTAAAACCATAATCACCATTCTCTAAGCATACTTCCAATTTTCTCATCAATCGCTAAAATCTCTCAAGAACTAGAAATATCTGTGTGAATTGCATTGTTCATGGTCTTCTCCCAAGAATATTTCAATATTATCAGATTTTTGGATTATTTTTACGAACTTTAAATTATTCTGTTTTTTCATTCAGCAAAAATAATACTAAAACATGTTATTCGATCTTTTGCAATAACTGCATAACGTAAAAGAATGTTGAAAATGAGAACGGTGTGTATGCTGCAAAGTAGACAGTAGACCAATATGTTTTATTATTCATGAAATTTATGAAAAAAGTGTGAAATTGTTGGAGGAGAGAACAGACATAAGTTCCATCCTTCCCCTCTCTGACCCAGACTTCATGGCCATTGCAGGGAGGAGGCCACACAGCTCCAGAGTACAAGCCAAAGGAGTGTTTGGCGATGGTTGGAAGATGGTTTTCTTATACTCCACTTTGACAACAAAATCTCAACCTGACTAAAGTCTTTGAGGTGGAAGTAGTTAGTAGAAACTTTTTAGGGTGGGGCGTATAGCTCACAGTTACACAGTGGGCTTTGTATCACGGCTAGAAATAAGCAGCCCGAGTTTATACGGCAACATTGTAATACAGATTATGGACTATGTGGTGGGTTATATTCCTCTATTTTAACACTGGATCCATTATAAGTACTAATGCAATGCTCGTAGAAGACATAACCTTACTGAAGTGAAACATGGAAACCATGTAAGGTTCCCAAAGTAAAAACATTAACATATCAATAAATTTGGAATGTGTGGCTTACATTTTTTTTATAGTTTTTTATCATATAAGTAGACCTAATGGATATCAAATCTAGGTCTGGTACTGATATCTCATTTGAGATATGGTCCTGGACCTATATATCCAGGTCTGTCCATTAACACCTCCGGTGTATGAATTTTCTGTTTGAAGTTTTTCTTCTAGCATTTGAGGCAGCTGGTGTGTAATTACAACAACAACAACAAACAACAACTAAGCCTTTTCCCATACTAGATGGGGTCGGCTACATGGATTCTTTGTTTTCAACGAGCTCTATCATGTGTCATGTTAGCAGTTAACTCACAATAAGCTAGATCATTCTTTATTGTTTCTTTCCAATACTTTTGTGGTCGTCCTCTACCTCTTTTAATACTTTCCAAATTTAGTTTTTCATACCTTCTTAAAGGTTCTTCTTCTGATCTTCTTTTTATATGTTCAAATCATCTTAAACGATATTCTCTCATTTTATCCTCTATTCGTGCCACTCCTAATTTGTTTCTAATAACCTCATTATGTATATAGTCTTTTCTTGTATGACAACTCGTCCATCTCAACATCTTCATTTTTGTCACAGACATTTTTTGTACATGTTGAAGCACCTGGTGTGTGATTGCGCTAGAAAATATTTTGAGAACAAAGAGAGTTGTTTTAGGCTGAAGCACCACACACACACACATTTATATATATATATATATATATATATATATATATATATATATATATATATAGAGAGAGAGAGAGAGAGAGAGAGAGAGAGGAGGTAGGTAGTCTTAGCTTCATAATGGTATTTGGTGCAAAATCTTCCATAAACATCTCCACCGGTTGATCTTTGAGATTGATAGTACAAATTCAAATCACTCTATGAGTACAAGTACAAAATCAAGGACATATGATTCAAATCTCCGCTGTCATCTTGAGATGTTTATAAAAGATTATGCACCAAACACCGTTATGCAGGTAAGAGTCCCTATATATATATACACTACTCCTTGTAGAAGGTTTGAGTTCCTTTTATTGTGATTCTCTTCACGAAATATGCACACACACAAGAATACGGGCCAAAGGAGTGCCCATCCATGCTTTAGAGACGGCTATCACGCACCACTCTTTGCTTCTCAATCAAACTGAGAACCCTTTTATGTTCCAAAAGGAAATATTGCTTGAAATAGAGGAATATCACGTATAATTATTAGCCTTCGGCTTGAAATACACTGTGAACGTTGAACATCTGCGACTTTATGAAATGAACAGTAAAATTAAAACAATACGTTGGAAAAAGTCATGCTTCTGTTCCAGCTTTACAATACTAATTAACATTTTAAGATGTAAATTTTCTGTGTTCACACAATGGGAGGCTCAAGCTTGGTATGAATGTCTCAAGAGTTGAACTCAAGGCCAACTTCATGCAAGTGGAGAAAGCCTGCTAGGTGAGCCAACGCTACAACAAAAACAACTAAGCCTTGTATCATACTAGATGGGTCAGGTACATAGATTCTTTGAAACTCAAACTTGAAAGGTATAACTTTGAAATCTATATATGAACTCATCATGGTTGCATGCAGAGCTTGATTCAAAGTCGACTTCATATTTGCTTGACATTTCACACACGATGATGTAATCAATCCATTATATAAAGTACAAAATTAACTTCGTCCTGTGTGTGTTTGTGTGTGCACGCATGTGCGCACATATTTATTGATTTGTAGGGCCAGATGATGTAATCAATCCATTATATAAAGTACAAAGTTAACTTCGTACTATGTGTGTTTGTGTGTGCACGCATGTGCGCACATATTTATTGATTTGTAGGACAAGTCGGGATACGTCAAGATAAAGAAGGTCCATAGAGTAAACAACTTCACCAAGCAGGGGTGGAGGGAAGGGGGGGTCGTGGCACCCCCTAGAATTTGAAAAGTTATATTGGTTCTCTGGAATTCTGAGGAATATCTCGTACCTCAGAATTTTGAAAAATAAAAGATAGAGAGGCACCGATTTACCCTTTCACTCCTGGTCGCCATCGACTTTCAACGCATGAAGCCTCTCAAACCTCTTGCAAGTAAAGCCAATGAACCGAGTTGCTTATTGATCTGCTTTGGGTGACTCCTTCGAGACTTCAATTAATTGAACATAAAGAACACGTATTTGTCTCAGCTCGACGAGTATAACTATGAATATCAATGTTTATTTTGCCATAAATTTATATAAACCTTCTCTCTCTCTCTCTCTCTCTCTCTCTCTCTATATATATATATATATATATATATATATATATATATATATATATATATATATATATATATATATATATATATATATATATATATATATATATATATATATATATTTGAACGTTTGAAACTTACGAAAATGTGAATTTAAATGAAAAGGAGCTAAAACTTGGACTCATTATGTATCAAACAACCAAGAGTTTGTATAAGCATAAACATACTCATTATAAAATTTACTTGTTACAAAACAATAAATAAATGTACATGTTCAAACATGAATTGCTCATGAAGACGAGCTAGCTTGCATAAAAAAAATGAGCCAACCACAACTAAACCCGCTTTTGGTTTTTTGGGTCATTTTTACTAGCCAGCAGACTTTCACTTGACCTACCATCTCACCAAGCAGAGACCCCATACTCACCCCAGCAAGAGAGGTTCTCTCTCTCGACTTTTGCCGAGCCGCTCATATGGACGTCTCCATCTATTGGCCCACCAGCTGCCATCGTCCTCCCTTGGATAAAATTCCTGGCTCCGTCCCTGTCACCAAGCAAGCACATCGGCCAAAGTCTTCCCTTGTTGCAGGTTCTTCTCTATAAAGGCTTAACCTTAAATTCAGAATCCCAACTGAAGGCTTATTGGTCAAATAATCATTGAAGAGTTTTAATGATCCTAATGAGGGCTCTCTGCGCCACCTTCATCGTTGTTACGGCCATCCACATCGTCGGCGTCTCTGCGAATTTCTCAACAGATTTCACCGTGTACTGGGGACAGGAGAAGGCCTACATTTTCAACTATGGCAACTCCTTACGACTTTGGCTGGACCAATCGACAGGTTTGTACTGTTCGACTGATCGTCTTCTCTTTTTCTTTCGTAATTATAGGTTGAAATGAGAAGGGACACGCTTACAGTGGTCTGAAGATTTAAAGAGATGATTACATGAAGCTTCGATGAAGAAGTGTGAAATTTAGATGGGTAAACCTTCAGAAAGTAATTAGAGGAAGGTCTAAGAAATACTGAAGGTAACATTAAAGCGTGATCTTGATTGTTAATTTGGAGTTAAATGCTCCTGTGATATTAAAAGATAATGGCGACTAAGAATCCATGAATTCGACGCTACCTTTTGTGGAGAAGGCCTGGTATCGATATCCATTCGTTTATAGTTTGAAAAATTAAAGCTAACAATGCATCTCTGTTGACGAAGCAGTATCGCAAACGAATTAAACTGCAAGCATGCAGAGAAGTAAAGCTATTGAATGTTGAATTTCCAAATTCAATCATTTATTAGTGTGTGTTTCACTGAAGATTTCTATGCGTGTTCTATATTAAGAAAATGGCCTTAAAATCTCTAACCGTCAAAAAAACATTTCGACCTTTTTTCTTGAGTATGTTCGGTGCGTGCGTTTGTATTTTGTTTTTGATGGTATGTTCTCTTTGTTGGTTGGCAACCATGAACCGCTAATCTACGACGAAAGCATGATTTCTACTTGCATAACGAATGATAGCTCAGCTGACTCGGGGATTGACTCACAAGTTGAAGATCATGAGTTCAATATCCGGTGCTTGCATCTGGCTTCAGCGTCCCATTGTGCCCGTGAAAGTATTTCTACTACCTGTGACAATGACATGCATTTAAATTTTCATGGTAATTGGAAACAATTAATTATAGTGAAAATCTATCCCAGCCTTGGATCATGGTCTGTCCACCAGAAGACCACTAGTAGATGGTTCATCAAACGAGATGCAATAACATACTCGTTCTTGTTTATTTCGTAAAGAAAATCATTTTGAAAGCAAAAAGATAGACATAAAAGTAAGAAAATATCAAAGTATATAGGACACCCTGAAAACGATACAAATACCTTGATGATATTGAGCCAAGTACATGATATGATCATATAGTATCGTGCAATAGGAATTGATAACACCTTTTATAAAATTGTCCTTATCCACGTACATTACGTGAGACTAAATATTTGCGTTGATTTTCGGCTTCAATGACTATGATCCTAATCTTAATAATTAATATGTTCGGTATCCTGATGATCATGTGTTTGTTGTGGTAATTTTTGAAGGGACGGCACTCCGAACTTTCAAGCAATACATGTTTGGTAGCATCCAGATGTATGTGAAAGTCATCCCTGGAAATTCTTCGGGCACTGTTGCAGCTTTCTACGTAAGAACCTTCTTCATTCTTTAAGCTTTGACTATACCTTTGGGCATTGCTGCATTCTGGAGGAACTGATAGAAAATCACCTTCCGTGACAAATGATAGAATTGTGGTTGCTTTGGTTTCAACTAATGAACTTGTTTGCCAATAGCAACCAATGAATCACTAAGCAACAATATATATATATATATATATATATATATATATATATATATATATAAAGAATGATAAGATACTTCGATACCGACAAAGCACTAATAACACCGTCCCATCACCAACAATGGTACTCCTAGTTTACCCTATCATTCCCCCCCCTCGGAGAGAGAGGCAAGGTGGGTTGAGAGATGCCTTCCACATGCATTCCCTGGTATTGAACTCAGAACCTTGACATTGAGTGTTCTTTCCAGCCAAATGTTATGGCTCTTTTGAAACAAAACATACTATTTCTACGGTGAGGATAATCAAAAGTGATGGAATAAAGATGTGTCTTTACGAGTCTTTGAGATTTCAGAATCCACATCAATCATGATCTCAACTAGCTAAGACATCCCAAGTACATCTCTCAAACAAAAAACGTTTGCCATCTTTTGTTAAAATTCGAAAATCCTAAGCATACTATCTCCACCCTGGTTCAAGGCACGACCTTCAGGTGTCGATTTCATGACATTCAAATTGAAAGCTACTTTTATTATTTAAATATGGGTCTTCTCTATCTTAAGTATGTTGAATCAATCCACGAAATTAGATTCAACATCTGTTTCAACAAACCAGAAGAGAGAAAAAGAAAACCAGAACAGCACCTAGAGCGCACGGTAGCTCATCAGCATGGCACTCAGAAGCCATTAACGCTCATCGGCATCGGCCTCCTGTTGCAACAAAAAAAGAAAGATAAAACAGAAGATGTCTAACTGTTGGGATTATAGTGTCACAATATGTCTCATACAGTCTCCTCTTCCAGATGCGGCTCTTTATATAACTAGTTTTGGTTTTAATTTCAAATCTTTCAATGCTGATATTCCATTGTTTAAGAAGTATGAGTTCTTGCCGTGTTGCACTAGTTTTTGAAAACTTGTGTGGGTCTCAAGTCAGCTCCCACGTCCTTGTCCATCTGACATAACTGAGAGCCCTAGTTTTCTTGAGTCTGCATTAGCATCAATATCGATCTTACCAAATCCTCTCACCAAGAGACACATAGAACTTGTTCTACTGAGGATATTACAAACCCATGATCCACAAACCTCCAAGAAAATTATGTCTCTGGACCAGGGTGCAATTAATAGGGATGACAATCTCAAACCGACCCAGGGAAACCCATAAGAACCTAAGCGGGCAGGTGTATTTCCAAACCGTTGGTTCCGGTTTACCTGATCGGTTTATCTGGAACCAAGAACCAGAACCAAACCGAGATAAGGTTGGCCTTGGTTCCTGTTTAGAACTGTTGGTTTCATTTTTGGTTCTGAAACTGAGGTTCAACCAGTTCTGGACTAGAAAAAATATTTAAAATAGAAAAGCTATATACATACATACATACATACATATATATATATACAAGGAACTAGTTGCCAGTTCCAGTTTTGGGCCAAAACCAAAACTGAATTTAATGGTTTCCGGTTCCAGTTATGGGTCTGGTTTCAATGGTTTCGGTTTCAATTGATTCCTCGATGGATTCGGTTCCAATTAAAACCGGCAAGCCTATTTGAAACTGATTAGGGCATATAGTGGTCCGGCTTGCAGTAACCGTCTCTAGTTGTCATGAGGTACTATGACGGATTTTTATTTCCTGAAAAAAAGAAAGAAGTGACACTCGTAGAAATAGTTAGCTATTGGGGAAGGTTCTCGTTAACTACACTAATATATTATATAAATCATGATTGTGTACAATACGTTATCAAATAATGTTATAAACAACACGCTATTTGTAGACGGGTGAATTGAGGACGTTTCTGTCGAGATGCACTTAGAGAATTCCTTGCATTGAACTAGGACTTAGTATTATAAAAAGGTGAAACGTGGATGACTTAAGCGTCTTAGCCATTGGAGGGTTGGGTTGGGTTCTCGAGTTAAAGAGAGATAAAGCTGGTTCTGGAACTACGAGATCCATAACACGGGTTGGGACAGGTCTAAATAGTTTTTTTTTTAAATGTGGAGCAGCTCCGTGTGAGGTACGAATCTCCCCGCCACCATCCCTACGTGTGTGTTACTGTTAGGAGGGGCTAGTTGTTCCCGGAAGAGGTATAGAGTAACCTTTTAGGAAAGTACCAAAAGTTGGTTGTATCTCTATGTTTATTATGTACCTACCTACAACAATAACTAAACCTTATGAGATCGGTTATATGGATTTTTTGTTTCTACCAAACCCTATCACTGCCATATATTGGTAGGTAACTCAATACCAGCTAGATTATTTATTATTATTATTTTATCACTTTTGTATTCTTATTTCTCTTCTTTTAATATTTTCACAATCTAGTTTTTCATAATTTCTTAATAAAGTTTTCTTTGGTAGTCTTTCTACGTTCCATACCATCTTAAATAATTTTCTCTCATTTGATCCTCTATTGGTGCTACTCTCAATTTATTTCTAATAACCTCTATACAGTCCTTCCTTGTATAATCACTCATCAATATCAACATCTTCATTTTTGTCATGTACATCTTTTCTACATGATGATTAACAATATTATATAATATAACAGGTCTTATTGTTCGTTCCTCTATAGTATTTACCTTTCAACTTTAATGGTATCTTATTGTCAGATAAAATATCTACATGACATAAAAATACATACATGACTAAAAAGTGCAACGATATTATACTTTTGTCCATATATATTGATTGGTTCCTACCTATCACTTATGCTTTTTACATGTTCAGCATGAGTATAATAACAATGTTTTTCACTTTTTTAAATCATTAATATTTTTAAATTACATTCATGTCACTAAAAAGCAATGCATAAATGTGTTAGAAGTGGACAAGATCTGATTTTCTTTATATACATACATATATATATATATATATATATATTATATGTAAAGCAACATTCAAGGAAGTACCAAAAGTTATTTATATATCTTTGCACTTCATATTTGTTTATTATGTACATATATACATGATATAAAAATACATACATGAAATCAACCATATTACACTTTTGTCCAATTCAAAGAGGTTTTTAGTTATTTGGTGGGGTATTTCATTGATTTAATGTATTTGTTATTGTTTATTTGACGTATTGATTTTATTTTCAGCCAAAAACAAGAAAATCAAAAACTAGGTTAAGTTCTTCACTCGAGACATGGCTAGAGCGCATCTCTCCCATTGGGTAGACTTGCTTGAGGCATGTCTCAAGTTGGGAACTTAACTTAGTTTTTAATTTTTTTATTTTTTCGTATATTTCTTGATTTTTTCTTTTGTGCTTGATTGTTATTGTTGTTTTCCTTCGTTCTCTTAGTATTGATTTCGTTTTTTTGTTTCGTTTTAGTTTGCTCTTTATTATTCTTGTTTTTCTTCGATAAAATTTGTAAGAATGTTCAGTTGCAAAAAAAGCAATAATGGTCAATGAAACATCACTTGCTGGAACAAAGAGATCCGGTGACATAGACTCTTGCTGAAAGTGGGTGGGAGAGGAGATTGGGTGAGAGGAGAGAAAAATGGTGTAATTGAGTATGAGAGGAGAGAATATTTATATGAAGGATAATTTTAATATTTTTTGGAAATAGAAGTGTGTGGATAGTAAAAAAGAGTGCTAATCCGAAAAAAAACCCAGCTCATGATACTTGATGCGATGATTCCTGCAGTTACATTCCGGAACAGACAAGCATGACGAGGTAGACTTTGAGTTCTTGGGGAACGTCTCCGGCCAACCTTACATACTGCACACTAACCTCTTCATCAATGGTGTTGGCAACAGAGAGAAGCAGTACTACATGTGGTTCGATCCTACGGCTAACTACCACAACTATACCATACATTGGAATCCCAGCCAGATTGTGTACGTTACTCATCAACTTAACTAGAATCACAGTTCTTTGATGATTTTTTTTGTTCTGGATTTTCTTTTCAAACCTATACATTTTTGGAAAATAAAATCTCATGAAGCTTTTCTCGATGTCTTTATAAACTTGCTATTCATTATTTACATCCTTCACCACCATACCATACTCTTCTGTTTGCAAACTTTTTTCCCCTTTTGTTTCTAAATTGATTCTCTACATTCGTGACATGGCTTTATTTTCATTTTAGAAATAGGTATACATGTAACATGAACGGTTCTGGGTAAACCACAACTGACGATGGTACCCGGTTCGTTCTGGCTTGCCGGGGACAATGAATTGCAACCAAATGTGGTTCCATTCTATTCTGGTTCCCAGTCATTAACGCCGGTTTTTATTTTCCTTTCCTTCATTCAGCTCATAAGTTAGCATCTCTCTGCAAAATTATTAAGTTACAGAAACTAGAAGACTGAGTGCCCGTTTTTGTTTGAATCAAAACCCCTAAAAAAAGTATATTTAAGTAGCTAAAGACATTAGAAATAATTGCTCTATTGTGATTTTTCCTACAAAAAGTATATTTAAGTAGCTAAAAAATTATTTCAAATTCAATAAAACCTTAGAAATAAGAAAAAGTCTTTCTTTAAAATGTTTTGGGGAACGAAGACAAACTAAAATTAAAACAAAAGTTGAGGGAAGTGATTTCTAACAGAAGGAGATGCCGAAAGGCTCACAGTAGTGTTTGAATGTTTGAACAAGTACATGTGAATAGGTGGTTTGTCGACAACATACCGGTGAGAGTCTTCCGCAACTATCAGAATGAAAGCCTTCCCTACCCAAATCAGCAAGGGATGAATGTGTACAGCAGCCTCTGGAACGGTGAGGATTGGGCCACACAAGGGGGCAGAGTGAAGATAGACTGGAGCTACGCACCGTTCATCGCCAACATCACCAATTACAATTCGAGGGCCTGTGTTTGGCAAGGGCCAAACAGCACTCAGCCGTGCTCCGCTCGTTCAAGCCAAAATTGGTGGACGGATCCCTCATTCCAAACTCTCAACGAAACCCAACTAGAGAAATTTAACTGGGTGAGGACTAATTATTTGGTCCACAGTTACTGCAAAGATCCATGGAATGGCTACATTCCTCCAGAATGCTCCAAGGATCCATATGTTTGATTTCAAACAAATGTTTGTGCGTGTGTTTGTTTGTGTGCATATGTGATGGTTGACGTGACCTTGCTCAGTGTCAAATAGAATTCCATATGTGTCTATATTGGGGAGGAGATTGTATTGATATTGGGGAAAGAGATTGTATTCATATTGCGAGCCTTTGATATGTGCAATGTCCCCGTGTGAATTGGAGTTCCAGGTTCTTCATGTAATATGCGGGCAACCCTCCACCCTATGCTCAATGGCCGACTCAGGAATTTTTTTGAATTTTTTTTGCGGGGGAGACACACTTATATTTTAAGAAAGAGCTATTTTTCTATATGTTGGACCCCCAATTTTTTAGATTTCACTCACCTTGCAGTAAAGTGGGTCTTTCACTGCCCGTGCTCAACTTTCGTCTTTATACTCACTTTGCTCTTCATGGCTGCTTGCATCGCAAAGTAATGAAGTGGGAGCCCGAAATTTTGGAGCCCAGTTCTGTTTTAACCGCAAACGCTCCAAAAGAAAGGAAAACCATTTTGAGAAATGGTTATTCCAAAGACCCACCCTGAAGTGCCGACTACTATTCCCAGAAATAGGAAAAACATTAATGCACAAAACTTTGCTTCTCTCTCTCTCTCTCTCTCTCTCTCTCTCTCTCTCTCTCTCTCTCTCTCTCTACATATCTGCAGAAGTAAGAAACGTATTAGGAAGTAAAAGGGAGTCCATAGGATCAGGTAGAAGATTATACTGCGAATAAAGCACCAGCGATGAACGTTCGCTATAATACGAGTTACTGCTGTGCTTAAGCCAACCTTTTCGATGTCCCAATCAATAAGGTTGGACATCAAGAACAAAGAAAAGTTTTTCTGTGACCGGTGCGTGCCAGAGCATATAATTGTAATTCGTGCCTGTCTCAAATCAAGTGTGCAGCTGAGGGTGCGGGTGCGGGTGCGGGTGCGGGTGATGATGCAAGTGGAGGATACGACAATCTTAAAAAACACGGGTGCAGGAATACGGCGATATGTAGGTTGTATATACTATTTCATGCAAATGAAAATGTCTCATGAAAAGCTCAGCTCTCATGAGTTATTGTTCATTTCATGAAGTGACACAACACTAAAATATCTCTAAGTTAGAACTTTTTATTCATAATTGTTTAACATAGGAGAGAGTATAGGACACAGTAGAAATATAGGTGTCTAGAGACGCTGGTAGAAGTGCCCATGTGACACAAGTTCATGCAATCATAAACAAGGAACTGAGTTCCATTTGAATTCAAGGGAACGGAGTATTAGCGACCATGTAAATCTGCTTTTACGGTGCAATGGGCGGGCTGAAGCCAGATGTATGCCCTGGGTCTCGAATTCATGGCCTTCAACTTGTAAGTTGACCACCTAGTGACATGCTCATGGTATTTTTCTCCAAGATATTTGAGGAGCATAATTATGAACATGAAGATAGCTTTGATGAATATTGGCAGCACTAACACAATGCCTTGCATTGCACAAAGAGCAATAGCCAAAGCAGCCTCGGGGTCGCCTCACAAGTTGGAGGTCATGAATTTGATACTCATGGCATACGTCTTGCTTTGGCACCCTCATTGTACTCAAAAGAAGGAAAAGGCTGATAACTCACGTCACCTATAGACCCTTCTTTTTGACAAATTGTTTCCGCAAACCCTTCCATGGGCATTCCATTAATTTGGCTTTCTTAACGAGATGGTTAACTTCTGTTTAATTGATTTAATCATATTTATTTTAGTTCAACAATTTTAGTTAAACTATTATAACTAAACAGACCAAGTGAAATCGTTAAGGGAAAGCTATATGAAGGAAGGATTTGTCACGATAAGAGAGCATATAAGAGAAGTACACAAAGTGAGTCCATGCTGAATTTCGTCCAATTTAAATATGTAAAATCAGTCACGCTTCTATTGAACTTCACTATCATTTAAAATCCTATGCTATGCAGCATTAATCCTATTACAGTAAACATTAATAGCTGCATGCCCTTGATATTAACTCACCAATTCCCCATATGAAAGGCCTTTTTCTGTATCCTGACAACATATCATCCCTTTTTTGCCTTTCCCTAGTCCTTTATAGTTGGACTCCCCATCATCACCCACTGCATAAAGTGCAGCTAGAGTTGAGCATTAGACTTCAACAACTCACTGCAGACGTGCGATTTGTTCACGCTACATACACGTGACTCGTGCATCTCCCCAACAGAAAGGGAATACGTAGCATGGAAATCAACATGGTTGCTTTCGGTAACAAAATCTCAGGTCGAGTCCTCAACAATGCAGACAGCATGTGACTTTTTCGTCTCCCCCAAAAGAAAGGGAATGGCAATGCATAACGGGAAGATCAACATGGTGGTTTCAATGACAAGTTTTCAGGTTGTATCGCTTCCGGGACGACCAATAGGCATATCAGGAACAGTGCATAGGAGTAGATGCGGCAAACGTAGATCCGGCAAACTTTGTAAAGTGAGACGGTTGGGCATAACTTAACTGCGGGCAATATTTTTCATTAAAAATCTCTTGATGAGGGAAAGTTCACGCAGTCACCGAGATTCAGTTTACACAGAACCATACACCTGACGGAACACTAGGTTATTTCTTTTCTTTAGTTGTCCAGAATTTGATTGAGGGAAACGCCTCCCCTTACCTTGTTGTAGATCAGGCTGATCAGCCACTGGGGGAAAAGGAGATGCGATGCGGTGAAGTCGCATCTTCTCAAGATGCTGTGCTATGATGATGTGCGCAGGGCAATTGTGGGTAAATGGATGTTGGCAGCGCAGCTGCACAGAATGCCGTAAAGGTGCAGAAAGAATGCACGCCCACAGCGTGCGGCCGCTCCTGCTGATCGAACTTGCCAATAGACAATGATGACACATTCTAAAACTCTAGTAGTCTATGTGGGATGTGTAGACTGTGTTAAAAAGTTGTGGCCATTCTTGGCTCGAGTAACGATTGAACTGGTAATCCAGCCGTTACTTGAGGATAAGGCAAGATCCGGACAGTCGTTACCGAAAAATCCGGTAATGGCAAGCCACTGGCGGATAAGCACAACGAATGGGGAGCGTCTGCCTATAAAAACAGGTACATACAGATACTGAGATATATTGAAAATACAAAGAGAAACAAAAAAATACTACTTTCATCTGTGCAAGCCCCTGTGAGGGAACCTCGTGTCCATCATCCACCTTCCCCTTTGCCACTGTGTCTTTTTTCATCTCTGCAAGACAACATAGGGTTCTCGGAATCCGGCGATCATCATCAGAAACCTTCTCAGAAAGGAAGAAGGTAAGAACATCCGTCATTGGTATCAGGGTCTGGTTCCCTGCAAAACAGAAAGAGAAGATCAGAAAAAAAAAGGGGAATGAGAGGGAATGAAAAAAAAAATAGTTGAGAGAGGGCAGCAGTCGGCAATCGACAGGGACGACAGAAGGAGAACCCAAAGGCATACTCGATCAAAACAGTCGAAGCCCTGAGGCAGGCCGAAACAGCCGAAACCCAGAGGCATACTTGATCAAAACAACCGAAGCCTAGAGGCAGGCCGAAACAACCGAGCCCAGAGGCAGGCCCGACAAAAAGCTCTGAGACAGGACGAAACAACCGAAACTCAGAGGCAGGCCGGCGTAAAAGCTCGAGGTAGGCCAGAAAAGCCTGAATCCCGAATACAGGCAACAAGTGTATCTGCAGACTTGCATTCACCCATTTTGAACTTCTTGAGGATATAGTCTATATATATCTCTTGACTCACGCATAAGAGTCTAGATCCTCTATCTCAAGAGATCTTTATACCTAGGATATAAGATGCTTTCCCCATATTCTTCATTTCGAACTTAGAGTTCAACCATGACTTCGTTTTGACAATCATCTCATTGTCGTTTCCAGTCAACAGTAAGTCATCAATATACAATGACAAGATGACAAAGTGGCTCCTATTGTTTCAAACATATACACAGTGATCAAGTTTGTTAACCACAAACCCAAGTTCTATAATGGCATTTTGAAAAGTCAAATACCATTAGCGATGTGACTGTTTCAGGCTATAGAGGGATTTTTTCAACCTATATACTTTATTTTCTTGGCCTTCAACAACAAATCCTTCGGGCTGCTATATGTAATTGATTTCTTCTAAATCTCTATTTAGAAAAGTTGTCTTTACATCTAACTGATGTAAATCCAAATCATAGTATGCAGATATTGCGCCAGGATTATCCGTATAGATGTAAATTTTGTAACTGGGGAATATGTCTCAACATAATCTATCCTCTCTTTTTACGAAAAACTCTTTGCAACCAACCTCGTTTTAAACTTGTCGATTGTACCATCGACCTTGTATTTCTTTTTCAGAACCCATTTGCAACCTATAGCTTTTCTTCCTTTTGGCAAATCAACCAATTCCGAGACTTGGTTTTTCTCAATGGATTCAATTTTCTCATCCATGACTTTCTCCCAGTGTGTTGCTTCCGATGAGTTCATTGTTTGCTAATAAGTTAAGTTATCAATCAACTCATCCAAATCTACTGAATTACACACTTCTTCTGCAAGATAAGTGTGATAATCCTTTAAGTAGGACGGAGTGACTCTTGGCCTCTTATGTCCACTTAAGGTATCGATAGTTTTAGAAAGATCTTCTATGGACTGAAAAGATAATTGGTCTAAATCTATCAAATCATCAACACATTCCTCATCATTCTCCAGGATGTCATTCTTAGAATCTTCTAAGAATTCAACATCTCTTCTTTTAATGAGTCCATGTTCCTTATGATAAAACCGATATCAGTTTGAACCTTTTGGATATCTAATAAATATACATCTCTTTGGAATGTATAGCTCTCTGGAATGTTCCGATTTTTTTTTCATCTCTACTTTTAATAAATATACATCTCTCTGGAATGCTCCGTGATCCTTAATGAATCCGCCGACAACCGATTTTTTTTTTCCAGAAATGCTTAAAAGCATTTTACAGCTCTCTGGAATGTTCCGAGAGAGAGAGAGTATAACAGGGGGAGCCGAAGAGAGTTGCAGGAGGGATGTTCTGGCAGTTCGTCGGCTGTCAGTGGATTCCTGACTTCTTATTTTGTCGGCCTTCCTTGCTTCGGCTCGTGCCTTTTGCTTCAAGCTTTATGTCAGCCTGTGTTTGAGCTTCGACTGTTTCAACCTACCTCAGGGTGTTTCCTTTGGCTTTTTGGCCAAGCCTGCCTCTGGGTTCTCCTTTCGCTGTCTCTACCGACTGCCGCCTTGCCTGCCTTTGGGCTTCGGCAGTTTCGGCCTGCCTCAGGGCTTTTTGCCTGCCTGCCTTGGGCTTCGGCTGTTTCATACTGCCTCAAGGCTTTTTGTCGGCCTGCCTTGGGCTTCTTGTCAGCCTGTATTGGGCTTCGGCTGTTTCGGCCTGCCTCAGGGTGTTTCCTTCGGCTTTTTGGCCAAGCCTACCTCTGGGTTTTCCTTTCGCCGCCTGCTCTCATCCAATTTTTTTTTTCTTCGTTCCCTCCTCTCTTTTTTTTATCCTCTCTTTCTCTTTTGCAGGGAACTAGGCCTTGATACCAATGCAGACTGTGCGTACCTTGTTCCTCAGGGTGAAGGTTTCCGATGATGCCTATCGGATTTCGGAAACCCTCTGTTGCAGATACAGGGACTTGCAAATATGCAAAAAATGCAGCAGAAACTGGTGAGGGTGGATGATGGACACGAGGTTCCCACACGGGGGCTTACACAGACAAATGTTGTATTTTTTCTGATTCTCTCTGTATTTCTATATCATCCACAGTGTTTGTATGTGCCTGCCTTTATAGGCAGGCGCTCCCCCATTCGTCTTGCTTATCCGCCTGTGGCTTCCCTCGTTTGGGAGCTGTAACGGATGATCGTTACCGAAAAATTCGGTAACGATTATCCGTTACTAAATTAGGGCCTATCCTCAAGTAATGGCTAGATCGGCCAGTCCAACCGTTACCCGAGCCGAGAATGGCCACATCTTGTAACAGTATGAACACTCTTATGAGAACATTCCATGACGAAATTCATACAAATTATTTAAATAATTTTTAATTAACAATTTTAATTAAAAGATATGGTCTAGCTTGATCGATGATATTTAACTTTATCTTATTCAATTTCTTTTTCGAAAACTGTTACCTAAGGAGACACGAGATTTAGTAAAAAAAGGAATAACATATACATAGATGTACATGCATGCTGCTGTGTCCCCGCATCATGAATTTTGAAGTTACCGTATCAAACTTTTGCACCGGGACCCGTCTCCCACACCCTGTTAGAAGTTTTAGACTTACTGCGTAAAAGGAATCAATCTTCCATATCTTTTTCGTCGGCCAAAGCCGTGTATGCACGCCCTGGGGACCCGAACTCAGGCCCTGCATCTTGTGAGTTCCCTGCCAAGTGAGGCTCAACCAATTATCCACATTTATTTACGAAAGAACTGGAGTCATTCAATTCAGATGGTATGACACGGGGTTTACACGAACAACAGAAGCCATCGAGAGCCAGACCACAAATCTTATGCTGTGTCCGTAGTTTTATTTCATACGCACCTTGAAATAGTGAGTTTTAACGTTCTTTGTTTGTTGCATAAATATGCCAATAAATTTGAGGAATCATTAACAAAAATGAAAATGCAAGGATTTACAAAACTAGAAATGAATGAATAGATTGTCGAAGCTCCGAGATACAAAACCTCACCCCTTATACCAGAACCATGTTATCGTCTCCTGTGTGTATATACATGTCTTCTCTTGCTTTGTCTGTGCATATTATGTCTCAACTACTCGTCCAGGAAATATACATAGATCCTGCAATACACGTTAAGCTGAAGCCGACATTAGGAGACACACAGACAGACAAATCACAGAGATGTCCATGGTTCCTTGAGAAGGAAAATGCCAGTGAAGAATAATACAAATATTACGAAGTCCTCAAAGAAAAGATCATAAACATGCAACCACCTCCAGAAGAAAACTCAAGTAAAACTCCAATAACTAAAAGGAAACTAGCATAGCCAAACTGTGATGACGGAATGGATATCTTCATATTAAAAGCTATACAATCTTTTACAAGCTATAAAATCTTCAAATCGCATGCTATTGAAGCCACAATCGAACGAATACTGCATAGTTGTACAAGGATGCCTTTCAAACTATTTTGCAGCAAAAATGATACCGCCACCAAGAAAATCATCAATTTGAAGGTAGGAAATAAAGAAGGTGATACCGCATATTCAAGGGTCTGTATATTTGTGGCCCTTCTTTCGTTAGCATATAAAGTTGCATCATGTACATATATATGAGAGAGTTAGCTTTTGGACCAACTGCATAACGGGAATGATTTTGAGTGTCACAAAACGAAGTTGAAGTGAGCAAGCAGTTGAATATTAGTCGTCTACGTTCTGGCAATAAACTGCTGACACTAAAACTTCTGTCACATGGTATACACACACTTTCACTCGTGAACTATAATAAAATTAGACCAAACCCAGATGTTTCACAGTGAAAGCAATAACACGGTAATAAGTTCACAAAACATTATTGTAGCATATGCAATTGCAGTTACCAAAACACTTTGCATCGATATAAGCAGTTTTAAATTCTAATAAGCCACACAAACTACCTTAAAGAAGAAAACATTCAAACAGAGACCACACGTTGAAACAAGAAAGAGCAGAGTAGTCAAACACCGAATATAGAAGCTTACCACAAAAGCCCCCAAGGCAACGCGGTATACCTGAAGGTATTATACATATAGCTGCGATGTCAGATGAAAAATGGTGAACACTTAACACCGTTCTAATGCATGCACCTGGATTGAGTTTGGGCTGGAGCCAAAGTTGAGAAAATCATGATAGCTGTAAAATATTTGTGGCTTGTACAACACGAAAGTGCTCCATCTAGGCCTTTAAGGCAAAGATTTCGATCAATATCATCGAACCATGTTAAGATTGCGTATCTGTGAGAACCAAGCGGCAAAACTTTACCGTACAATACGTGTGCGTCTGATTCCAGCATACTTCAATGAAAGGTTTCAAGGGTGATTCTCAGTGTTCCTTTTCTTCCACAGACAGATTGCATTTCCGCAAGACCAAGCAGTGAACCAAAAGTTGAAGTAACCGGAACTGCCATGGGTGTATCTTGGCTACGTGAGCTGTTAACAACACTTCTTTTTATCAAGGGGTTTGGCCTGAACACATAAAGCTAGTATGGTAGCCGGAGTTCGCTAGGCCAGTCCAAATAATCAAATACTTGGTTTGATAACCACATCAAGCAATAGCTCACCTTGCTTGGAGGTTGAGCCACAGCTAGAAGGTCTTGAGTTCGATACGAAGAAGATGCATGTTTGGCCTCTGCCTACCCAATTTACCAAAAAGAAAGCTGGTTTCATCAAGTATCAACCAGCAGCTGAATTGATATTTCTGTCTTGAACAAAGATTAATCAACCGGTCCTAGCTCATTGACATGTTCTTAGTATATTTATTTTCCATGTCCTAAAATGCGTGCGTGTTGTTTATGAGATTCCAGATTCATACTTATTCACTTTATGTCAGTCAAAGTCTACAGGAGCAGGGGTGCAACGCGAGGACATCCATGTTGGATCGTTATTTTATTCAGTCAAAGTCAATGGAAACACTATAGTGTCGGGTCGTCGGGTAACGGGTGCAACACAAGGACATCCTATCAGGTCACATAGCAAATGCCAGTTATTAAATCGAAGGAAAATGGGAAATCTGGCCCAAATATGCTCAACTCCAAAGGTTTGAGAGGATGGCCAGTAAAAGGATCAAGTTTAGAGCTTGACGATAGCAAAACTTATTTGTTAGAAAGGGCATTATCGTAACTACATAGAGCTAGTACAATGGCAGGAGTTCGCTTAAGTGATAAGCACAATGTAATAATAGTTCACCTCGCTAGGTGGTTGATTCACAAGTTGAAAGTCCCGAATTTCATACCGGCCAGGCATATTTGCAGTGGTAGACTCGGGAACTTTTTTTTAGTAAGGCACACTTTATTTCAGGTGAGGTGGACTTGTATTTAACGTTCCTCAAAGAACTCAAGGACTTGTATTCAAGAGAACATGGACCCATAAGCTCAAGCAACATATCCTTTCTCATACTTCGGATGAAGCACATGCCTTACCTCACCCTAAAGTGGGTCCGTCATTGCATATCTGACTGACCTCCCAATTATGGGAAAAAGAGCAGGCTTTGGCATGCATGAAAAGTAGCAAACCTAAGAATTGAACGTGACTATCTATGTAGCAGCTAGAGCCCGTTTTATCCAAATCAAAGAGTAGTAACATGGCCGTAGTAAGTCGGTTTGTGACTATGGGAAACATGGGGCAGCATAGAGTTGGACGGTTTTGACCCTCAGGCAGGTTGAGCTGGACGAAACTGCACGTAGAAACGGAACCAGAGAACCCAGAGTTGAGTGGTGATCAACTCTCTCTCTCCGCCACAAATTTATTTGTTTGGGGTCGGTTAATGTACTTTGTCATCTACTGGGTTCATGTAGGAACCTTGCCTGGGTCGAAATCCAAATAGTCAGATTTGGTAGAAGTTGGATAGTGTTCATGTTCTCATTTGAATATGACATGTAATCCATAAACAAACTGAATTACATTTGTCCAGATGTATTCTAGTTTCTCTTGTGGTCACAGATCCGACTGAGCTTTCATATTTGTTTTTAGCAATCTGTCCCACCCTACTTCCAGTCTTAGGACTATAATATGAGTGACTGGATCTTGTACACCACTGATGTTGCTCACTCATACTAGATTATTTCTTTTCGAGTGTATGAATATAATAATATTATTTTTATCCTTTTTTTTAATTTTTATTCTTTTTAAATTATATTTATGTTACCAAAAAATAGTAGGTAGATATGAGTAAGCATATAAGAAATGGGTATAATATAGGTTTTCATATATATATATATATATATATATATATATATATATATATATATATATATATATATACATATATATTAAGTGGATGTAGTTTATACTTTCATCAGCGTTACTTTTCAACAGCCTTACAAGCTTTTGGATTTAAGTTTCAACCTTTTGCTCACACATTTCTTAGGGGCCTATTTTTATAGCCCCTCTTTAGGGAGAACCAAGAGAAAGATAACGAGATGACTCGGAGTCACAGTTTCGAGACAAACCAAACTGGAAGGATGTTTTAGTTTACTTCAGTTTCAAGACTTATGTAAAACTTACATGGTTTGATTTGGTTTCCTAAAATTGAGAAACAGTCGAATCGGTTTAGCCTGGAGACAAATGACACCTGATACAAAACAATCCTAGGTAAGCCTACTATATTGAATTTCCTTCAACTATTTGTCTCGATCACCAAATAGAATATTGCACCAGGAATTCCCACTGCCGCGCTACTCTGTGTGTGTGTGTGTGTGTGTGTGTGAGAGAGAGAGAGAGAGAGAGAGAGAGAGAGAGAGAGAGAGCATTAAGCCCCTCTTCAAATAGCATACCATTGAAAGTTTTTATCCCTGATGAAGGGTTAGGAATTCCTTTCGGAATTTAAGACATCATAACTGAGGTTACTAAAAAAGTCTGGGGATTTAAATTCATATACAACAAAGAAGAAATTTACATCAGGCCAGAAAACTAAATTTCATGATCACTGTTGATGCCCTTCTGGGAGAGGAACAACTCTACAGAAGGAGACGTTTCTCTTGGGCAGACCAGGTGATCCTTCTTCTTCATCATCGTCAAACTCCAACAAGTAACTGAAAAGATGTTCAAAACAAAACACAACCAGTTACCACCCAAAAATAATGAAAACTACTAAATACCCGGGAGTTAATGGACAGTCTGGCTTCTAGTTAGAAAAGCTTAACCAGTTAGGATACACAACCAGTTACTTACTTGCAGCCCTTCATCTTTATGTGCAACCAGTTAGTGTTTGATTCCTATTTTCACTACTCTTTGCACAAGTCGAAACCCAGCATAGGGCCCTTGGGATGAGGGTCCTACCCTCGGACTTTCACTGTTGGGTTGTTCAAGCTTTAATAGTTTATAAAGGTGTTTTTTCCCAGTTACAAAAAAAAGGCAAACTCCGTCCATGTAAGGGATCACCCTTGCATGGCCGGCCCCAAGGCCGAATAAAAGAGTAGGGTTGCATTAGGTTTCCGACAGCCAGCATAAAACTTTGTTGGACTTAACATGGATTCTAAAAAAACAAAGAATCCATGTAGCTGATCCCATCTAGTATGGGAAAAAGCTTAGTTGTAGTTGTAGTAGACCAAAAGGAAAAAGGCAAGTAGGTATGCAGTTCAGAGAAATCTAAAATGAACCCGCCAGACAAGATAATTTGAATCCATATGATCAGATAAATATAACTTACTCGTCTGTTTTCCTCTGCGAGGTGCATCAAAAGTATAGTCATGCACAGGAAAAATCCAATAGATGGGTCAGATTTCTAGAAACAACTGAAAGCTAGAAGGAGATCTCAACAAATAAGGCATGGGAATAAAACTCACAACAGCTTCGGGAAACCAAGATGCACAAGAGACATGAATGAAGAAAAATTGATCAAACTTTTCTAAATGACGGAAGTTTTGAAGTCTTTGGCATAGAGTAGCTGAAATTTGCACAAAGACCACTTCCGTCCATCATTCATTGTATAAACTCCAACCTTTGGTTCAAGTTTTTTCCATTTTATGAGTTATGACAACAAGCATTGGTTAACCTGGAAGAAAACTGTATCCTTTTTTTCTTTCCTTTTTCTTCTTTTTTGGCAAACTTGGAGAACATTACCATGAACATCAGCAGTGGTTTTTATGAGAAGAGACCGACAATCACATGGTTGACCCTGTGACAGTGATTCTCAAGAAAAGTCTCATGTTAATCTCACAAACAATCTAGATGCTGGCAAACATGGCTTCAATATTATCATGAGAGAAATTCACATCCTTGTCACCTTATCTTGAATGATTCAATTTAGGAAGTACCAAGGACAATCAAGTCCATGAATTCTAATCTATAGTTCTTCTTTTCTTTCTCGGAATTGATACTAATTCATGTTTAAACGCTGATCAAATTGAGATTCTCCTACAGGCTTAGAGATTTCAAGTAAAACTCGCCACCATTGAGAATACTTCATAATCAAATCAGGAGATGATCCAACTCAAAATTGGTTCAAAAACAAAAGACAGCCCTAAAAGGGGACTGCACTAAACTAGACAGCCACTATCTGGCACTTGGTTTTGAATACTTAGTAAGCTATAAAGATGATTCCATAAAAACAACAGGGACTTCCTTTATTCCCCAAAAAAAAGATAAGATCTTCCCAATCTTGGAGTCATCCTGTTTTAATTTTCCTCCATACGTTTGGGATGCATAACAAAGATATCTTGCTTAATTTCATTCACATTTAATTACAGGGAAAACTAGAAGAAAAAAGAACTTGGATACATCTATGCACCATCCAAATGAGGGGATTTAATTAGAAAGTTAAGCTAAGTTCTTTATCTTCAGTAGATTTGATATTATGAGAACCCAGAGCCTGCTGATTTTCAGCCTTTTGGAGAAGATTTCAGTACAACAGATGAAAGAAGATGAGTGTACTTTGGTTTCAAGAATATCAGGCTTATAGACCTTTAGATCAACGAATTTGACTGCAAAACAACTGTGGCTATTTCAAAAGCATCAAGGTGATGTATAAATTCCTCCTTTTAATGCATTTCCGACTAAATTTTCTATGGCATTTGGAAATAAATTTGGCAAAACACAAAGAATACATAAAGATTTATGTGAACTAGTCGATTCTGGAAACGAGAACCATATAAAGTACAATTCATTACCTTCCTGTGAGGGTTGACAACGGTAGCTTTGTAAAGAGCACTTGTGTTGGGATATACTGCTAAAACTTTTGTCCCAGGTGGAAAATCTGGAGCGCTGGAAGGATCAGTGCGTTTTGGAAAAGGAATAATGTGCGACATTGGCAGTTTATATTTCCTGTAGGCATAACAAACATCTAGTCAGTATCATAGGGAAGCCATAAGGACCATCTGAGCAGGAGACCATTTATAATAATCAAAGTATAAGCTTAAAATTTATGATGATAAAGCGTACTACATTATTATCTTAAGAAATAACCTCCAGCATGGCACTATCATGACTGAATTCACCATTTGGCTTTCAGGGAAAGTTACTGCATATTTGTTTGTAATTCCAAAACGTACAAAATATCTGGATTTGGAATCTCATAGAATGAAATCACATGACAGAGACATGAAAGACAGCTCAGCCTCTGATTTCCATTTCTGATGAGATTCCAACACCCGTCCAACCATGAAAGTTGGTTGAACTGACCTGTGAGGTTGTGAAACTTTCACAACCTGAAAATCACAGGCTAATCTCAACCAAGTCGGACTCTGGTTTCAAGAAATGGCAATAAAATAATAAAATGACAGTAATAATTGCAGATCACGTTTGACCTGTGATTGTGAATAATGCGACTCACATTCGCAAGTGGTCAAAAGTTCACAGGTTTAATCCTGTGAACACAACATGCGGTAGTGCTTGCACATTTGTCATATGAAATAACTCTACCACTTGATCTAAAGCTTTACGCCACTACAGAAATGAAAATAAAGTGACCTAGGTATAGTGCGCACAACACCAACTAAGACAACAAACGGAACCCATCATACAAGATAATATTTGATGAAAATTTTATGTAATTGCAATTTAAGATTTTTTGCAGCAGCTAATGTTATGGACCAAAACAGGACAAAATATTTAAAAGTTCAACTCTTTTAATGAAAAGTAACATCATGCAATAGCGGCAAACACCAATAAGCGTAAAAACCTGAAACCATAAAGACTGTTAGAACCTGACTTTTTCCATCTAACTGATATGGAGAAAATAAGTGCATCACCAAGCCAGATTTCCATTTTCATGTTGAGGAAAATGTTGTTAATTTGTAATAGGAAGCTGCAGGCCCATAACACAGGCTCACTTGGACTGACCTTCAAGGGCCAGTCAGACCCCAAACAGTTACACTACTAACCGTTGGGAACTCCCAACGGCTAGTAGTGTAGCCGTTGGGAGCTGCTGCTCTCTCTCTCTCTCTCTCTCTCTCTCTCTCTCTCTCTCTCTCTCTCTCTCTCTCTCTCTCTCTCTCTCTTTTCTCACTTGTAACAAAAACCTCTAAATAGAGGATGTTGTGAAGTAAATAAATTAGAGTTTTTGTGCTCACTTGACTTGTTTGGTATTGTGTCTATTTGGTTTGTCTTGTGCACTAAGTGTTTGGTGATTTGACTTGTTAGAAGATCTTGTGTGATCATTTGTGTTTGTCTTTTTGGACGTTATCACCTGCATTGTAGTGCTATTTTCACAAATGTCTCCTCAGTTGGCCTGTCCTTGAAATAAGTTAGCAGATTAGTTAGGTAGCTTCTCCCCTCGGTGACTGAAAGCAAGTAGCTAGCCAGAAGATGATTCATTTTGTCTTCCACTTATCAACAGGATAGCATATAAATGAATATAACTGCAGAACGTAATAAATGCAAACCTAAATGACGACATACCTTTGCCCACTTTCTTCATCATCTCCTGGTTCTTCATCCAGAACTTCAAATCTGCATCAAACAATACAGAATTATAAGGTTTAATCAACAGCATTGAAACATCTCAAACTTCAGTGTTCATCAATTACTACATCTGCATTCCAAATTTGATATGTTCTACCATCAGAGCCATAAAAACTATTAGTCAGTACTAGATCTTTTGTTTCTCAGTTCCAACTTAAAGTTCAGTGCCAACATGCTCATTTATCCGTAAATGTCATTAGCATTAGCCAACCATTATTTAGGAAAAATAGAAGACTAAGAGTTCCACTACACAAAGAACAAGATATGTGCAACAGCCACATTTCTGGCTGACCTTTCACACAGATTCTTATGGCACCATGCCAAGATCCTAGAAGGTTATCACATACATAATGCTGAACAAAGTTTGTTGAATAGAAAAAAACAAGGGTGCTATTTCAAAATGAATGAAATTCTAATAAGTTGTTTAGAAGAAAAATGGTTATAAAAAGAAAAAACTTGATGCAACAGGAATATGAAAATGTAAACATACAATTCTAATGGGTATCGCAGATGAAGATGCAGAAGCAGATGAGCTTTTATATGCTTAACTGTTGCAGAAAAAGTGACTAAGATGATCTGAGATAACACCAATAATGGTAATCCCTTAAGCACATGACATGCCATAGCTCCCCTTTTATCACAAGGTTGCCTGATCTTAGACCATGCAGCTTAAGTAGCCCAGCGCATTTAGCTTAAGATGGCAAACAGAGTTTCTTCTCACAAGGATCTATACCCTAGTTAAGTCTGAGAGGGGTATGAACCAGCATCTTAAGTATCTGTCAGTATTGTATGACTATACAACACGGACATATATGTATCATTACTATGGGCATTCATGATACAAATGACACCCTTATCACAAATATCAGTTGCATCATTTTGTATCATGTATATATCATAAGGTACAGGTCAGTACCCTATGCATCACAGGTTACACCTCATGTCATCAGATATGGTTTCGGAGGGCATCAAATGCTGTGATATGACAATTTTTTTGCTTGGAGACTCTAAAAACTCCCTGTTACCCAACTTCTATAAACTTATGTGAAGGAAAGCCCTAACCTTCTTTTGCATATTGGAAGCTTGATTTTGTTGATTTCATGTGTATGAATTGGGAATTACTGTTAGAAGAATGACTTGAAACTAAAGATGGTGATCATGAAGATGAGATTATCCTATTGAAGATGATGACTGGATTTCTATGAGAAATTTTGCTTTTTGTTCTGAATTTGAAACATTCGAATTCCGTTCCCCGCCTTGTAATGCTCTAAAACGTAAACCTCTTTTTAGTATTGTTATACTTCTCTATAGGCTTTATAATTTCAAAATGTGTATCACGAGTGTAGCATGTGATGCTTAAGTTATACTTGATAGCAACACCATTTCTTTGCAAAACATGCATCCTTGAGTTTTCGAGTTTTTTTCTTCCAAGAATATAGTTTTATGACACATTATGCTACATATCTAAGGGCCCCTGTCACATCGATAACATAACTCTCTTCAACACTATTCTGAACAAATTCTGGATGAAATTGACAAGCCAATGAATGATTTCCTTTCAAGAAAAATTCAGGATGGAAGCCAGAAGGCCAGTAAAACTTGGTTTTGTAATGGAGGTAACAATCACATAACTATTAAGAAATAACACACACACACACATATATTATACATGTAAGTCAACCATTAGCAAGAAATGACATAAGAGAAGCATTGGAGACAAAAGGAAATGGAACTTACACTTTTGATTCCCTGTCAAAACTGGTTACCTTTACCACAAGCCATTCATCCTTATCTGCATCATCAATTCTGACCCTAGCTGCAACCTGAAAGGATCACATAAATTAAAAGTTTTCTGAGAAAGCAGCAATATATGCAAACTCAGATGTGTACAAAGCAAAATCATCTGATGAAAGATGACACTGATAAACTGGATGAAATTCCGCATTGCATCAGAGACCCAATAAGATGGTAGGCAATCAAATCACCTGCTCATTGATGAGGCTATTAGCTTGCTCAAGTTGGTTCCGAATTGATGTAGCAGCAGAAATTCTAGCAGGATCTGAATCAGTTTTCATCCGCTTCTTCTTCTGCTCAACTTCTGAATAAGAGTCCCCATATTGTAAGTGACAGTAGAAGACCTGTTATTTTAAACATATACACAGTATTTTCTGGTCCCCTTCATTCGATTCAGTGCTGGGAGAATCGCCTATTTTTTTAAACCTATAAATGGTACTTTATTTAAAGATGCTCAAAACACAAGCTATTCAAAAAATGAACAATTATTTTCATGCTTTCAATGTTGTAGGACACACAAAACTAAGAAGTTAACAAATACTAGATTTGAAACACGGCAGAAGTACCATAATTCAAAATTTGACAGAGGAGAAATTTATTAGCTAAAACTCATAAAGCCCAGCTTCTAAGCCATTACTGAAAAACTACAAAACGGACCTATCTTTTTACGTTGTGCATTCGACAAGCCTGAGTGAAGCAAAGAGTCCAATTGACTCATCAATGAATTGGAGGTACTGCAAAAAGGATGTCAAGATCAGCCAAAGAAGGTAGACAATACTATACAAGCATGAAAGAAGTAAAATCATTTGAATCTGATCATCATTAAGCCACAATAAGCAAGATATTCCCCAGGCCATGCCTCTCATAAGCCAATCCAAAGAGAAATCCAAGTCAATTTGTTAAAAAATTGTATCAAGTAAAGTGGACTTGCAATAAGCTAATCATGTTTCATATTTAAGCAGGCAACCTTGACAAAATGTTTTCCTTTTCTTTCCGAAATGTAACTGTACGAGATTGAATAAAAAAAATTATTGAGGGAACAGCAGAACAATCAAGGGAAGTTTGACCCTCTTGTGGGTGCCGACTTCTTCTCTCTCTTGTTTCTATTCTAAAAACCCCAAAACAAAATTATAACAACTTAAGTCTTTATATACAATGACCTTTATAACTTAAAAGCCTAAAATACTCCTAATAAGTAATTCTATCTCAAGTTGAATATAACATGCAGATGACCTCCTTCTTCCATACTCTCCCTCAAGTTGGGTGGAATATATTTACCTCCCCAGCATCCTACACAATCGGTCTAATGTACTCTTAGACACTCCCTAGGTTAGGGACTCAAACATTTAAGTGAAATCTCGTTCGATGCGATTTAATGCCAACTTTTTTTTTCTTAAAGATCAACTCATATAGGATGTTTCTCTAGGGCAAGACATTCTTAAAAAATATTTGTTGTTGAAGATTGAGAAATAAATAAATAATTATATACATACTCCAGGCTTCCAGCAAAGAAATGACATCACTATTTGGCTGGTGCACAAAGTTACTAATGGTTTACTATTATGTACAAAAGGATGTGGACAAAAACTAAAGAAGAGTTTAGTATTGCCACATAAGGATAAAATGTGTACCTTACTTCATTTTCTGCAAGGTCTTTTGCTTGCACATATAGTGCTCGTAATTTTAGCCAGACGCTGTCTCCAAACTTCTCAATTTGCTCTGGAGCTGGATCATTCAAAGAATTGCTTTATTTTCTTGGTATGTTTCCAGTTATTGTTTAGTAGAAAGGGTTCAAGCAACACAGAAGTTATCTTACTTGCAGTAAGCAAACACAAGTCCTGAATCTTAATATTCAACAACAAACTCATAGGACATTGTTTTAGCTCCTTTCATCTCAAAGGAATTATAATTATATCTACGATTTAAACAAAATACAATTTGTAAAACACAAACCAAATCCAAGTTTTTTGCCACGCTAACTGGGGTTTGCTACATGGTATTTTAGTTGCCGTTTTGTCTACCTTAGGTGATACTGGCATTTCTCGAGTCCAAAAGAGAAAGACGGCACCCACGTTAAAGATCATGATTTATTTTTACTTATAACTTACAATGCTTTTTATGTATTCTTAAGCCACTTTTTGGTGCTCAATTTCCATCTTCTCACGTCTTAGCACTTCCACTTGGGCGTCTCTCCAGATAAGAAGGGATCGTAGGAATCCTTTTTTACCCGATACTACCCTTCGTTTCTTTTAGTGTGCACCGTCACAAGCCTTTTAGAAGCATAAGATATATTGCTTGTGCGATGTAAGTTAGTAAGGAATAGAGAGATCTCCCAGACTTTAATCTTTAATTTTCTTTTTTCTATCCAGGTAACTTAGCGGGAAGATGATCCATGTTATTAGTGAAGTTCTGAAACATACTGTTGCCTAAGGTTAGACAGTGCAGCTCCAACACGAAAAATATCACACTGAACCCTTCTACATTTTATCACAGTTTTAATAACCCCATCAAAAGAAAACGCAAAATAAACAAAATGTTTCCTAGGAACTAGTTGGAGATCTTCCAATTGGTAGGTAATGAAGGAAAATCCGAGCACCAATTAAACCGGTTGTTGGCTTCTCGAAACTTGGTGTAAGTGAGAATATCATGCTATCAAAGTGATTTGCCCAAATTGAATTTCTCTCCCAAGAGGATGGTGAAGATGCATAAATAGAGATTACAGGTTAGGGTTTGGACCGACTAGATTGAGAGAGGCGCTTGTGGATCTTGTTGATCTCGAGGAAGACGTCGTCTTGCTCCTTCCTCAACCGATCGAGCTCTTTCGCGTTCTCCATTGCCGCCGTCATCTCCATCCCCTTCCTCAAAATCTCTATCGCTCTTCCTTTCTCTCCGATCTCCTGCCGTACTTCAAACTTCTCGAGTTGGGGGAAACGGTAATTGACCAAAACAACGGGAAATTTCTATGACCGAACCGACGCTAATCTCTCATTTGTTATTACCGTTTAAAAGCTTAGTGGGCTACGGCTTAGTTTTTTAATTCTAGCATTTTATCATGTAAACCCCTGCGACATTATCTATTACGAATACATCGCACATATAGTCGCTATTGACAACAACCTTTTCCTTTTACCATGGGGAGGCCAAAGCCAGATGCATACCCCGAGTATCGAACTCACGACCGTCAACTTGTTTGTGATCCACTCCTAGCCAGGTGAACTATTGCTCTTCGTATTGACAACAACCCTTTGTTTGAGGGTGAAAGTGGGTTTGGTTCTAATCACACCGTATTATAAATCTGAATCAAACCAAAGCCGAAACCGATATGGATCTGATCAAAGTCGTGGCATTGAGCATGCCTTTTCTGGGTAATCACGCGGGTGCAAAGTGCCTGAAGAAAAAATAAGACAAACCAAACTCGCACATTTGTTTCCTTGTCAACAGGTATGGGTGAAGATCACCTCCCACTCTGCTTTTTGAGTTGTTGATTCATCTCATCAAGCTATTCGATTTTCGGCATCAACAGATAATTGTCTTTGAATCACGACATATCATTTTTGTACACCGACTTTCTCATGCCCATTTCTAGCCCTCTTAGAATTCTGCGAAGTTCAGCACTGAATACCTGCATTGTTCTCAATGAGTCCTCTGCACCTAGCATTGCTAGGTTTGTCTTTGGCTGCTCAATCTGAATTAAGCTTGACCTATCTGTTTTCAAGCCATTGCCATGAGAGATTTAACACTCTCTTCTCTTTGTGAAACATGTTTCAATTGTATCGATTCCTGCTATCTCCAATTTTCCTTTGCCACTCTGAAGATGTTAGTCAAGAAGTTAAAGGGGGTGCACAATCTTCATGGATATGTTCCAATTCCGAAGTAACCACACACTTAATGCAAAGGCAATCCTTCATTTGGGGGTCTGAAGCATCCCACCTGATTTTTGAGATTGCACAGAAAACATTAGTGAAAAAACTGATCAAAGTGTTTAGGCTTCACCATTTTCTTCAAAATTGCTGCAGCCCTTTGACAGTCTCTGTGGACATGTTTGGTCGTTTGAGCTTAACCCGGCAACGAGAGCATGCTAGATTACTTCCCATCTGCTTTGCATAGAATTGGTTGACAATGCGTTGTGATTGAGATTTGAATAGATTGTGCTTTAGCAGTTTGACCCAGCTACTTAATAATCTCCTTTCATTTTGGCCTGCCAAAGGCATACTCCTACTGTCGCACCGAAATTCTGAAAATCAATTGCAGCTACATTGAAATTCTTAAAGGTGAAGAAGGCCGCCTCATATTAAAAACCAGTTGACCTGTATCTTTTAAATCCTAAAACATCAAGCCGCCTCAACGAACTTTATAAGAAAATAAGAAAAGCCACTGGTTATTTCGGATTGAATACTTAAAAGATCCGATCTGAGATTCAAAGTCCTTTTTAGGTTAATTTTCCTTCTTCTCTTCCTCTCCCTCTCCCTCTCTCGACTCCTGCGTTCTCTTTCCTTCTTCGTCGTCTGCACTCCCACAACCGACAGATAATCTCTCTCTACCCTCTCTCTCTCGCTTACAAATTTATTTTGGTTATTTTTTTTCTGAGTGCCTGCGTTCGGATCTTGCCATCAGGACGTCATTCTTATTATTTGCTGGTGGAGATGAGGAAGCTCAAGTTTCATGAGAAGAAGCTGTTGAAGAAGGTGAATTTCTTGGAATGGAAGAGGGAGAAGGAGCTTTGACAATCAAAAGATTGAATACTTGGACAAGTTTCAGTGGACCTTAACCGATTGGAAGTATGCTCATATGCAGTTCTTGTTTAGATAAGAAAAGCCAAACTGGGTTCGGCTGCTTGGGGTTTCGTTTTTTATGTTTTGGATATGGTGCTTGTAGATGACAGATGCTACCTGGTTTTCTCCTTTGTAAATGAATTCTAGAGTCTCTCTCTCTACGTGCATATATACATGTATATATATATATATGTATATATATATATATATACATGTATATATATATATATACATGTATATATATATATATACATGTATATATATGTATGTATGTATATGTATACACTCTTGAAGCAGAAATTGGATTCTGGATCTTACTTGTTTGGGGTATCTTGTCGTGTAATATATTGTCAGAATTGATTTCTAGTATCAGTCTATTTGTCTACTACCTAATGATCAGAAAATAAATAGATGCTAATACTAATAGTTGAGTAGGTGTACCTTATCAGTTTGTGTATCCAGGTCTTTAAAGGTGTGAAGTGTAATGAGACTTTTGGAGAAATTTCAACGAAATCCTGAGGCATATTAAAGTGCAAGGTTTAACTATTTGTATGGTAACAAAGTAAACCTACTAAGTAACTTGATTAAGTAAAAAGAAACATAAGTGCGAACAACTTGTTGAGAATAAAAAAAGAACATTAACTATGTTTGAAATCATAGATGAAGGGATTAATAAGAATATCCGACTAAGTTTCATTTAGTTAGCTTCACATAGTTGGTTGCTCAAGTTTATTGTGAAAAAGGATCTTTTAGCTTGAATTAAAGAGGAAAGGCTTAACAATACTCACCCACCAATAGACCGTCAAATACAAAGAAAATATACGATAGTAAAATTAGTATATCATCAATCAACTTTTCCAATTGTGTCAACTATTAGATGACCATGACAAGAAAATGGTTAGGTAACTAAGCATGCCTCAACAGGTGAGATGCACCAAAATCAGCAAAAAAATCATTTCTAGTGTCTTGACATTGCCAAAGTGATATTACGTTATTTAAAAAGTGAGCAAATTGGTAAATATATATATATATATATATATATACATATATATATACATACATATATATATACATATATATATACATATATATATATATATATATATAGAGAGAGAGAGAGAGAGAGAGAAATTTGTATACGCACACACACACATTCATGCTCAAAGGAACTCAAAGATCTCCAGCGTTACTACACTCTAGTGTGCACTAGTAGTTTGAACATAGTTCGACCTGGAGCTAGAGCTAGAGCATTTTCTTAGTGAGTCGAATATAGCTTGAGCCTAGCGGAGCTTGATCTCTTGCTGAGCTCAATCAAGTCAATCTTGGTTGCACTGAGCTAAAACAAGTCCATTGAGCCAAACTATAGTAGATCGAACATAGTTGAATCTGGAGCTCGAGGCAGAGTACCATCTTAACAAGTTGAGTAGAGCTTGTCTAGAGTTCAACGCGTTTCAATTGCATCCCTAGAGTCGGATGTTTATGTGGCACAAAATAGAGCTCAAAACTGACTGAAAATACATGTAGGTACCCATCGTGTAAACCCTAAAAAGGATGAACAGAAGATCAAGTCTAAAATAGGTACTCATAGTGTTGTCTTTGTTTTAAGTACCCAAAACAAATGCAGTCCTTAAAGAAAAATAAAAAGAAAACCTGTTAGAAATTGTTATTATCTGAGACTCAAATTTTGCAGGTTTTGTTTATCCCTTCAAGATCTGTTGTGGGCATGCTGGTATGGACTACCTGGTTACATACGGGAACACCATAACCGTGAACGGCAGCCAAGTTCATGCACCGATCCACTAACCTACATCAGTTGGGATGGAGTTCATTACACACACACACACACACACACACACACACAAGCTGCGAACCAATTGATCACGGATCAAATAATTAACGGGTCATTATCCGATCCACCAATCCCTCTGGCAGCTGTTAAATACACACATCGTTCAAATATATATACACACCAACTATTAAATACATGTGTGGTCCGTATACACACCAATTATTAGATACATGTGTGGTCCGTCTGGTCTTGGTCAGTTGACAGCTACAAAGACATAGGGATCGGCCAAAAAATATCAGCCCATATCATGAAAAGGGTTATTTAGCATGGCCTCTATGATCCTAGGGATCGAGGTGGGCCGGCCCAGGTTGGCTGCTGAAAAAAAGAATGATATGTGTGTATTTATATGTATATATATACTTACACAATAATATACATACATAATACAAGTAAATTTTTTAATAGAATCGACTGATCACATTATATGTTTTCAAAACTAACTTTTATTTTTTGAATTTACATCATTGATCTCTCTTGACTCAACACTCAAGAATTGTTTTAGATGACACTTGACTCCTAAAAGGAGAAGAAGAATTATGCATTAAAGTTGTCAACAATAAGAGTCATGGAGGTCATTTTTGGTTGGAACAATAAGCCACTAGAATAGGTCCCCTTCAGTTAAGCTCCCCTTATCCGGTCTAATCCATCTTGCCAAAAAGAAGTTAAATGGATGGGTGGAATGGGTAACGCCCCACTTTATATATATATATATATATATATATATATATATATATATATATAGAGAGAGAGAGAGAGAGAGGGGGGGGGGAGAGACTTGTATATGCTAGCACACTTAGGTGGTAGTAAACCAAAACAAATCTCAATGGCAGAGATTTGAATCTATAAAATAAAAAATATGTATGTACTTTTTGTAGGTACACTTTATTTTTTTAAATTTCAACTATTAAAGATGGATGATTGAGATTTGTTTGAACTTAATGGCACCTAAGTGTGCTCACATATATCAGTTTCTCTCTTTATATATATAAAATGGTATATGCTAATAGTCTTAGGTGTTATTAAATTCAAACAAAACTCAATCATCCATCTTTGATGATGGATGTACACTTTATTCACATAGTACTTTTTTTTTTTAAATTTCAACTATTTATCATTAAATATTGATTATTGACATTTGTTTAAATTTGTAGCACTTAAGTGTACTAGCATATACTAGTTTTCATATATATATATTTAAATTTCAACTATTTATCATTAATTATTGATTATTGACATTTGTTTAAATTTGCTAATACCTAAGTGTACTATATATATATATATATATATAGAGAGAGAGAGAGAGAGATGGTAGTCTAGTGTAGAATGTGTACTATTCTTGTAGCCCACCGATTTATGTGTGGACTTCACCTTTTTCTCCATATTCAGCTTGGGTTATGTACAATTATGACACGAATATTAATGAATTACCATTTATATTAGGGGAATGCAATATCATTTCCTAGTTGGTTCAATCTTCCCAAGTCGGCCGACTGGGTTGATCTCCACACGAGTCGGCCAACTAGCCCTTAAAAAGAACCCATTTGAGCACTCACATGTTTGTTCCAAGGAGAGAGCGATGGGTGTAGGAATAATAGCATTGGTGATCTCTCTCCTGGTTCTCTCACTAAAATGTGAAACCTCGAGCAACTCTTTTGGCTGCGAATTTCCGGCGATCTTCAACTTCGGGGATTCGAACTCGGACACGGGGCCATCTCAGCCAGCTTTTTTATTCTTGATTCCACAAGCCAATGGGACGTATCTGTGATGATCTTCTCATCCTTGATTCCTACGGTAATCGCCATGAACCATTCTCTTCTTCGCTCCTTCGATTTCCTTTTTTATTCTCTGTTGGTGCTTTTAGCTTTCTGATACATGGTCTATTGAAAGAAATCAATCTGAAAGCGACAGTATAAATTGACTAGTTAGGCAGGGGGGCAGACGGTTTTACTCGTGGTTGAGGGGGCAGAGCCTACGATCATAACATAATCGAAATGAAAGAAAAATGAAAGGGGGAGGGTCACGTATTGGAGGGTACTAAAAAAATTTAAAACTTATAAAATACAGTATGAAAAAGATTCTAACACTTGTATTGAGAAAAAACTCAAGTTGCTTGTAATTTTGGCTCCATTTTGTCTTATTTTTCTTGATTTGGCTCCATTTTGTCTTACTTTAGTGAGTCAAATAGGCTTGTCACTGTATGTACTTGACAATCCTTCAAAATGATTGGGTCTTGTGGTCACAGATATCTCCATGACTCAAGTTTATTTATTACTTTTAGTGTCATGAGTATAATAAAAATATTATTTATACTTTTGTTAAAGTTTCTTAAAAATTTTGAAATTATACTCATACCACCCAAAAACAATAGGTGTATGAGTAGGCGGGATCCAATTTTACCATATATGTAGACAAAAATATAGTTCTCTGCAATTTCTAGGAAGTTAATTTTATTTTCATAAAATCTCTCATGACTTAAGAATGTAAAGAAGACCAACCAAAACCGAGTCTTACCCCTTTCTCAGTGGGTCAGGTTCGTGGGTTCTTTCTGACCAACTTGATGTTATAGATATTTGACAGATTGAAATTACAGATATTTTCAAAATATCATCAAGCAGTGAATGTGGTGTAGATCTTTCCGACTGCACTGATGCTTCAGGATCCTGGTACAAGGACCTACTTCCCCAAATGGAAACTTTTGCAAATGCTTTCTATACCATTGATATTGGACACAATGTTATAGGTGCCGGACTCCGGTGGTCATCGCCTGGTCAAGTCGCTGGTACATTTCATGATATTCTTGCTCAATTATCAAGCATAATACAGGTTAGCACCCCTTTTCCCCTTTCCCCTTCACCAAGCAAGGGGCTTGATCATGTGCATTAGCACACTAGCTCAGCCAACTAGTTCAGAATGACAAAATCACTTCGAGCTTAAAATATGACCTTGATTGGCTTGTGGACTCACAGTCCGGGTGCGGTTAGACCTGCCCGGTTCCATCAAAACTCGGAACCGCCACCGACCAGCTTAATGGGCCTTAAGATTGCTGGGTCAGTCAAACTGGCACATATATACAAGGGAGAGCTGGGTCACTGGAGCCAGTTTTTTCTCTTAAGGTTTGAAGGACAAGTCCATTTGTTACCAAAACCAAAAGGCCTTGTCTCAAACTAAGTGGGTTCGGCTGAGTCGACTCTCAAACACCCATTTACTGGGGTGTATGACATGATAACAGACGTTACCTGTACCTTATCATCAATATTATCGTGCTGTATTATATGATCTTCTCGCTTGCTATGATTTATTTGGTTTTATTTAAAATCGTTTTCCATCATTAAATAAAGAAAAATAAAGTATCGGGACCGCCAGAATGTCATCCAGAGGGGCCATGACATGCTTATGGTGTGGTATACGTATTAGTATGCGTATGCTATTAGGTCCAACACGATACTTACAACAATTGTGTTGGTGGTTAGTTATGGGTTCAATTCTCATGGCTGTCCAAGACAATGCCAGCATTGACCATGCCGCAGAGGGTTCCAAACTTGAGTTCGATCTGATTCCTCCAAATTATAAATAAAAAAACTTCACATGCAATAAGTGACGTATCGTGTGGCCGGACTCGCAACGTCTTGTATACTAAAACATGATAGGTGTGACATGTGTTGTCGGTTTCGTGTCGTGTTTCACAATAACATTGTTGCATGCCATAGTTTGCCATGATTTTTTTGCTCGTGAAGCAGTCTCTGTATTGGCAAGGTGGGACAAGGTCATTTTGGATCCACAATACGGGTCCAATTTATTATTGCACTGTTTTTGCTGCCATTAACGAAGGCAATAAACGCGACCTGCTGTACAGATCCGAGGCCCTGCTGGCGTTTTGGGCGAACTTCTGATAAGATCTTAGGCCCTGCTTTCTTCTTTGCTTCTCGTACACAACAACTTTTTCTCCTTAACAGCGGAATCACTCGAAGGATCTTAACAGTATAAGAGCCACATTGATAAAGACATTCAGCACACAATGTTGGCTTCCTCAAAGAGGTGAGGAGTTCTCGAACCATCGTCGAGTCCTCGTACCCTCGAAGAGGTGAGGTACCTTTAGGTTGATTCCAATCATGATCGAAGACGTGATTATGGAAGTGTTCGATTGCACGTAAGCCATATATAGTCGCCATGGCTAATGTTGTCCCAGCATAAAATGTAGTGTCTCATGAGTTCGAAGGATGTTGCATACCCATGGGTCATAAGGTGTCGACAATATGGATGGAGGTCGCCTTCAGTGATGCGAAGCAATACTTCATATGCAGTGTCAAGTTCTTAGATGATGTCACATGACACAAGTGTTGTGTGGGTTATTGGTCCCAATAGTTGCTTTTGGTGATGTGAAGTGTCACAGTTTGAAGCACAACGGAAGCGCTATGTAGACGGATGCAACTCCTTGATTACATCAGACCTTAAATAAGTCATCGAACCTTTTGGCCAACTCAAGTGCTTTGGGATGCCGAGTGAATGATAGTAGCTCGGGAGTTCATGCCTCATACCCTTCAACCTTCTAACACACTACATCCATGCTAAAGATGCTGAAAGAAGCCTTTTTGTATTGTGGACCTAGTGAAGACGTGAATGAGATGATTTGGATTCAATCTCAGGCGAGGACGAGGAGGTGGACATTGTCGAGAACTACAATGATTTTGGTGGGAAGAATGTGACCCTTCGGCTGCGAACACATGGCCTAGCACTATCCCTTGTAAAAAAACCTTTTTGAGGGAAGCGCTCCTACTTTACCAGTGTAGCGTGCCAGAGCCGTATATTATTTTCTGCTATAAATAAAACTCTTGTCTTATGGTTTTGTACTTAATGTGTCTTTATTGGTTGTACTCTTAAATGTTTGTCGTGTTGTGTAGTGTGAGTTAAACGGGATGTCAAGTCTCATTCTAGGCACTTATCATCAGGGAAAGGGGGTCGTTTGAAAGACTTATTCCGTTGCAACTTGTAAAATTGCTAAGGACGATTCAACATGAGGGCTGGGTGTCGGTCACGTTGCGAGTTTCGTTGACTCTTGTGACTGTCATGGATATATATATATATATATATATATATATATATTTAAACTTAGAATACTTCTCTCTTTATGAAGCACGGAGGCTTTCTTATAAATGGATAGAGTTCCCTGCTTTATATAATAAAACAAAATACGTGAAGGTGCCAATGTAGAAGTTGCGGTACGTAGCGAAAGCAAATACAATCGAGGCAATCGTGAGCATCGTCGTTGAGCGGTCTGATCACCTAACACGGCTTCGTCAAGGGAGTTCCACATGGATTCTCTCTGAGAAGTATAAAGGTATAAGATATATATTATCTTTATTTTTCCCGTTATAAGTTGACATTGACTTGCCTTTTCGGTTTCTTACAATCATGTTTTGTGGTCTTCTACAAATGTAAAACATGGGTTGTGAAATAAAGTGAAAACTGATTTGGTTTTACTTTTAAATAACGATTCACTTGATTACAAGGGAGCCCCCCTCATTGATTACGAGTGAACAGTGACTAACCCCTCAGAAGAAGATTAGTCCTTTCCTTTGGTATTCAATAACACTGAATTTCAATCGTTCTCATGAAAAAATTCCGATGGTCGGATTATATATCACCCAAGCCAATTGTTTGTATGACGATTTTTAAGGAAATCGAGACGTGTCAGTTTTTGAGGGTTCAACCTCTTTAAACATGGTGTACCAGATATGTGTGTTTGTATATATTATATGTATAACGAATATGCTTAAGATTGTTCATTCTGTTTTTCTTATTCTTGAAATTATCATTTAATATATATTGCAAGATGTGAAGGAAGTTGGTTGAAAGTGTTCATTATGATAGAGTAGATTTTATATGTATGATAAAAAAATGGAAGTATCCATTATGGTATACATTTTGGATTTGTGGCAAATAATGAGACTGGATTTGATTTCAGTTAACTGCAAAATCCATTTATTGATTGGTTAGGTGGAGTTAAAGATGTATTTATTTATTACGAGGATGATAGACTTGATTATTCTGATATCTTTGTGGTATATGCATTTTCTTGTCGTGACATGATTCGGTATAAAAGAAGCGTTAGAAGGAAGCAAAACAATGTCATGAATTAGACTTTGTTGGTAAGGTAAAGTTCAAAGAAACGACTTGGGTATAAAAGAAGTGGTTGATGGACTGAAATACCCATAGTGAGGGTTGAGCCAATAGTTTATGGAGGTTGATTATAGCTAAAAGAACATTAAATACATAATTATCCTCTAGATTTATATCTCAAATATATTGAGTTTCCTAATAGATTGAGTGGTTATTAGTATATTATCATAAAGAACATACAGATATTGTAAAACCAAACATATTTTGTCACAATTGTGACTGCTTAATGAGTTCGTTATTATTAAGATACATCACAATTAGAATGTGTGAATAAAAATTAAGAATAAGAAGAGAGAGAGAGAGAGAGAGAGAGAGAGAGAGAGAGAGAGAGAGAGAGAGAGAGAGAGAAATCTTCATGAGCAATTGGCCGGCCCGGATTTCCCTCCTTGGAAGGCAGGCCCACCTAAAGTATGGCCGGGGTCGGCCCTAATTTTGGTTAGCCTACATGGTCTGGGAAGGGCTGCGGCCACCGTATTGACTGCGGTCTAATCACACGCTCACCAACTTGAAATGAGAGTTTAAAGTTAATTTAGACAATCGATAGAATTAGATGCCCTACGACTTGTAATGGACATTATTGTTCCTTATATTGGACTTATTGTTCCTTTATATTATACAATCAATTCAAAGGAAGGTGCACTGGTCTCGCATCATATTGCAATGGAGTTCCCTTTTCCTCTGAAAGTTGCCGCTCTCCCATTTCTCTTCCTCGTCCCCTTTATTCTGCTAAGACTATGGAGATGCATATTCCCAAGTAAGCCACGCAGATGCCAAGCACCGGAACCGAGAGAGAGATGGCCATTGATAGGCCATCACCAGCTTCTCCTTGATCCAGCCGACGCGGCCCAGACCTTAAGTCGCCTAGCAGACAAGTACGGCCCCGCCATGACTCTAAGGTTGGGCTTCCATCGCACCCTAGTTATAAGCAACGCCGAGCTTGCAAAAGAGTGTTTTACCGTCAACGACCGAGCCTTCGCGGACCGGCCACTCGACACGGTCGGCTATCACCTTGGCTACGGCTACGCCATGCTCGGCCTCGCTCCCTACGGCCCATACTGGCGCACCATGCGCAAGATCGTTACAGTAAACCTCCTTTCGTCCCAGCAAGTCGGGCTTCTCCGGCACGTCCGTGTGGCCGAGAATGATGAGTTGGTCCATGAGCTTTACGGCATGTGGGCCGGTAACGGTGGCCGGCCTGTGAAGGTAGATATGAGGCAGAGACTAAGCGACTTAGCGTCTAACATCATCGGTCAGGTGATCATAGGTAAGAGATATGCTGCAAGCGGTGGACTCAGGCAATTGCTGAGGGAGTGGGTTTCGTTCTTCGGGGGGTTGTCTCCGTCTGATGTCTTCCCGTTTCTCGGGTGGCTTGGTTTGGATACGAGGGTCCAAGAGATGAAGAGGGCCTCCTCGCAGTTGGACGTCGTCTTGGAAGGTTGGCTATCCGAGCACCGTAAGAACAAAAGATCCAGCGGCGGGGAGCAAGATTTCATGGACATGATAATTGCCACCATTGGAGAAGCTGACAACTCTGACGAAACCATTAAGGCCACCGTTTTGGTAATTAACAATCTTATATATATATATATATATATATATATATATATATATATATATATATATATATATATATATATATATATATATATATATTATGTGATTGGAAGGAATCCACATAGAGTTAGTAATTTTAGAGAATGTGTTAATCAACCTTGTATTGTTGGATAGGAATGTTCTCAACCTGCATACGATACAAGACAAGGTTGATTTACAGATAAGCTACCCGAAGAGTCGTGAAGCTTTCTAAAACGACTGCGTGGACTCCTTCAGACGAGATAGTGGTTCATGCTTAATTCTCATTCGTACTTAAATTTCTTTGAATATTTTTATCGTCTGTCATGATCAATGATTAATATTTGAATCTCAAAAATTAATATATCATTGTACTTTTCATACTCGAATTTAAATTTACAATGATATACTTTAATTTTTATTTCAAATTTCTACCATTGGTTGCTACAATCAAATGATAGTGATGTTTGAAAGATTTAATCCTGTATTAGATTGATTATATACTATTATATATATAAAGAGAGATATAAACTCGTTTCTACATGACTAATAAATTTGAACAAATCTCAATCATTCTCTTTTGAGTTCATTGAAATTTGAACAAATCTCAATCATTCTCTTTTGAGTTCACTGAAATTTGAATTTAAGAAACAAAAAGTATTCATGTTAATAAAGTACACCTACAAAGATGAACATTTGTGATTTTTCTATCATTTTCTATTTTTGATAAAATAATTTTTGTTTTTAAAATCAAATTTCCAATCTTCAATCACCAACGATAAAAAAAATAAACAGTTAAGATTTTTGGATTTGCTAACACCTAAAAGAGAGAGAGACTTCAATTTTTTTCTCTTCAAATCAGTTCTCTCAAGCACTTTTGGTTTTCTCCAGCTCGTAAGGTTTTATTTGGGTGATCGAAACCCGGGATAGTTGGATCAGAATCCTGCAAATAACTTGAGAAAAAACTGGTCAGTTTAAGCTAGACCCAAGTTTTATCCAACCTAACCCGAACCGGGCCGGTCTTATATGACTGGATCTCAGCCGTCCAACTGTATAGAGAACCATGCAACTGCGTTTTTATTTATTGTCATATGATCCTATTCTTCTTCATGTACGTTGAACACCTACAAGGGATAACGCAGGAATATAAACAAGGGGAAGTGACATTTGGTGATATGGTATATGACCGACGGTGGGTAATTTTCATAACCATGCTCATAGCTAAGGATATGGGAGTCTGTGACCACAAAAGGTTCTATAGCTAACGAATTCAACTGTGGGCTATAGTATTTTGTTGGCCTTTTAGTCATCGTAGATGGTCATGTTATTTTATTTTCATGCTGTAATCGGGTCAAACCAACATGACCACAAACTAATTCGTGTTTCTATCTGGTTTTCTTCACCGCTGGTTGTTGAAGCTTCTATCAGGTTTCGCAGGGTTAAGATTCGAATCATTCTCACGCGCACTTGAATTTGTGGTCAACCATTTTGCAGGCGTTGATCACAGGAGGAAGCGACACGGTGTTCGTGTCACTTACCTGGACACTCTACTTTCTGCTGACCAACAGGCACGCATTAAAGAAGGCCCAAGCTGGGCTGGACTTACATGTGAGCAGGGATAGAAACGTGGACGAATCAGATCTCAAGAATCTGGTCTACCTTGAAGCCATCGTCAAAGAGAGCTTGCGTACCCACACGACCTTCCCTTTGCTGGTTCCACACCGAGCAATTGAAGATTGCCACGTCGGAGGGTTCTTCGTCCCTGCTGGCACCCGCTTATTGGTGAATGCATGGAAGATAGACCGGGACCCGTTGATCTGGCCGGAGCCAACCGAGTTCAAGCCGGAAAGATTCATGGATAGAAACGTGGATCTGGGTGGCAAAAGCTTTGAGTTGATCCCATTTGGGTCGGGACGAAGAATATGCCCCGGACTGACCTTCGGACTCAGTGTGATGCAGCTAACTTTGGCACGGTTGATTCACAGCTTCGATCTCGAGTTGCAGCCAGACTCCCCTCTTGGCGACCCGATAGCAAACGGGTTCGATGTTCTTTTGACTCCACGTCTCCCCCCATCTCTTTACAGCGTATGAAAGAAGCTATCTCTTTTCCTTAGGAGTGACAATTTCATTTTCTGGGAGGTGTTGCTGTCATGGAGTTTCATGTTCATGTCAGAAACAGGTCAACCCAAACACAACCCGGTTTAGTGTACACTTTGAGTGATACAAGCACAGAGATTTTGGCCTGTGATTGTATAGGTTTTATTGTTGTATTATATATCATCGGATATCTTGTGTTGGATGTCATGTTTCGTGTTTTGCCGTTTCCTCGTTATATCATGTGAAAGTAGGTCTTCTTGTTGGATGGATAAGACAAAAGCACGGAATTATCAGTTGAAATTTGTGTCAGTCTTTTACATCATGTCCTCTCTCTTTTTATTACAAAAAGAAAAATATATATTTCATTCAAAAAGCAAAGTTAAATACCAAATCTACCTTTCAAAGTGAATGATTATAGGGATTACTACCCTTTTACTATTTATATATATATTTTTTTCAAAAATACTGAAATTATCCCTTATCACTTTTTCTTTCGCCATGTCTCTTTACTCTTGTAACTGATATTTCATTCATTTTTTAGTCGTTATTGCTTGTTTCTCAGTTGCACAATGTATACTCTTAGGAATCTCATCGACGAAAAACAAAAAAACAATAATAAGAAAAAATGAAACCATTAGTAGAATCAAAAACAGAAGAATAGGAAGAAATTGAAGAAACGTAACAATAAAAAGGAGATGTGGCCATCATGTATCCTAAATAGAAGGCCCGCGTCTGAACCATATCTCTTTCTACTAACAAAGAGACGCAATTGAGGTGTGTGTTTTCATGAGAGATGTGCATATGGCTTGCCTCGTCCCAAAAACTAGACATTGTTTTAGGCTTTGATTAAGACGAAAACTAAATCAATACATCAAATCAATGACATGTCTTTTTGAATCATGACATATATATGTATATCATTTCATATCACTCTTGAGATCAATTTTAACAAGACAGTGGTGCCATGCAAGACTTCTTGGGCATTGATTGCGTTATCAATCGTCTCTCTCCCGATCTAATTGTCATGCCCTAAATGTTGGGCGGGTCGATGGAGCTAGGGATGTAATTGGTGCCTAGCTAAACGGGTCACATCATCATTAGCACATATCCAAAGTGATAGAGGAGATGAGTTGTTCAAACTATCTCTGATAGGGAATGTGAATTGAGCCATTACCCATATGCAAGGCCTACAATGATCCTTGCTTTCGTTTTAACTCTGATGATGCAACACAACAAACACTTAAGAGTAAAGCAATAAAGATATGAAATACAAAACTTAAGGCAAAAGCTTCATTGATACTATAAAGGAGTGTGTAGGCCCAACACACTATACTAGTGAAGTTCGGGGCACTTCCCTCAAAGAAGCATATTAGATGGCGGCAAAGGCCAAGTCTTGTTCACGGTGGTTAGAGAGGGATATTCTTTGCCACCCAAAATCATTGACATCCTCAAAAACATCAACTTACTTACCCCACCTCGACTTGATTCCTTATGCGCAACCCTGTTCCCATTCCCGTAAGCTCCCACTACATGAGTGGAAGTCTCTAGAAGGTTGGAGGGTGACATGCTGAATGTCAAGCTTACTAAAAACGTTGACACTCAGATACTCACACACCCTAACGACAAAGGCAAGAGGCAAAATGAGCAAATGCATGAAAACTGAAAATTAACGTAAATTCTTTTATAGCAGACAAAAGTTCACATGGTCCCAACACACAATAAGGTTTTTGGGACTCTTTCCTGAAAAAAGAGAGTTTTTACAAGGGGTCAAAATGGATATGTACAATTCACAGTTGAAGGGTTATAGTCTCCCCCACTCGAATTGTTATTGTCCTCGGCAACGTCTTGCCTATCTCCCTCTCATGTGGTTGGCTGGTTAGGTATATTCCAATTTGTAGCAAGTTTTATTTCGCATCAAGATATCACTATAATTTCAAATTTCACTTGTTAGTGGGGCCGGGTTGACTTAATGCCTTGGGAGTTTCCTTCGTGCAGTTTCATGGGGAAGCCGTAGTAAATACTACCCCTTGGGCTCTTTTCAAGGTTATAAGGACCCAAATCAATCTTAAGATAAAGAGTCGTTTCACCTTGGACTTGCTTAGCAATGAAGAGGTGTTGTTGTCCCAATCATCGTCATATTCAAACTAAAGACATTGTTCCATAAGGTTGGGGCAAACATCTGCAACAGAAAAATCAGCCCTTATGCATTGGTTTTCAATCGTCTTCAATATATATATCGGTCCCAAAAATTTGAAGTATTAGATGTCGTGCTTTCGTTAAAGATAGAAAGTTGTATGTAGATCCTCAGTGAATCATGGCCCAAGCTTTCATCATTTTCAATCGCATTGTAACATAGAATAACCCATCTCATTCTCGAGGCGTAAGTACTCAATGACGTTGTTGGCATGCCTTAAACACCTGGAGTACACAGTAATAACGTATTGGCTCCTCATACCCTTTTGTCATATTCGGGATATCCGCAACATTCATTACATTTACTCATTGAGTGGATAGTCCCACGGGGCAATCCCGTGAATAGTAGTTCTCTTGGCAATGATAACATTTGATGATGACCTTTTCCTTTTCTTAATATGGTTGGCCTTCTCTGTGTTCATTATTAGATGGCCTATGATCATCCCCCCTTTTGGTGCATGATCTCTTTGTGCATAAATGAATGGCTATGTGCCTTCATTACTGTTTGCATACTTCTTTAGACTTAAGGGAGAATTGGGCCGATCTTCCTTTCATGATTTATCGTCTGCCAGGCATTCATATGCACTAAGGGTTGAAGCCAAATCATTAACCCGTATTTATCAAAACTTGCGCATTGCCTCACGCTGTAATTCGTTCACAAAGAAGAAGAAGCAATCCACTTCTATCATGTTTGAGAAGTTTGGCATTAAGGAGGTTAATTGGTCGATGTACTCATAAATAGATCGTTAATGTTTCAGCCACATGAGTTCTTTTCAGGCCAAGTAATTCGGGTCCTCCTGAAGAAACAACTTCTGTATCTCCTGTTTGAAGTCATCAAAAGTATCGATGATGCATAGTTCTCAATCAACATTCGTGGACTGACATCTACACCAAAGCAAATCATCAACCATGAGAAATGATATTGTTGTAGTGATCCTCCTATTCTCTCGGGCCTTCACGTACTCATCAACTTGCCTTATCATAAGAAATTCTCCAAATCCTTGGTACTTCGGTTTCCTAAGTATATATCTGACATCGGGATACTATCATCTTGAAAGGGGGTAACGGTGACCCCACTAACGATAACCCAGTTAAGTGTCTAACAGTGTACCTCGAGGGCTTTCAACCTTTTATCAATGATCGTATTGTTCCCTTCGTGGTTGAAAACGTTTCACCCCGATTGTTCTTAAATATGTTGATGGTACTACATATCATCTTTAATTCTTGTTTAACGAAGTTCTTGATGTAGTAGACATCTAATCTAAAGGTTTTAAGGCTAGTCTCGCAGTTGCCTACGTCTCCTTCCACTTTATTTAATCGACTTTTGATCGTGGTCTTTTCGGTCAAACGGTCTCGCTTGAGTCCATTGTCCATTTGAGAGAGTATTTGTTGTAATGATGGTGGGCTTTTTTTGAGAGAGTATTTGTTGTAATGATGGTGGGCTTTTTGAAGATTTTAGATCTATCGCAGTTAAGTTGAATAACGTTGAGAGAAGATCGAAACTTGCTCAGATATCAATTTTATCACGATCAAATAGACATCTTGTAAGCCGATGAGCCATGAGTGTCAAGGAAGTCTTAGCGGATTTGACCTTAGTATTGAAGTCGATCACCGACAACCTAAAACGAAACATGAGTGTGCCTTGCTCGAATGTTAAACTTGTCGAAAACATTGACATTCGAAGATTCACATGCCCACAACAAAGAAAAGAGGGAAAGAGAGAAAGTAAGGCAATATGAATTCTTTTATAGCATAGAGGAATTGGCATAGTTAACATGGAATAAGATTTTTTGGACTCTTTTATAAAAAGCGAGTTTTTACAAAGAGCCAAAATGGATATATACAAATTTACTATCGAAGGGTCCTACAATGAGATGTTCTTTCCAACGGATCGAGCTCGAGATAACCTTATCTATACCCTCCCGATTTTCCACCTTTATGAGTGGTCTCTGTCTACAGTAACAACAATATACAATAAAATATATAAATAAAATTTAAAATATTATATATAAATCTTATCTTCCAAATTGAATGATTATATATAAACTGGAAGTTATTAGATATTCATAAACAATTTATTTGTAAGATCGCATTCACGGTAATTAATATCGATACAATGACCGATGACAATACATTAAATGCTACACAATCTAATAGCTTTCTCCCTTTATATATATTATATATATATCGTAAAAGAATCAAACGTGTGCTGCCTATTCATGTCAATAATAATTAATGACCCTGCACAAGTCATTCTCAGAGAGAGTAGCCGTCGGCGGCTGTCAGTGACAGCAGTTTCACCTGCACCACCAACTTTTGATTGAAATTGCAAGGTTCAGACTTTGTCCTCTTATCAACGTAATGAAGAGGTCTGGCATCATCTAGTGATGGACTTCCTTGATCCTCTGAGAATTAGCGGTATCCTATTCCCCTTCCTCCTCTTCCTTTTTCTGCTAAAACTATGGACAACAACATCCCCAAATAGGTCACGGAAGTGCGAAGCGCCGGAGCCGAGTGAGAGATGGCCATTGATAGGCCATCACCAGCTTCTCCTTCCTCCAACCGACGCGGCCCAGACCTTAAGTCGCCTAGCAGACAAGTACGGGCCCGCCATGACACTAAGGTTGGGCTTCCATCGCACCCTGGTTGTAAGCAGCGCAGAGCTAGCAAAGGAGTGTTTTACTACCAACGATAGAGCCTTCTCAGATCGGCCACTCGACACAGCCGGCTATCACCTTGGCTACGGCTACGCCATGCTCGGCCTCGCTCCCTACGGTCCATACTGGCGCAACTTGCGCAAGATCGTTACAGTAAACCTTCTTTCGTCGCAGCAAGTTGGGCTTCTCCGGCATGTCCGTGCGGCCGAGGCTGATGAGTTAGTCCATGAGCTTTATGGCGCGTGTACCGGTAACGGTGGCCGGCCTGTGAAGGTAGATATGCGGCAGAGGCTAAACGACCTAGCGTCTAACATCACCGGTCGGCTGGTCGTTGGCAAGAGATATGCTGCAAGCGGTGGACTCCGGCAATTGCTGAGGGAGTGGGTTTCGTTCTTCGGTGGGATGTCTCTGTCTGATGCTTTCCCGTTTCTCGACTGGCTCGGTTTGGACACAAGGGTCCAAGCCATGAAGAGGGTCTTTTCGCAATTGGACGCCATCCTCGAGGGATGGCTCTCCGAGCACCGCGGGAAGAAAAGATCCGAAGGCGAGGAGCATGATGTCATGGACATTTTGATCGCCACCATGGGAGAGGCCGACGACTCCGACACCACCATTAAGGCCACCGTCTTGGTAAGTAACAACAAACAACATCATTTTTTTCCGGTGATAATCCTGTCAACATCGGTGCCTTGCGTGTGTGTCGTTTCTTGAATTCAAAATGTTTCATACTCCATACAGATTCATGCTTACGCATTATCCACCCTTACACATGGGCGTCGCAATTTGGACGCTGACAGTCCTATTCAACAAGCCTCCGAGCAAAGGGTTGTAAGTTAAGTTGTTGGTGAGACTTTCGGCCCCCATAAAATAAGATTTAGGGTCAAGCTCTAAAAATAAGTAGGATAATAAAAAAAAAGTGATACGGTAAGAATATCAACAATAAGGATTAAGAAATCGAGATCGTTTTTCGGATAAAAAGTTTTAACATCGACAAAACGAGGAACTACGAATACAATTACTACAACCATAAAAGCAACGATGAGAACAACCGCCCAACAGTCTACGTCATTTATGAATGACTATTTGATAGATTTATTTTAGACTAACTCGATATATCTCAAAAATTAAAGAGAAAACAATGGATTTCAAGAAATACAAACTTAGCGAGCGATGAACAATATTACTTTTTCGGGTATTCTATATAAGAGAAAATAACTAGTAAATAAATTTTTAAATAAATAATAAGGACAACAACACTATTAGAGATTATTAATACTGATTTATGTAGACTCTTAAAGGATAAGACCTCATCTTATGAAGGTATATTTTATAACATTTATCGATGATTATTCGATTTATATATATTGACACATAATTTTTAAGCACTTAAGGTATTCAAATAATATAAGCAAGAAATTGAAAATCAATTAGGAAAGACAATCAAATTCTTAAGATAATAAATAGACATCTACATAATTCTTGAAATACAGTAAAGACTTTGATGTTACAAAGTAAAATATGATACCTGAAACACTTCAACAAAATGGTGTAAAAGAGAGAGATAACAATACCTTATTGAATATGATTAAGTCGAAGTTAATAGATGCTTCTCTTCTTAGGGTTTAAAAAAAAAAAGTGGTTTGTACAACAATATATGTTTTAAATAGAGTATCATATAAAATTGTATTTTTTACGTCATATGAGATGTCATTTGGAAGTAAACCAAACCTACGACATCTCAGGATGTGGGATCTATCGCACTGAAAATTCTTGATGAGTCTCGAGACAACATAGACTAAAGGTCCTTAAGATGCATATTTATTTGATATCCTAAAGGTTGTAAGGGATATCAGTTTTATTATAAGGATAATAGATTAATAGAAAATAGTGATGTTAAATTTTTATAGAAGACTAAAAATAATATCCTAAAGAATGATGATGAATGTGTTGATGATCTAGTATATCTAGATCCATCATCATTTGAACCCATAGATAATGATGATCACGTTCAATAAATTGAAACTTTAAGTGGACATAAAAGGTCTAGGGTCACTCCATTCTACTTAAAAATTATCATACTTAAAGAGGAAGTATGTAATTCAGTGGATTTAGGTGAGCTTATAGATAACTTGACATATAATCAGGTTATTGACTCATCTAAATCGTTAAATTGAGAAAAAGGCATGGATGAGGAAATTAAGTCTATTGAGAAAAAGTTTGGAAATTGACTAATCTAACATGAGTAAGGATATACATTGGTTGTAAAAGGGTTTTGAAAATGAAGTATAAAGTCAACGAGACTATCGACAAATTTAAGGTTATGTTAGTTGTAAATGAATTCTCGCAAAAGGGCGTGATAGATTATATCGAGGCATATTTTACTCTTACGAAATTTGCATCCATCAGAATAATTCTGACTATTTCAACATATTATAATCTACACTTATGTCAGTTAGATGTAAAAAAACCCTTTCTTAAATGAAGATTTAGGTGGAATCATGTATATGCAATAGCAAGAATGGTATATTAGTAAAGCATATATGTCCTATATGTCCTTAAAAATTATCTCGTTAATGGTATTTTACTTTTCAAAATATCATTCTAGAACTTGAGTTTGTGACTAATGAACTTAACCACTGTGTATATGTATGGAACAGTGATAACTACTTTGTCATTTTATCTTTATTTAGATGATATATTGTTGATTGGGAATGATAATGCGATGATTGTCAAAATCAAGTCATGGTTAAATTGAAAGTTTTAAATCAAGGATATGGGAGACGCGCCCTATATTTTGAATATAAAAATTTCTTGTGACAAAATTTAATTTTCTTTGTTGAGTTAAGATATATATATATATATTAATTATATCCTAAAGAAGTTCAAAATGGGTGAGTGCAAACCTACATCTACACTTGTTGTAAAATGAGACAATTGAGTAAGACTGATTAGTTCGATAAGGAAGATAATAAGCCTAATGTTCCTTATACATTGTGGGTAGATTGATGTATGCGATACTCTCTACAATATTTGATATCAGCTTTGTTGTTAGTCTTTTGAGTAGATATCAAAACTATCTTCGATACAACATTGGATAGTCATGAAAAGGATTCTAAGATATCTTAAAGGAACAAACGACTTGAAACTTTGTTTTAAAGTAGATAAACGGAAAGTGGTTAGATACTTAGATGCTGACTTTACTAAGAGCAAAGATGATAGAAAGTTAACCTCTGATCAAATTTTTTTATTTAGAGGAGGTTGTGTATCATTGTATATAAAAAACTAAGTATGTTGCTTGTAGTATGCCTACTATAAGTGTTGTTTGGATAAGTCGTTTCATACGTGATCTAATATTGAACATAGCCAATAAGTATGTTGTCATTTATTATTAAACAATTACTCTTATTAAGAGTAGAGTTGATAGATGAAGAAGCAAACATATAATGGTTAAATATTACTACATTCATGATATGCTCAAAAGAAATTAAATAACTATATGTTATATGCCAACTACTTATATTTTAGTTGACCCTACAAAGTGTATCTCAAAAGAACTTTTTACTAAACATGTAACTCACATAGGTTTGAGATATGCCTAGAGTATGAGTATAGAAATGCACTTTGTTAATTGCTATGTAAGTAAAACATATTGATTAGGGAAAGTCTCGAAACAAGGAAAAATTGCACTTTACTTGTAACTAGAAAATGATACAACTTGATAAAACCCCACAAATAGTGAGAGATAAAACCAGTGTATCACATATTGACTCAAGTGACTAAGTGGGAGATGTAACTTGTTGGTGGCTACTTTCGGCCCCAATAACAACAACTATAAAATGCGTGTCTTCTTTCCGGATTTCATGAGTTGCTTTTAAATATAAGATTTACAAAGAAAATGGTTTTGCCTTTTTTGAAAAAGATACATACATCTTTTGGACGAACAGATAGAAATGATTTTATGGGAAAGCTAAGAGAGAAAAACTTTGAAGAGAAAAAAGCTAAGTATTTATATAATAAAATACAAAATAAAAATACGAAAAACAAACCAGCTTCCTTAGAAAAATCCTTTGTGAGTAACCTTGTACCTCCCTCCCCTTCGCTTTTCTTCTTCTTTTTCTCGCTTGAAGGGATAATGCTTCCACATCACTCACAGGTCTGCCGAGGTGGAGGTGGAATCAACTGCTCAACAAAGATTACCTCAAAGCTACCTCCAAGAGTCAGGGGAGGCAAGGACTCCCCTACAACTCCTCAAGCGACCCAACGATTTTAATCTAAACCGAATGTAGTAAAACTGGATCTCAAACCGGCTTCAAAATCATGGATCATATGGTTTTAGTTCCACCTTTCATGGAACCAGGACCACTCAAAACTCATTCTAGTGGTTCTAAACGGCTTATTCGAAAAGCTTTTTATTTTTCTTCAAAATTTAAAAAAAATCTTTTTTTGGTTATGAGTTCTTTAAAACTCAAACATGAATTACATAGAATCGGCTCAGAGTCGATTTCAGTGGAACCAATCATGTTTCCATAAACACACTTTGATTAGATATGTTCCAATCTCTCTCTCTATATATAGAGAGAGATGTTAGAGCCTAATCTCTTTATTTCTCTCTCTATATAGAACAACAAAGCCTTTTCCCATACTAAATGGGTGGGCTACATGAATTTTTTGCGTCATGAGATCATTATTTATTGTTTCTTTTCAACACTTTTTGTAGTTGCCTTCTTCTGTTTTTTAACATTTTCACAACCTAGTTTTTCATATCTTCTTATGAAAGCATTCTTGGGTTATCTTTCTCTATGTATAAACTATTTTAAATGGTAAGTTTTTCATACCTTCTTATGAGAGCATTCTTGGGTTGTCTTTCTATTTTTTCTCATTTTATCCTCTATTAGTGCTACTTGCAATTTGCTTTTAATAACCTCATTATGTATAATGCTTTCCTTGTGTGATCACTCATCCATTCTCTCTCTCTCTCTATATATATATATCTATATCCGTAATGTGTATATATATATACTTTAGTTTTTTTCTCTTCAAATTAGTTCTTAATTGCACTTTTGTTTTTCATAACTCCTAAGATTTTAATTTTTCGTACTTTTTCCTAACAACAATAATAACTAATCTTTTTCATTCACTAAATGAGGTATGCAATCTAAAAAAAGTTCTTCAATGTGCAATTCTTTATCATATAAACAATTAATTCAACAAAAGTTAAAATAATCTTTATTATTTCTTTCTAACACTTTATTGTATTCTCTTCTTCTTTTAATATTTTTACCGTCTACTTTATCACACCTTGTTTGCAAAACTTCTTTTGATTTATTTTTACACATTCGAACAACAACAACTAAGCCTTTTCTCATAGTAAACGGAGTCGACTACATGGATTCTTTGTTTCCACAAAGCCCGATCAAGTGTCATGTTAGCAATTAACTCACAATAAGCTAGATCATGCTTTATTGTTTCTTTCCAACACTTTTGTGGTTGTCCTATACCTCTTTTAATACTTTCAAAATCCAATTTTTTTGTACCTTCTTATAGGGTCTTATTTTGATTTCTTTCTATAAGTTTAAACTATCTTAAACAATATTCTCTCAATTTATCCTCTATTTGTGTCACTCTTAATTTGTTTCTAATAACCTCATTATATATACGATCTTTTCTTATATGGCCACTCATCCATCTCAACATCTTCATTTTTATTACAAACATCTGTTGTACATGTTGATGATTAATTGTCCGACACTAAGAACCATAAAGCATAGTAGGTCTAATTGTTGTTCTATAATATTTACCTTTTAACTTTAATGATATTTTCTTATCATAAAGAATACTTAATGCTCCTCTCTATTTTAACCAACCAAAATTAATTTTATAGGTAACTTCTCCATCAATTCTTCCATCACTCTGAGAAATTTACCCTAGGTATTTAAAACTATTTTTTTCGGGATGCAATGTGTGCTAATTTTAATTTATATTTCATCTGAAGTAATCAAATAATCAAACTTACATTTCATATATTATGTCTTTGTTATATTAAGTCAGAAGCTTTTACTTTCTAATGTTTCTCTCTATAGTTCCAATTTTCTATTAACTATTTTCTTAGACTCCTCCACTAACACAATGTCATCTGCAAATAGCATACATCAATGTACTTCATCTTGAATATGTTTTGTTAACTTATCAATCACCATTATAAATAAGTATGGACTTAAAGTTGATCTTTGATGTAATCCAATATTAACTTCAAAGAAGTTTGTCATCCTTTTATGAGTCTTCACACGTATTTTTGTACCATCGTATATGTCTCTTATAAGGTTTATGTATGTCAAAGGGATACCTCTTATTTTCAAGGTTCTCCAAAAAACTTTTCTTGGTATCCTATCATAAGTTTTTTATGGATCAATAAATATCTTGTGAAGCTCTTTCTTTTTTGCTCTAAAATGTTTCATAAGATGTCTCAAAAAGTAAATCGTTTCAACAACAGATCTGCTTGACATAAATCCAAATTGGTTCTCTATTGTACTCGACACTTGTCTTAACCTATGTTCGATAATTCTTTTCCATAATTTTATAGTATGACTAATTAACTTGATACCCTGATAATTCACACAATTCTCAATGTCTCCGTTGTTCTTATGTATGGGTATAAGTGTACTCGCTCTCCATTCCTCGAGCATCTTTTTATTTCTCCATATTTTATTAAATAGTCTTGTGAGCAAAGTGATTCCTGTTTCTCTTATGATTTTCCAAACTTCTATATGAATATTGTCTGGTCTTACCGATTTTTCACCCTTAATATGTTTAAGAGCTTCTTTGACTTCATTCTTTTGAGTACGTCGGTAGAAAATGTAGTTTATATTCTTTTCTGATTTCGCTAACTCTCTTAAGCTAATACTAAAATCTTCATTTTCATTAAAAGGTTTATTAAAATAGTTTTTTTCATATATTTCTTATATCATCATATGCCAATAGAGAATTTTTTCATTCTCGTTTTTTATGCATCTAACATAATTAAGATCCCTAGTTTTCTTATCTCTAGTCTTAGTTATCCTAAAGATATCTTTTACTCTTTTTTGAGTTGAGTTCTTTATATAAATCCTCTCAAATTTTAGCTTTTTCTTAACCGATGGGTTGTTTTGCTTTCTTATAAGCTTCTAAAGTTTCACCAGTATAATGTAATTTATGCTTATTTTATTTTGCACTACTTCACTCCACCACCAAGCTTTTTTTTGTACTGGTACACGCTCCTTAGATTCACCTAACACATCTTTAGTCACTTTTTTAATATGTATAGCCATATTGTTCCACATATCATAAGGTGTACCAACATAATTTTAAGCATTTCCTTGAGGGACTTTCAGTTTAAATATACCTTCTTTCTCACTTTTCAGGTTCTATCATTTAGTGTGAATAGCTCGATGCAGTATTTTCTTATTTGTCCATTTTTTTACTTTTAAATCTATAACTAAAAGTCGATGTTGGGTGGTTAAGCTTTCTCCTGAAATTACCTTGTGATTTTTACAATATGATTTATTTATTTTTATAAATAAAATAACCAATTTGTGTTTGTGATAAGCCACTCTTATAAACAAAACCAAGACAAAGAGAACATTTCATTATGAATATACTCATTGTTTTTATGTGAATCTTACATTATTTAATATTGTTTTTGTTTTAAGTCACGTTCGGTTGATGGAAAACCCAGTATGATTGGATCAGGATTGTGCAAATGACTTGAGAAATAACTGATTGGCTTAAGGACTTGATCCGAACCCGAACGGGTTGACCGGTTTAACCCCTATTTATAAATCCCAACTACGATCCCGTGGTATGTTAGATGAAGGGATGAGAGTGGAGGACTATGCTTGATGTGATATGACACGATCTGAACCGTCGCAAAAATTATATAACAGGATCTCGGCCGTCCAACTGCATGGAGAACTATACGACTGGATCTCTGCCATCCAACTTTATTATCAGCTATAGGGATATACGAGTCTGTGCCTACAAAATGTTTTATAGCCGACAATTTCAACAAAGGCCTATAGTTTCTACTTTCTCTTTTTTATTGTAAATGGTTGTGTTATTTTATGTTCGTGTCGTAAACGGGTTCAAACTAACACGCCAACAAACTAATTCATGTTTAGTAGGGTTGAAATTCGAATCGCTCTCACACTTGAATTTGTGGAGAACCAATTTTGCAGGCGTTGATGATAGGAGGGAGCGACACGGTGTTCGTGTCACTTACTTGGACACTCTAGTCTCTGCTGACCAACAGGCAGGCATTAAAGAAGGCCCAAGATGAGCTAAATTTCCACGTCAGCAGGGATAGAAACGTGGACGAATCACATCTCACGAAGCTAGTCTACCTGGAAGCCGTCATCAAGGAGAGCTTGCGTCAACACCTGACAGTTCCCCTGCTGATCCCACGCCAAGCACTTGAAGATTGCCACGTCGGAGGGTTCTTCGTGCCAGCTGGGACACGCTTAATGGTGAATGCCTGGAAGATACAGAGGGATCCGCTACTCTGGCCGGAGCCAACCGAGTTCAGGCCGGAAAGGTTCATGGATCGAAACGTGGATCTGGGTGGCAAAAGCTTTGAGTTGATCCCATTTGGGTCGGGCCGGAGAATGTGCCCCGGGGTGACGTTCTCACTCAGTGTGATGCAGCTCACTTTGGCGCGGTTGGTTCATAGCTTCGAGCTCGAGCTGCACACAGACCTTGGCGACCCAGTAGCAAATGGGTTTGATGTTCTTTTGACTCCACGTCTTCCCTCTTCTCTTTATAGCGTATGAATTATGCTCTCTTTCCCTTAGCAGTGGCAACTTTCAGTTTCTATGTTGTGTTCGTGTCATGGGGTTTCATTACCATGTTAGAAGCAAGCAAATCCCAGCACCACATATATACAATAGGCATGTAAAATAGTAATTTCTAGTCTGTCTCTTTCTGTTTTCTATATATATGAAAAGTTAAGAACGAATTTTCTGCCGTTCGACCCCCTACAATTCCAACATATTATGCGTAACATAGCTAAATGAAAAGGTGAGCTAACTCCAAATACCCGTCCTCAGTTCGGATTGCAGGGTGCAACTCGCCTGCATGAAGCCGTAATCTCTAATAATCACCGGTCAGCCATACGGCGGTGAATTCGTTCCCGGGCCTTGTACACGCTTCCCGTCACACTATGGAGCTGGCCAAAAGAAAGGTTTTTTCTTTCTAAAAATTATAAGAGACAACATAAAAGGTTTTCTAAAGATTTTCGAAGAAAAAATAAGATGGATTATGAAAATAGTTCTGTTTATCAAAATCCAGTTGACATATATATATATATGGGGGTTTTCCTTGAGAATCTGCCCTACATGGGGCAGGACGTGTAGGAATTAATTGTGTATGTGTATATACATGTGTGTGTGCGTGTGTGCGCACGGTGTGTGTATATACATGTGTGTGTGCGTGTGTTGCAAGGCAATCTCTTTATAAAGTTTTGGATATGATTCAAATATCTTGGATATTACTAATTCCCCTCTTCATCACCTATGCAACCAAAGTGACGTAAGTACTTGTACCGATCTAAGTCACAATATCATATTGCTGCAAACAGAAAATGGAAACTGGAGCAGTTCGCTTAACCCATCAGTCATGAGTTGGAACCTCGTGAGACATGGATTCCATCTCCCATCGATGCAGGCTGTCGATGCAGACGACTTGAAGAGATTCCACGCAGTAACCAGTTGATTGGATTCACACTTCAAACAAACATAAATCTCATTGAGAAGGTGATCGGAATCCATGCTTGAATCCTTTGACAGGAATGTTTCGATCGTGACGATCACCAACTAATTTTCTTCAATTTTTCATTGTTATGATTGTAAAGGGTTCGTTGTTTCGGATTCTAAAGTGAGTAGCATTAAGCATAAGATTGAGCACAATGGTGACTAAGAGACACTTAGCATACAAGAAGGCTTTCTTTCTGATAAAAAAAGAAAGAAAGAAAAGGCTTCCTTTTATCTTTGTGGTGTGATTTTTTTCAGGAAATCCTGCAAATATTACTCAGTATCTCGCATCATGAACATCCCCAAGCATGGGGCTTTACTGTTTTACCTACAGCACCAATAAACCACATCGAGGTCTCTCCCACAATGCGATTTTCACGAGTAACAAGCCACAAGAAAAATCCATGTTCAATTTTTCCTAGAGTTATGGTACACCCTTACATATCCTCACGAGAATTCTCAAAGCTAAGAAAGTTGAAGCTATCCAAACGCACCCTTCCTTATACCAGTAGTAATAACTTTTGAAGCTACAAGTCCCATCAGTTTTACCTTTTTCGTGAGATCACGAGAATTCGCATATTTGAAAGTACATACTCACCCAAGTGAATTGCCATGGATGATATTTTGTGGAACAAGAGTGAAAGAAGACAAAAGCAAGCATGTTGATTGATAAGCAAAAATTTAAATTAACTCGTGATAGTGTTAGAAGTCTCAATCACACATGCATTCTACATTCATCTTAGTCTCTCAACAATTGGATCAAGGTTACAAAAGCTCTCTGCTGCATCACAAGCCTCAGTAACTAACACCGAAAGTGCTAGGAAACAGCCCTAACTCTCCAGATATGCATCTGCATTTAGGGCATCATTCAAGATGTCAAAGATCTCTGTATTCATCAACGATTGCATCAAGTTCAAGAGCTGAATTTTCTCCGGAACAAGAAAACTCGTGGCTGGAATTCGCTACAACGTACAAGCGGAAAACAAAATAATCAAGAGCACAATATACATATTCCTCTGGCCATTTCTAGAACCGAAGACAATATTTCTCATAAAAGCTTCTACGTTCCCAACATCTAAGACACGAACTTCAGCCTTGCATACTCGAGACATAGATGGTACACTTTAAGGACTTTGCTTCGAAGTTATATTGATACATGACGTTTCTCACCCTTGAACTAATTATAGTTCATGCATAAGAAACATTTACCAATAAAATGGAAAAGCGAAAGCAGCTAGTGCTAGCTCAGAGCTAGCTGCTTCAAAGCCGTTAGACCATATAAGAGCCGTTGCATTAAGTCAGATCTTAGCTAATTAAGGTGGTACCAGCTACCCACAATCAAATATATGCAACAAAAGATCCGTGTTTTCTAATTCAATGTCGTTGCAGACTATCAACTTACTGCGCTGTTCTGCCACCAAGATCTCTCGTAATTGGCACTCCATTCTAGCTTACAGCAAATGCCGCCACATACAGTGTGATGAGAATTTCAGTAGCATGGCGATGAAGGTAATATTAATGTAGATTATTAAACGATGATCATGCGAGGTATCACATTTGCTACCAGCATTTGTTTTGCAAAGTTCTTTCCAAAATACAGAAAATCATATGAACCCAATGCAGCCCCACTCAAAAATTTTCGTGATCATTTACTGGTGGAATAAAATCCATTACCTTCGTATCTAACAGGAATCTGTCTAATCAGTCAAGGGGAAAGACCTTTAACACTCTTCCTATTACATTGCACATTTTTTGCTCTTGGATGCTGATTGGCTTTTCCTACACATCCTAACAAAAACAAGACTAACAGCGCAAAAGCATGTCTCTAAAAGGATCTTATTTATACTGCAAGCAACTCTGCTTAGCCTTCAAGAAGATGGAAGAATCAAGAAAGCAAAGCTAACACAAGTGAAACCACCTTCCCAACTTGATAAATCAATGGTAGCATCACTTCACTATTTTCTTTCATAGCTTGTAGGTAAAGAAGACACAAGATCACATATATTTGAACATGTATTTGTAATTCTTAAATAAACAATAGAATTGCCAGTATTAAAAATGCCACCGTCCATTCAATTTCCAAGTAATCAATACACTTTCCACGAGTCAACTCAGATCTCGATTACAATTATTTGATCCAAAGGTTCTGACAATTTTTATGAACCCATTCCAAGAATCTCTGAACCAACACTAAACTCCATGAATCCGTTAGGTTGAGAAGAAGACAACAGTCTTCCCTCCTTCTCTAATAGCAAACCTCATTCCTTGTTCACAAGCCACAGGCACTATAAGTTCAACGACCATCTTAACACGGTCACCGGGCATAACCATCTTCGACTCCTCATCCTTATCATTCATAATGGAAGCAACTCTGCCAGTGACATCAGTGGTCCTCATGTAGAACTGCGGCCTATAACCTGCAAAGAAAGGGGAGTGCCTCCCTCCTTCCTCCTTCTTCAAGACATAGACAATGGCGACAAATTTCTTATGCGGAGTTATAGTCCCAGGCTTAGCAATGACCATGCCCCTCTGAATATCAGTCTTCTGAATACCCCTAAGAAGCAACCCAACATTGTCACCAGCCATAGCCTCATCAAGTATTTTCTGGAACATTTCAACACCAGTGACAGTAGTATTCCTGGTTTCCCTCAAACCAACGAGATCAACAGTGTCTCCAACCTTAATGGTACCCCTCTCAACGCGACCGGTGGCCACGGTGCCACGTCCAGTGATTGAGAACACGTCTTCAACCGCAAGCAAAAGGGAAGATCAGTTTGGCGCTGAGGAATGGGTATGTAGCTATCCACAGCATCCATGAGCTCATAAATCTTGTCCACCCACTCATTATCTCCACGCTTGATTGCAGGGTTCGCCATCAAAGCTTCCAAAGCCAAGAGAGCAGAACCAGAAACAATGGGGATATCATCACCAGGGACTCGTAAAGAGGAGAGAAGCTCACGAACCTATAGAACATAAGAGAGAAACCAATTAGTAACTAACTGCTGATTAAGCAAACTGACGCAACTAATCTCAACTAACTCAACTATGAGAAATTCTTGAGTGCTATCAGAACAAGAAATTTCTTACTTTTGAATGGGAGCATACTAAGAAGTGCTCAAGTGCTCCTACACTCATGTCATTACTCTCGTAACCTTTTTTTTTTAAAATTGCAAATCCCATGTTTTTCATTTCATCTAAGGGTATAGAAGCAAATTCCCTCTTGAACGTGTGTTACATCTACTTTGTGAGTCATAGCTGTCTCTCTACTATAGCTGAGTTATATGTCTCACGTATTATTTAATTTTATTTAACTCACTCCCACATTATTTTTATATTATTTTTATATCCTAATTTTATTTAACTCACTCCCAAATTATTTTATATCAAAATTATGAGAATATCTATGAGAATACTAGAGTCCCTTCCAGCATAATTTGACATATTTCTCATGTTAACATATACTGTAAATACGGTGTACATATTTTAGTGTAATTAAAACATTTTCCCACACATTCAATGGTACATATTACGAGATTTCTCTTAGTTTGATCACTTAAGAATCTCTCTTCAAATATACTATAACTAAGTGCTGACTGAGCGAAATAATCTCAACTAACTCAAATACAGTGTAACAAACCTCGAGTTCGACGAGCTGGAGAAGCTCCTCGTCGTCGACTGCTTGTTGAGGAAGACGACCATGTTAGGGACGCCAACCTGCTTCGCGAGAAGGATGTGCTCTTTCGTCTGCGGCATGGGCCCGTCGGCGCCGGAGACGACGAGAATGGCACCGTCCATCTGGGCAGCGCCGGTAATCATATTCTTCACGTAATCCGCGTGGCCCGGGCAATCAACGTGAGCGTAGTGACGGTTCTGCGTCTCGTACTCGACGGTAGCGGTGTTGATGGTGATACCGCGGGCGCGTTCCTCAGGGGCGGCGTCGATCTCGTCGTATTTCTTGGGGGCGCTGTTGCCGAGGGAGGCCAGGGCCATGGTGAGCTTGCGGCGGTCAGCGTGGTCTTGCCGTGGTCAACGTGCCCGATGGTGCCGCTCTTTCAGAACTCTCTTGCTTTATTTCTCTCTGAAGGAGAGCGGGAGTGAGAGTGAGCGAGAGAAGGGGAGGGCTTAGGGAACCCTGTTTCAGAACTCTCTTTCTCTGTTTCTCTGTGAAGGAGAGTGGGAGTGATAGTGAGCTAGAGAGCGGAAGTGCTTATCCCGTCAAGGAAAAGGGGAAGAGTGTTTATGGGCCATAAGAATCAAATGGCTGATAAGATGAAAGGTGGAAGATGGCCTGACATCATTTGTAATTTTTTGTTTCTGTCATTGTTTGTTCGTAATTGGTTTCCTTCTGTGTCCTGGTAGATCTGGCAGGGAAATGGACTTATTTTCCTAGGACTTTTCTACTGACATTTTGGATTTCCTTTCTTAGGACTCTTTCTCACCGACATGCTGGGGTTTGGCAGTCAGATCCCATCAAACATGCACATAAAGGCGGGCTGGAGCAGGTTTGCACTTCACAGGAACCCGCCCCTATCAGGCCCCGGGACCTCTCCCATCTGACCCCGGACAGCGCTGCCATTTTCCTTTTTAATAGGCAAAATGGGTTTAGGCAGGCCCTGCTCGATGGGCAGGAGAATATTGAACTCCTGACCCCCCCACATACAAAGCCTTTTAGGGTTAGGCAGACCCCTACCCGATGCCCACCCGGGTATTGAACTCCTTACCTTTTGTCACAAAGTGCAACCTCGTAACCAGTCAACTATGCTCTTTTAGGACAATTATTTTCTTTAATAAGCAAAGCAGTTCCAACTTACCAAGACTGGTAGGATAGACATGGCCTGTTCTGAACCAGCCCAACAGTTCCAATCAGAACTGAACCAAGCCAAGAACCGATTGAAACTGAAACCAGAGAGGACTTGGTTCAATTTCAATTCTAGCTTTTGTGAAACTGGAACCAGCAGTTTGGAACTGCTGGTTTCATAAAAAATTTCAAAATTCAAAATGTTTTAGTATCTTTTCGGTTCCAAACAGTTTAAGACCAAAATCGGCAGTTCCAAACCAGTACTGGAACCGGATGGATCCTGATTTGATTCCGGTTCCTGGTTCCAGACAAACCAGAACCGGCCATGTCTAGGTAGGGATGCGTTCTATGCCTCTCTTTTGAATTTCATGTCTAGGTTAAGTAGTAATATTAATTCTAAATTTTATTATTTGTCTTTCTTATAAGTACTCGGAACAGGTTGGGCAGGTTTAGCCTAAGCCCTAGTCCACCCCTGTGGGGTATCTGAAGCCACCACAACCAGGGTGGCCGACACACCTCCAGTTGTGACTTTATTTTCCAGGACTGCAACTTACTTTCTCAGAACGTGGTGTAACATGGAAGTGTGAATGAGTTTTCTATGAGTTCAACTGAGTCCTGTCCATCGAAAACTCGCTTTGGGTCTGGGTCTGGGTCTGGTAACCGGCGAGGTAAAGAAGCCAACAAGACGCTGTTTGTGATTTGTACTGAAACTTATATGACTGTTCATAGTTATACTGTGGTGAATTTTCATTTTTCGAATGCTGGTAGGGTGAATTCTGATGGATGTAGCTTCGATACTTTCAAAACAGGGTTTTCTTTTCTTGGGAAAATGCTGGAAATATGTTTGGATGAATTGTTTTGCAGGGAGAAACTCTCTCACTGTCTGTGCAGTGCACCTCTTAAAAATGTGTGGTCCCTCGCAATTTTGGGAGAACTTCTTTTCTTCTCCCGGAAAGCTTTTCTCCACAGTCCAACCGGGTGGAGTAGTAGGGAAAGTGGCTACTACAAAATAAAACTATGAAACATGACCAATATCAAGTTATTGGGATACATGATACGTAGGGGGCATGTGGGTCTGCCCAGAACTTAGCACCACGTTGCTCCTCATGACATACCCACCCGCGCCGCTATTTGTCGCTCAGTACCCATCGGCCCCAAGATCAAGGCTTGGAACCCCGACAACACGGTTCGGCTCACCACCACCTATGAACCGATCAATCCTTTTTTCTCTTGTGCATTTCGTCTCTCCCAAGTGGTTGCTGCTGTCCCCCAATACCCATCTGGTCTTTAGTTGGCTCTTCTCTCACACCCATACACACCACAAGCGCCGATAGAGAGGAAGAGGAGGAAGATGGACTAATTCTAAAAACGGTTGATTCTTCACACTTCACACTATTTCAAAAGCTCAAAAAGCTTAAACACTCAACCTTATCAAATAAAAATGAATCTTAAATGAATCGTTCTAAACCCAAATCAAATAAAATTTAAAATACAAGCAAATGAAGCAAATAAAATTTAAACTCAAACAATCATACTAATGTGGACCGCGTAAGACTTCTTATTACATACCCAAACAAATAACAAAAGATCTCAAACAACTACGCAAAAACGTTCCAAGAACTCAATCCTAACACGTCGGTCCCTCGTGCCATGTACGGAACGCAAACATGAATCTCCCAAAAAGTACACTTAAACACTGTAGGGCTTATTCCCAACCTTAGAAGCCCACCCACGTAGAGGAAAGGGCAGGTGACCCCAGAATGGGTCAAAGTTGCCCATCGGTAAGTGGGAAACCGATGTTATTAAGATGTCACCTCTTTATGCAAGCCGACTACCAGCGTACACCCTCACTAAGGTTCCTTTCAAAATTCCCAAGCATGAAATGTACCTCATGGAGCAGCAGGTAGCTGATGATTCTGCCGTTGCTGATCCAAATCATCTCAGCTGTATAATAACACCAGCTGAGATTTTAATATATAATTGTTTTGCTTTTCAGTTAGGTGGATTGTGTATTAAATTCTGGGGTTTCTCAGCAGGCTTTCATTTTTGTATCATCAGATTCATGTGATTAGTACAAACAAATGCAAAGAAGCAATCATATGAACAGAAATCGGTCTTGAGGCACATTTGCTTGCGATTGGAGACGACACGAAGTCATTAAGTGGCATATGATCAATTTATAGGCTACAGTCGAAGAGAGTGTTTGGGTTGTGAAGGAAGGAAACCTGGAGTTTGGCACGAGCAATAGCTCACCTGACTAGGGGGTGACTCACAAGTTGAAAGTCGTGATCTCAATACCCGCGGTGTACATCTGACTTCGGCTTCCCGCTACCCCATTCTACCAAAAGAAGAAAACACTGAAACTTGGGTGAAAGTGTGCAGATATACGCCATGGAGGCAGACGCGCTAAAGGGCACGGACACATGCAAAAAGAAAAGGGCACACGCCACATACAGGAAGAGGCAGAAGTAGACTGCTGCAGAATTTCTTCTCCAACAGCATTTTGTTTCAAATCTTGAAGTCATGGTGACGCCATCGTCTCTCTCTCTCTCTCTCAAACACACACACACAAGCACAAACACAAAGAAGCACATGGTCTACGGGAAACAGGATCCAATGATCCATTATAATCTGAGAAATTTCTTGCAGCTCATTTGTGTCAACAGGAAACCCAAAAAAACATCTTGCCGTCATTCAAGTCCATCACAGATATGCTTCTAAAGCTTTTACAAGAGCAAAACAAACAATGGGTTTTGACTAACTACTGTGCTTGTTTTTTCAAGCAAGAATGATGCTAATACTAACATTAGCCAGAGCAGGGTTTGAAGAACGTATCTTCAGGTTAGCAGATCAAAATCATCCAATCTTTCATTGTATTGCATGATCTTCATCTTGATCTTTGACGAGTCTAACCAGGTCACCAAATCTTCCATGTTTCTCGTCACAAGGAATGCTGGATCCGTGACCACATCAGGGCCCATACGAATGTGGCCTTGCTGTCACAGCCTCCTTCAGGTGCTCCGCGAATTTCAATCTTACAAGGACAGTAGACAGCCGCCTACAGATGCAGATTCAGAGTCAGAAGAAATTTTCCACTGTTCTCTTCGTAATCATGCTTGGTTAGTTTCAAGAGGCCGTAAACTGTTGTTCAAATGAGTATGACAATGTTCGTAATAACAGCTGTGTTATTACGAGACAGCAAAGCTCCATTAGGGGAAATAACAGTTGTATGGAGTTTGTGAACATGGAAAAATGGTAGCTATCAAATACTTGATGTGGGATACCGTCTCTGTGAGTGGTAGCTACCAAATCCACATTTTCAAATAAATACATTAGAGGAGATCGGTGAACCCTCATCTCCAAGTGCATAAACTACCATCTCAAACATATACACTTCTATCCTCACTACCTGTTCGTAATAACAGCTGAAATCTAAGATACATCAATGGACACCACACTAGCAACAAAACAATAAGTACATCTCTATGGAACTCCTCATTCCAACTTTAACTTCATACTGACAGACCCAAGAGTGTGAGGATTACCAGAAATGTCGAAGTTCGACAATAAATAAGAATGCAGACAGACCTACGGACTAATAACATGGAAATAAAACCGTCTGTTTCAAATTCTACAATGTAAGGGCGTGGTCCCTTACCAGAACGACTTCATAAAGTTTGGGAGGAGAAACATACTTCAAAAATAAATGTTAATAATGTAGCTAAGAAAAAAGTCGGTTGAACAGGAGCTGCAAAGGACCCCATAAAACACGCTTAATAACCATTCAGGCAACAAAGCACTTAACATTAGTCATCATATAGAACACCACACAAGATCATATGAGATACTATTACTGTGATGGACAAACATAGTAGCAGAAAACTACTAAAAGGTAGAAACTCTTGATACATGTCCACATAATGGAATTCATGTCCATACCTGCAAAATGAAGACACTGACAGCCGATCACAAGCAAGGCTCTTTTTGGTTGGCATTACTCCCATATCATAGCTGCAACCATAGAAAAAGTGAGTGAACCAGAGATGAGCTTGGAAGAATATGAAAATATCATCTAGGATTCACAAGATAACAAGCATTAACGAAGACTTTCCTTTAGACATTACACCTTGCACAAGGTTTTGCACTCCATACATCAGGCTTGCAACAAGAGATATTAAAGAAACAAATGAAATGAAATACATTTACGAATTCCATAATCTTTACCACAAACAAGGTAAACCTAATGCAAGTGGATCTTCTATATTACCATGTACATTATAATTCGTATCATTAGTATAAGGACAGGTATGTATCATTATTATAGGAAGCCGTGATACAATTCGCACCTGTATTTGACCTGGTCGTCGTATCTCAAGAGGAAACAAGATGCACGCATAGCTAAACCCCCATATTGCATATTTTTCATGATATAATTATATAATATCACTGGAAAGAAAAACTTTACTACACTCACTAACCTGAGGCTTACACCTTCGGCAAAGCAGAATCTTAAGCCTATGTAAGAGACGTGAGCCTCATGGAGGCCCATGCCTTTAGAATGCTACACAGTTAGTTGCTTCTTTAGCAACTTGGCATCCAGCTTTCATCAGGCCTTGCCATTTATCTTCGCTATTTTGATGTAGAATCAGGATGCCGTCAAGCTGACACACAAGGCAAGTGAAGGGAGTGCAACAATAAGAAAGGTAGAGGAAATTATCCAACTTTGACTTACTGCCTAGATTTGAGGAAAATACTTTCAACAAGTGCGAAGCTTTATTACAAGAAAAAATGATAAGAAAAGTTTTTCTCAAAGAATTAACAAAGGCAACATCCCTGTTGGAACTCATTCACATGGATTTATGTGGACCATTTAGAGTAAGGTCACATCGAAGAAAGGTTTATTTTATAACCTTTATCAATGACTACTCAAGATATATGTATTTATATCTTTTGGCACATAAATCTGAGGCACTTAATGCTTTTAAAGAATATAAGCAGGAAGTGAAAAACCAATTAGGATATTCAATCAAAGTCTTAAGATCAGATAGAGGTGGTGAATATACCTCTACAAAAATTTTCAATTCTATAAAGACTTTGGTATTGCAAAGCAAAATATAGTGCCCATAACATCTCAACAAAATGGTGTAGATGAGAGATACAACAGAACCTTGTTGAATATGACAAGGTAAATTTTAATCGATGTCTCTTTACCAATGATATTTTGGAGAGAAGCGGTAAGTACATTGGTTTATATACTCAATAGTGTACCGTGTAAAGCTGTATTCACTACATCATATGAAATATGGTTTGGAAGAAAACCTAGCCTAGGTTATCTCAAGGAGCGGGGACCTATTGCACATGTAAAGATCCTTGATTAGTCTAGATAAACTAGAGAGTAGATCTTTAAGATGTATATTCATTAGATATCCAAAAGATTCAAAAGAATATTGGTTTTATCATAAGGACCACAAACTAATTGAAAGTAGAGATGTTGAATTTTTAGAAGATACTAAGAATGCTATCTTGAAAAACAATGATGAATGTATTGATGATCTAGTAGACACAGATCAATCATCTTTTGAGCCCCCATAGAAGATCTTCCTGAAACAACTGAAACCTTAAGTGGATATAAAAGGCCAAGGGCCACTCCGTCCTACTTAAAAGATTATCACACTTATCTTGTAGAAGAAGTGTGTAATTCGGTGGATTTAGATTAGTTGACTGATAACTTTACTTATCAACTAGCTATGAACTCATCGAAACCATCAGACTGGGAGAAAGCCATGGATGAGAAAATTGAATCCATTGAGAAAAATCAAATCTCAGAATTGGCTAATTTGCTAAAAGTAAGGAAAGCCATAGGCTGTAAATGGGTTCTAGAAAAGAAATACAAGGTAGATGGTTCAATCGATAAGTTTAAAGCGAGGTTAGTTGCAAAGGGTTTTTCGTAAAAAGAGGGGATAAATTATGTTGAGACATATTATTCAGTTGCGAAATTTGCATCCATAAGAATAATTTTGGCAATATCTGTATATTATGATTTCAACATATATTAGTTAGATGTAAAGATAGCATTTCTAAATGGAAATTTAGATGAAATCATATACATGCAGCAACCCGAAGGATTTGTAGTTGAAGGCCAAGAAGATAAAGTATACAGGTTGAGAAAATCCCTATATGGCCTGAAATAGTCACCTCGCCAATGGTATTTGACTTTTCAAAATGTCATTATAAGACATGGGTTTGTGGCTAATAAACTTCATCACTGTGTATATGTTTAGAACAACGGGAGCCACTTTGTCATCCTATCATTATATGTAGATGACATATTGTTGACTGGAAACGACAACGAGATGATTATCAAAACCAAGTCATGGTTAAACTCAAAGTTAGAAATGAAGGATATGGGGGAAGCATCCTATATCCTGGGTATAAAGATCTCTCGAGATAGAGAATCTAGACTCTTATGCTTGAGTCAAGAGAGATATATTGACTATATCCTCAAGAAGTTCAAAATAGGTGAATGTAAGTCTATTGTTACACCTGTTACAAAAGGGGTTAAAATTAGTAAGATTGATTGTCTCGGTGAAGGAGACGATAAGCTTAATGTTCCTTATGCATAAGCTGTGAGTAGCTTGATGTATGTTATGTTATGTATAAGACCTGATATCTGCTTTATTATTGGTCTTGTAAGTAGATATCAAAGTAATTCTAGAAGGCAACATTGGATAGTTGTAAAAAGGATTTTAAGATATGTGAAAGGAACAAGAGACTTGAAACTGTGTTTTCAAGCAGATGAACTGAAAGCGGTAGGATACTTAGATGCTGACTTTGCTGGGAGCAAAGATGACAACAATTCAACCTTGGGTCAAATATTCTTATTTGGAGGTGGTGATGTTTCTTAGGCATGTAAGAAACAGGGTTGTATAGCATTGCATACACAAGAAGTTGAGTGTGTAGCTTGTTGTATGGTTGCAACAAGTGTTGTCTGGATAAGTCGCTTCATATGTGATTTTAAGTTGGAGATAGCCGACGAGCCAGTTGCCATTTACTGTGATAACAACGCAGCAATTACTCTTATCAAGAGTGGAGTTGATTGCTCAAAAGCAAGCATATAATGGTTAAATACCACTATGTTCATGATATGGTTATGAGAAAGGAAAGATCCATCTCATACATGCCAACAAATGATATGTTGGCAGACCCCTTGATTAAAAGCATAACGGAGGAACTATTCTCAAAACATATTGCGAACATGGGTTTGAGGTTTGATTGTTGTGTAGGGAAATAACCACACAATGGGTAGTGATTGCAACAACAATTATGAATTGACATTACTAGGTAAACCTTGCAAAAGTGGGAGGAAAACCAGTATGTCAATGCACTTGGCTTGAATGGTCAAGTAGGAAAACCATCGGACCGTTATCGGAAAATTCAGTAATAGTCTGAATGTGGATGCTCCGGATGAGAGAAACCCAGCTCGAAAATCGGGAGACATGGAGCAGGTACTTCTCTATAAATAAGAGCAGTGCATACACAAAAATATACACAAAAATAAAAAAAAGGTCTCTCTGAAAAAAGCTGTTGTGAGGAAACCTCAAAGGACACACACCATTTTCGTTGTAGGTGTACCTGAAAACTGAACGGAGAATAGATGCTACTCCGGCAACAAGAAAGCTTCAGCTAGCTTCACAATCGTCATCAAAGGGGCCCTGTATCCAAGTTCGAATCGCCGAAGTTGAAGAATTCCTTGAACCTGCAGCTACCAAAGTTCTTCTTCATGGCTTCACATCTTAGTAGGAGAAAGAGAAAAGGGATCAACGACAATCTTATTCCAACACGCATGGCTCTCTCTTTCTCTCTAAATGATTCTGTGGAACAAACATGTGAGTGTTCACCAGTTATATTTATAGTGCCATAGAGTTCATTATTCTTGTATATCTCATCCCCCAATTTACTCACATCTAAAGGATTTCAAGCATCCACGGAATTTACAAAGATGTTACAAAACATGTGCATGTGTTTCAATGGTGAGACTCGAATTGAATCGAATCACCATGTTTTCAATATGATGCATGGTGATTTTTGGTAGAATCAACCTTTTTTGTAAGACAAAAAGGACATGGGTTTCACCCAATGAGGAAAAGCAGACATGACAACCTCGAAAGTGAATCAGCCCGGCCATATCTCCGATGAAAAAACATACCTCAATTGCGTTTCTTTGTTAGTAGAAAGCGTACTTCAATTGCATCTCTCTATTAGTACGAGATATGGTTCAGACGCGGGTCTTCTATTTAGGATACATGATGGCCACAACTCTTTTTTATTGCACTATGTTTGTAAAAATATACTTTACGTTTCTTCAATTTCTTTCTATTCTTTTGTTTTTTATTCTACTAATGATTTCATTTTTTCTCGTTATTGATTTTTTTTCGTCGATGAGATTTGTAGGAGTATACATTGTGCAATTGAGAAAAAAGCAATACCAACTACAAAATGAATGAAATATCAGTTATAAGAGTAAAGAGACATGGCCAAAGAAAAAGTGATTAGGGATAATTTTAGTATTTTTGAAAAAAAGTGTATATAAATAGTAAAACGGTAGTAATCCCCTATATATATAATCATTCACTTTGAAAGGTAGATTTGATATTTAACTTTGAGAAATCAAGTTTTTGTTTTTTGAATGAAATATATCTTTTTTTATTTTTTTAATGAAAGGAGAGAGGACATTATCCATCCTACGAGAAGACCTACTTTCACATGATATAACAGGAAACGGCAAAACACGAAACATGACATCCAACACAAGATGTCCGACGATATATGATACAACACTAAAACTTATACAATCACAGGCCAAAATCTCTGTGCTTGTATCACACAAAGTGCACACTAAACCGGGTTGTGTTTGGGTTGACCAGTTTCTAGCATGAACATGAAACTCCATGACAGCAACACCTCCCAGAAAATGAAATTGCCTCTCCTAAGGGAAAGAGAGAGCTTCTTTCATACGCTGTAAAGAGATGGGGGGAGACGTGGAGTCAAAAGAACATCGAACCCGTTTGCTATCGGGTCGCCAAGGGGGGAGTCTGGCTGCAACTCGAGCTCGAAGCTGTGAATCAACCGTGCCAAAGTGAGCTGCAACACACTTAGTCCGAAGGTCAGTCCGGGGCATATTCTTCGTCCCGACCCAAATGGGATCAACTCAAAGCTTTTGCCACCCAGATCCACGTTTCTATCCATGAATCTTTCCGGCTTGAACTCGGTTGGCTCCGGCCAGATCAACGGGTCCCGGTGTATCTTCCATGCATTCACCAATAAGCGGGTGCCAGCTGGGACGAAAAACCCTCCGACGTGGCAATCTTCAATTGCTCGGTGTGGAACCAGCAAAGGGAGGGTCGTGTGAGCACGCAAGCTCTCTTTGACGATGGCTTCAAGGTAGACCAGATTCTTGAGATCTGATTCGTCCACGTTTCTATCCCTGCTAACATGTAAGTCCAGCTCAGCTTGGGCCTTCTTTAATGCGTGCCTGTTGGTCAGCAGAAAGTAGAGTGTCCAGGTAAGTGACACGAACACAGTGTCGCTTCCTCCTGTGATCAATGACTGCAAAATGGTTGTCCACAAATTCAAGTGCGCGTGAGAATGATTCGAATCTTAACCCTGCGAAACCTGATAGAAACTTCAACAACTAGCGGTGAAGAAAACCAGACGGAAACACGAATTAGTTTGTGGTCATGTTGGTTTGACCCGATTACAGCATGAACATAAAATAACACGACCATCTACGATGACTAAAAGGCCAACAAAAGACTATAGCCCACAGTTGAATTCGTTAGCTATAGAACCTTTTGAGGGCACACTCCCATATCCTTTGCTATGAGCATGGTTGTGAAAATTACACACCGTCGGTCATATACCATATCACCAAATCTCAGTTCCCCTTGTTTATATTCCTGTGTTATATCCCTTGTAGGTGTTCAACGTACATGAAGAAGAATAGGATCATATGACAACAAATAAAAATGCAGTTGCATGGTTCTCCATACAGTTGGACGGCTGAGATCCAGTCATATAAGACTGGCCCAGTTCGGGTTAGGTTGGATAAAAATTGGGTCCAGCTTAAACTGACCAGTTTTTCCGCAAGTTATTTGCACGATTCTGATGGAATACTTTTTGTTTCTTAAATTCAAATTTCAATGACCTCAAAAATCAATGATTGAGATTTGTTCAAATTTACAAGTAATGTGGAAACCAGTTTATCTCTCTCTTTATATATAGTAGTATATAATCAATCTAATACATAATTAAATCTTTCAAACATCACTATCATTTGATTGTAGCAATCAATGGTAGAAATTTGAAATAAAAATTAAAGTATATCATTGTACATATAAATTCGAGTATGAAAAGTACAATGATATATATTAACTTTTGAGATTGAAATATTAACCAATTAGACGATAAAAATATTCAAAGAAATTTAAGTACGAACGAGAATTAAGCATGAACCACTACCACACATATATTTTGGTGTAAAGGAGTCCACGTAGTCGTTTTAGAAAGCTTCACGACTCTTCGGGTGGCTTATCTGTAAATCAACCTTGTCTTGCATCGTATGCAGGTTGAGAACATTCCTATCCAACAATACAAGGTTGATTAACACACTCTCTAAAATTACTAAATCTATGTGGATTCCTTCCAATCACATTATATATAAGATTGTTAATTACCCAAACGGTGGCCTTAATGGTGGTGTCAGAGTTGTCAGCTTCTCCAATGGTGGCAATTAGCATGTCCATGAAATCTTGCTCCCCGCCGCTGGATCTTTTGTTCTGACGGTGCTCGGATAGCCAACCTTCCATGACGAGGTCCAACTGCGAGGAGACCCTCTTCATCTCTTGGACCCTCGTATCCAAACCAAGCCACCCGAGAAACGGGAAGGCATCAGACGGGGACAACCCACCTAAGAACGAAATCCACTCCCTCATCAATTGCCTGAGTTCAGCGCTTGCAGCATATCTCTTGCCTATGATCACCTGACCGATGATGTTAGACGCTAAGTCGCTTAGTCTTTGCCGCATATCTACCTTCACAGGCCGGCCACCGTTACCGGCACACATGCTGTAAAGCTCATGGACCAACTTATCAGCCTCGGCCACACGGACGTGCCGGAGAAGCCCGACTTGCTGGGACGAAAGGACGTTTACTGTAACGATCTTGCGCATGGTGCGCCAGTATGGGCCGTAGGGAGCTAGGCCGAGCAGGGCGTAGCCGTAGCCAAGGTGATAGCCGGCCGTGTCGAGTGGCCGGTCTGCGAAGGCTCGGTCGTTGGTGGTAAAACACTCTTTTGCAAGCTCCGCGCTGCTTATAACTAGGGTGCGATGGAAGCCCAACCTTAGAGTCATGGCGGGGCCGTACTTGTCTGCTAGGCGACTTAAGGTCTGGGCCGCGTCGGCTGGATCAAGGAGAAGCTGGTGATGGCCTATCAATGGCCATCTCTCTCTCGGTTCCGGTGCTTGGCATCTGCGTGGCTTACTTGGGAATATGCATCTCCATAGTCTTAGCAAAATAAAGGGGACGAGGAAGAGAAATGGGAGAGCGGCAACTTTCAGAGGAAAAGGGAACTCCATTGCAAGATGATGCGAGACCAAGTGCACCTTCCTTGAACAATAAGTCCAATATAAGGAACAATAATGTCCATTACAAGTCGTAGGGCATCTAATCCTATCGATTGTCTAAATTAACTTTAAGCTCTCATTTCAAGTTGGTGAGCGTGTGATTAGACCGCAGTCAATACGGTGGCCGCAGCCCGTCCCAGACCACGTAGGCTAACCAAAATTAGGGCCGACCCCGGCCATACTTTAGGTGGGCCTTCCTTCCAAGGAGGGAAAGCCGGGCCGGTCAATTGCTCGTCGGAAAGACTATAACCAAGCCTAAAGCGATACCTCTCTCTCTCTCTCTTTCTTCTTATTCTTAATTTTTATTCTGACGTTTTAATTGTGATGTATCTTAATAATAATAAACTCATTAAGCAGTCACAATTGTGACAAAATATGTTTGGTTTTACAATATCTTTATGTTCTTTATGGTAATATACTAATAACCACTCAATCTATTAGGAAACTAATGTCTTTGAGATATAAATCTAAAGGATAGTTAAGTGTTTAATGTTCTTGTATCTATAATCAACCTCCATAAACTATTGGCTAAGAAAATGCTCTAGCTCTAGCTCTAGCTCCAGCTCGAACTATGTTCAAACTACTAGTGCACACTAGAGTGTAGTGTCAATGGTGTATTACAAACGCTGGAGATCTTTGAGTGCCTTTGAGCATGAATTTGTGTGTGCGTATGCCAATTTCTCTCTCTCTCTCTCTCTCTCTCTCTCTCTCTCTCTCTATATATATATATATATATATATATATATATATATATATATATATATGAAAACAATGCCAACATGGCTCGGAAAACTGCATGCTCGTTTTCACCCAAAGTGACATGAAAAACAATGAGGCTATATTAGGGTTTACCTGTTTTTTTACACGAGCACTAAATGACATGACCCAAAACATGATTTGCTGTCAATTTCATGTGCAACACAAGCAGAAAAGCCCGTGTTCCAACACCCAAATTAATTGATAATTGAGCAAGAATATCAGGGAAAGTATCACGAACTTGATCGGGTGGCATCGACCGCAGTCCTGCCGATATGTCGTTCTGCCCAGTATCGATTGTATACAAAGCATCTGTAAAATGTTTCATTTGGGGAAGTAAGTTATTGTACCACAATCCTGGAGAACAAATTAAAGTCAGAAAGTATCACACCATACTCACCATTCCGGGCGATATTTTGAAAACGTCATCAATTTCCAGCTAACAAAAGTCAACAAAAATCGTTTCCGTTATCTTAAAATGTTTAAAATTTTGAATTTTTTGCAAAAATTTTAAGAAATTACCGAGGGTGGGATTGGTGAGTAGGGGATCAACTCACAAGTAGAAGCCATTGTCAATGGTTGTTACCTTGATGATGAGATTCATTGGATTTTTCTCAGCTCAAGGAATTGAGTTAACTGAAAGTTTAATGAAAATGGGCTGGCACTACCTTGGTTAAAACTTGTATCTTGCGGACGAATCGGTTATCCGCCGGTAGCGAAATTTGCTCCTTCCCGGAAGTTTGCTCCGACGGGGTCCAGATATGGGTGCAAAAATGGGAGTCCAAGTTGCATAGCTGTGAATCAAACATATTAGAACTTCATATATTTGTTTCCCTCTTCCATGAAAGCTATGCTAAGAAGCAAACAAGCATCCTACCTTAGATAGGATATAACGCCATTAAATGATAGAAAACAAAAGAGCCCAAAAGATGGGAGGAGGAACAAAAGAGCCCAAAGAAAGAAAAAGAAAATTTTGAAAAATCTTATCAACAGCTATAACTAAAACTGGAAATTTGAACTGTTGATTCCGTCTCGATGGGAGGAGGAACCTTAATCAAGAAGCCTTGTTTGATTATGATTCTCGGTGTAGTTAGTTGGTTGTGGTTTCAGTAGGTTTTCATCTAATTTCGGTTCTAGTTCAAACCGTGGAACCGGTTCCAAACCTGCCATGTCTAGGTCAGAGATTATGTCATAGTTGACAATTTTGAGAATAACCTCTGATCTAAAATAAATCAATGTTATGCATTCGTTTTTCCTTGGCATTATATATGTGTGTCTTAAGTCTTTACCAATTTCGATTTTCTTCTTTTTCTTGTTCGGTGGGATTGTTCATAGCATGGTGATGAATGGTCTAGCACTAATGGTTATTTCTTAAAATTTTAATATAGGATATTAGAAAACCATAATTTGCTTTTTAGTAGTATTTTTCCTAAAAACCTTTTCTTAATAAAAAAACACATGTTTTATATGGAATCAGTGGTTCCAAACTGTCAGTGCCTTGTGTTAGTCTTTTTTTTTTCAAAGGAAACCGAAATCAGAACCGACAGTTCTGAACCAAGAATGGAATTACCCCGCTCCCAGTTAAGTTCTGGTTCCTAGTTTAGACACAAGATCAAGCTCGATGGTGAATAAAAGTACATGAAAGACAAAATGTATATGGGAGAAAACATATTCATGGTGAAAAAATAATAATTTTGTAAATGCACACACAATATATATATATATATGTATGTGTGTGTGTGTGCGCTCATCTGTGCAGGGGTGTGTGTGTGGATGCTTATATATATAAGACACAATGTATATGGACATACATACATATATATACACAGAGTATTTGGAATACATACAAATACATAAATACATACACACACATATGTACAGGCGTGTGTACGCGCCAGAGGGGTGGAGGGTGCATGCTTAGTGTGCTCAGAGTTGATAGTTTGGCAATGAAATGGGATCTCTTTCACCATATACAGAAAAGGAATCGCAGAGCATAATTAAGTAATGAAGGGCGACCAAAGGAACGACGAGGAAGAAGAAGAAGAAGAGATTGATGATAATCACCGTAGAAATCAACAATCAGAAGGCCGTCGCAGGCGCGGCCCATCTGCTTGCGGAAATAGGTAACGCCTTGGGGAGGGAGCCACCTGTAAAAGCTTGCAGCAAGGCCCCCTGTATCCGAGTTCGAATCGCCGAAGTTGAAGATTGCCTTGAACCCGCCGCTACCAGAGTTCTTCTTCATGGCTTCACATCTTAGTAAGAGAAAGAGAAAAGGGATCAACGACACTCTTATTCCAACACGCATGGCTCTCTCTTTCTCTCTGAATGATTCTGTGGAACAAACAGGTGAGTGTTCACCAGTTGCCTCAGAGTTCATTATTCTTGCAAACCGCTCATCCACCAATTTACTCACATCAAAAGGATTTCACGCATCCACGGAATTTACAAAGATGTTACAAAATATGTGTGTGTGTGTGTTTCAGTGGTGAGAGTCGAACCGAATCGAATCAGCATGTTTTCAATATGATGCATGGTGATTTTTGGTAGGATCAGCCTTTTCTTGGTGGAATTGTCAAGAGAACAAGAACATGGGTTCCATCCAATGAGGGAAAGTAGACATGACAACCTCGGAAGTGAATCGGCCCAGGACCGGTTCTAAATGTTTCCAGTTTGAGTCCTAAACTATCCGCAAGCAGCAAAAGAACCAATAAAAAATTACAATTTTAAAGAAGAATCTTAAAAAATTCCGGATTTGGAGCCACTTGTTAGGCTTTGGGCCGATTCCGGTCTCATAAGGTAAAACTGGAATCGAACTGAGTGGTTCTTGGTTTTGAGGGTTTCTGTTCTTAGTCCCGTTCGGTTTCGGTTCAACCCGGTCATATCTGATTAAAAGTATTTATCGAGTGAGTCAACTGCATTGATATGGATTCTTAGTTGTTATAGAGCTCAATCGTGTCAAATAATAGCATTATTTCACACAAAATATTATGCTTTAATATTTAACTAAGAACATTTCAAAACAATAGTTTTATTTTCCCCCCTTAAAATCCGCTTTTAATTCCTCTAAATGCAACTTTACTGCTCTAACAAATTATACTAAGGAAATTTTTGCTACTACCAACACTTCCTGAAAATAGGAATTTCTTGCTAAATCGGGTTAGATCTGCCCAATCCTACTGTGCCCAACTAAAAAGGAAAAAGTTAAGAAAAACTAAGCGCACCCGGCCATAATAGGCACGGTCTACAGTTCAGATCTGACCCAATCTAAATCCAGTCTGGATCTTGATTCGAACTTAGTGATGTAAATGTGACGACGAAGAGTGCTGATGAACTGCCACAACTGGGTCTGACCGTGGTCTGCATTAAGATCCACTATCTTCATTGTGAAATACACAAAAGGAAAAGAAAACAAAGCAACGGGTAGAACCCTCTCCACCCAGCACGAGTTATTGGAAATTAATTTTCCCCTCCAAATTTTAGTTTAATAAATGGCTATATCAGATAATATGAAAAATACATATTAGATTATTAATAACGAAGGGTACACCTTAAACCAACCCTTCCCCGCATGACACACTTGCCCTGATTTGTGGGCTGGTATTGGGTACCCACCAGGCTTGTAGGAATTGCTTATGACAGGCCCGGCCCGGTAATGACAGTCGTATATAGAACTAAACTTTCTTAGGCTGCGTTAAGCAGCCGATGACCAGAAAAAGCTCAGTTAAATAGTTTTACCATTTATTTTTTAAGTTGTAAGTATGGCACACGACATAGGACGACGACAATTAAAAACCCATTACCCACTTCATGACCCGGGCATGGTCGAAAGGCGATGCTGACTTGGTCGAAATTAAGAATTAAGCATACTAAAATTGAGATTTGTACTACCACTTTTTACCATGTATTTTGCATATGGTGTATAGATATTGCCATAGTTTGTTTGATTTGGCTAAGCTAGAAATAACTGGTTCATAACCGGATTGTCGTTTTGAACTGGAATCGAACCAACCTGCGAGCCTTCTCTAACTGGAACCGGCTTAACTGGCACCAGCAGATTGAACCGCTAGTTCATCTTCCCATGGAACCGGAACCAGAACTGACAGTTTGAACTGCTGGTTAGGGTTTTGCTTGATAGTCTCTTTTCATATTCTTTTAAAAAAAAAATTGGAACAGTAACAGTAACTAGTTGTTCCAAATCATGACTGGAACCGTGTGCATCCGATTAGCTTATGGTTCATGGCTCCAGGCGAACCTGAACTCTCGATTTTGAACCACTGCTTCCAGTTTACACAGAACCAGTCTTCTCGAGGCTAAGCTTATGATTGTATTATGCACCGTTTCTTCGTCACCTTGAAAAAATTCTGATTCATGTCTTACTTGTGGGTAGGGATGTTCATGGTTCTCAACCTCAAACTAGATTGTTACTTACGGTTTTTAGTATTTTGAAATCCGAACCAAACGGTGGCATGGTTAGAATCGAACTCAACTGAACTGACTGGTCTGATTGAGCCTGGTTTTGAACCACGGTTATTGTTGTAGTGCAATGCATGAAGAACGGTAAAAGAGCCGGATAGCAAGCTATCACGGGCGACACCCTCCCCCTCAAAAAAAAAATTAATATCATATAATCAATGACCACATATCATAATGCTACACTTGATCTTAGTCAAAAGGCCAAGAAATGTACGTCTTGTTTGGTGCTCCTTCAATGGCTTTTTTTAGTGCTCAATGCATCATCCTTCATTGCGTTCCCTGCTCAGTATTCGACTAAAAGCTTCGTATACTAAAGAAGTATTTTCATTCACTCCATCCATCGTAAACAGCTTCTGCTTTTTGGGTTATTGGAGTTCACCCGGGTTCGGTTCGATTCTCGTGATTTGATTCAGAACCGTGAACCAAACCGTCAATTATAGGTGGCCGGTTTGGACCGGATAATCTGTCGAAGACAAGCATACCCGTCTAGGTAATCGGGTTTGCATGTTTTTCTAAACATACATGTTAATATTATGCCTCTAAACTAACAAAAGATTGCAAGCATGCTAGCTTCTATGTCACATTATTCATGCACAATACGTGTGCGTCTCTTTCAGGTTGATGACTTCTCTTTAAGCTTCTCTTTAAGACCCCACAATTGGGTCGGGTCATGGTCTTGGACCAGGGAAGCAGTGAGAAAAGGATTCCTACTCCACCCGATGACATGCGTCTGCCAGAGGGATTGGTGGATCGGATAGAGACCCATTGATTATTTGATTTGCTATCAATTGGTTCGCAGAGTGCGAGTAATGAACTCCATCCCAACTGATATGAGTTAATGGGTCGGAGCATGCAGATCCATAAACTTGACTGCCATTCACTGTTATTGTATTTCCGCAGGTAACCAGGTAATCCTTGCCAGCATGCCCACAGCAGACCTTGAAGGGATCAACAAAACCTGCAAAACAAGGGGTTTACAGGGTAAGCTTTCTTCCTTTGTTTTGGTTAAAATTTTCTTGTCTTTGCCCACAATTTCGGGTCGGCATGTGATTTGAACCAAAGTTTTGAAGAAATTTAAAGGTTTTCTTACAAGTGGTGTTATTGGTGGGTCGAATCAAATAGGATTCGGATTTATAGACTTGTTTAGGTCCTATTTGATAATGTCATGGCCAGGCCTATTTAAACTCGAGAAACTAGGGCTGGCAATATCGTACACGACATGGAAATGAGCATGACCTGAAAAACCCATGTTCCCGTTTCACCTAAAGTAACACAAAATAAAATCAGGTAATCTGGTTGACCTGGCTTTGACACAACATAAAATGACGCAACCAATACAAGTGGAAGACGAAGTTGTCGGCATCCTAGACACATGAACCGCACAATTACATTAGGAATCGACCTAACCCAGCTTGCTTATCAAAGGAACTATATTTGCTTAAATAATAATAATAATAATAATAATAATAATAATAATAATTGTTTGATTCTCTTTTTTTAATACACTAAAGAAGCTGAAGGCAGATGCACTCATGATCTTCAACTTGTGAGTCAACCCCCTATCTGGGTGCGCTAATGCTCTTTGTGGAAAAATTTGGACCATTCCTTGATTTGTGTTTGATCATATATCCTTGCAAAGGGCATGCTAACTCATTATCTTTCCAATTTCATTGGTGCCCCTAAAGAGACTTATTATTATTATTATTATTATTGTTGTTGTTGTTGTTGTTTAATACATTCACATCCCTAATCGAACTCTTTAAATTGAATGAATATATATATATATATATACCTAAGTTGGTGGCTTGGCTTATCAGTGCATATTTGGCTGAGTAAATGTCGACATATGTTATTGCGGCATGCGGCAGATCACTCCTCAGCTGCACGACCATTTCCTTCAGTTGCTTGTTGAACTCCTGAGCGATTTCATTTTGGGTCCGAATGCACCCAATCGGATCCAGATCTTTGGGCTCAGCATGCCCGAAAATAACTGAATAAGGGAGGCACCCAATTGGACCCGTATTGTGGATCCAAAACGATCTTGCCCCACCTTGCCAATACAAGTCCTGCCAAGAAAAAAAAGAAAGAAGTATAGATGACATCTGGTGAAACAGTACATTACCATGATAAATTGAAACAACAGGATCGCAGTTGTGACTTTATGGTTGGATACCTTAAATGCAAGGCAGAAAACTCGTGTATTGTGTTATGTTATTTTATTTTATGTATAACTTTACTCGTGTAAGCGAACATTCTTGTATTGTCAGTCTCAAGCCCAGATAAAGGAGAAGGGTTGTGTTATTCTTTCGACAGTCACCGTAAAACTGTGTTGGATTTTTATACCATGGATTATACAAATTATGAGCATTGCGTTGGGCGTCTCCTTTTAGCGATGCACTGCAGAGCCCGAATGCAATGAAAAGTAAGCAATAACCTCTATATTTTTACCCGAATATAATGAATCAATTGTAGAGAGGGTTCTCACATCATGGATAGGTATAGTAAAGAAGTTAGTCAAGCTATATTGCCACCCGAAAGTAGTAAATAAATTGTAGAGAGGGTCTTCGCATTTCTAGTATGGACGGATGCAAGGGTAAGGAAGCTAGTCCTAGATAATAAGATTCATATTGATTCTTAGAATATCGGAACATTGTTCGAAAAGCTAATGGAGGTGGTAGATATTATGATTCAGAGAATGATTAATATCCTATGTTTACAAGACACAAAGTGGGTTGGAGAAAAAACAAAAGAGATTAAGGATACAAGTTTTAAATTATGGTACTTAGGAAAGAAAAATGTTCGAAATTGAGTTAGTATTATCATAAATAATATTTAAAGGATAATGTAGTAGACATACAACGATATGGTGATCAAATCATAATGTTGAAATTAGTGCTAGGAGCAGAGGTTTTGAATATAGTTTGTACTTAAACACTCGAAGTAGGACTAAAAGATAGTATAAAGACGACTTTTTGGGAGGAGTTAGATAAAGTGATTCAAAGAATTCCACAAAAGGAGATGATTTGTTTAGGAGGAGACTTAAATGGACATGTCGTTAAAGAGGCATTAGGATATCAAGGTATTCATGAAAACTTGTGGTTTTGGAGATATAAATGAGGAAAGTAAGGAGATTTTAAATTTTACTATGGCATTTGATCTCTTTATAGTCAATATAATCTTCAAAACATAAGATAAACATTTAATTACTTATAAAAGTGACTTATCATAAACATAAATTGATTATTTTGTTTGTAGAAAAAAAGATAGATCGTATTGTAAAGATTACACAGTAATTCCAAGAGAAAGTTTAACCATCCAACATTGACTTTTAGCTATGAATTAAGAGGTGAAAAAGTGAACAAAGAAGAAAAGAGTGCATCAAGCTATTCAAACTAAATAATGGAACCTTAAAAGCGAGAAAGAAAATATATTTAAACAGAAAACCCTTCCAGAAGAAGATTGAAATTATTTTGGTACACCTTGTGATATGTGAAACAATATGGCTATACATATTAAGAAAGTGGCGGAAGATGTGTTAGGTGAATCTAAGAGAGGTGTACTGACACAAAAAGAAGCTTAATGGTAGAATGAAGTGGTGCAAAATAAAATCAAGGCAAAGAGGGCATGTTACAAATTACATTATGCTAAGAAAACCAGTGAAACTTTAGAAACTTATAAGAAAACAAAGAAAGAAACGAAAAAGGTTGTTAGTGAAGCCAAAGCTAAAATTTGAGAAGATTTATATAAAAAACTCAACTCAAAAGAGGGTAAAAGAGATATTTTTAGGATAACTAGGGTTAGAGATAAGAAAACTAAGGATCTTAATTTTGTTAGATGCATCAAAGACGAGGATGAAAAAATACTAGTAGCAAATGATGATATGAAAAATAGATGGAAAAACTATTTTTATAAGCTTTTTAATAAAAATAAAGATGTTAGTATTAGCTTAGGAGAGTTAGCCAAATTAGAAAAGTATATAAACCACAATTTCTACTGACATATTCAAAAGAATGAATTTAAAGAGGCTCTTAAACATATGAAGGGTGATAAATATGCAGTACTAGACAATATTTCTATAGAAGTTTGGAAAATACTATGAGGGACAGGAATCACTTGGCCCACAAGACTATTTAAAGAAATATGAAGAAACCAAAAGATGTCTAAGAAATGGAAAGCGAGTACCCTTATACCATATACAAGAACAAGGGAGACATTTAAAATTGTACAAATTATCGATGTATCAAGTTAATGAGTCATACTATGAAATTATGGAAAAGAATTATCGAACATAGGTTAAGACAAGTATCGAGTACAACAGAGAACCAATTTGGATTCATGGTAGACAAATCTATTGTTAAAGCGATTCACCTTTTGAGACGTCTTATAGAACATTTTAGAGCAAAATAGAAAAACCTTCATATGATATTTATTGATCTAGAAAAAGCTTACAATAGGGTACCGAGGGAGGTTCTTTAGAGAACCTTGAAAAAAAGAGATATCTCATTTACGTAAATAAGCCTTATAAGAGATATGTATGATGATACAAAAATATCTGTGACTCACGAAGGAATTACAGACTTTGAAGTTAATATTGGGTTACATCTAGGATCAAGTTTAAGTTCATACTTATTTATAACGGTGATTGATGAGTTAGCAAAACATATTTAAGATGAAGTACCTTAGTATATGTTATTTGCACATGACATAGTGTTAGTGGAAGAGTCTAAGCAAAAAATTAATAGAAAATTAGAACTATGGAAAGAAACATTAGAAAGTAAAGGCTTCCAACTTAGTAGAACAAAGACAAAATATATGGAATGTAAGTTTGATCATTTTGTTACTTTAAAAGACATAGAATTTAAAATTGGCACACATTGCATCTAAGGAAAGTTTTAAATACCTAGGATCAATTTTTCAGAGTGATGGAAGAATTGATGGAGATGTTACGCATAGAATTAATGCATGTTGGTTAAAATGGAGAGGAGCATCATTTATTCCGTGACAAGTAGATACAATTAAAGTTAAAAGATTAATATTATAGAGCAAAAATTAGACCTATTATATTTTATGGTTCAGAGTGTTGGGTAACTATTCATCAACATATACAAAAGATGTTTGTAGCAGAAATAAAGATGTTGAGATGGATTATTGGTAATACAAGGAAAGACCATATACATAATGAGGGTATTAGAAACAAATTAGGAGTGACACCAATGGAGGATAAATAAGAGAATGTCATTTAAGATGGTTTCAACATATAAAAAAAAGATCAAAAGAAGCACATGTAAGAAGGTACGAAAAACTAGATTTTGAAAGTACTAAAAGAGGTAAAAGACGATCACAAAAGTATTGGAAAGAAATAATGAAGAATGATATAGTTTATGTTGAGTTAATTTAACATGACACATGATAGGCGTTTGTGGAAACAAAGAATCCATGTAGCCGACCCCATCTAGTATGGAAAAAGGCTTAGTTGTTATTGTTGTTTATCTGTCAAAATCATGTCAACAGCGGTAGGTTACACATGACATGTTCGTAAGGAATTGGCTATACTTGAACCGATGAAATCAGAACCGAACTCAAAACTAGAGACTATCCGGTTCGGTTTCCATTTCATTTCTTCATAAAAACCAGAACATTCAATTCCAGTGTTTTTTGAAAGTTTTTTTATAATCTTAATTTTTTAATAAAACTACATTTTCCAGACTCAGACCGAAACTGTCCTGAAACTGGTAGGACCGGTTTGATTACGATTCGAGGTTCCGAACTAAGCGAAATGGACATGTGTGGAGATGAAACATAGACTTTTAGTGTTCACGTCAAGTTTTTGTGTTTGGTGTTACTTTTCCAGTAATTTTGTGTTTCAGGTTGTGATGGTATTGTGTTGTTTCTGTGTTTGAATTGAAAACAGGTCAACTCAAACATGAACATTTCTTTTATCACTTTGGGGACACCGGCTTTTAAGGTTGTGTTTGTTTCTGGTTTTCATGGGTTGTGTTCTATTGCCAGCAATTTGCGCTTTAGGTCTTCAACTTCAGGTTGTGTTGTTTCTTCTTTGTATCAAAAACAGGTGAATCTACACCCAACCCGATCTCTTTTGGCGCTTCCGGTGGACGTGAACACAGACCTATTCTTTTCTTACCAAACCATAACCTTAGCGGGTCAAGTAGTCTGAATGCCAGGTTTCCGGGTTGGCCCTTTCAGACAAGAGGTTTTACCTGATATAAATTCTTGAATATTTTTGACACCGAAGACCAAATTCAAAATCTTAATCAGGCCTTCTCTCTCACTGTTTAGGATCGGATATTTTGTATCTTGTGTCATATTATTATTCAACCCAGAAAAAAATGTCGTGTTTTATAATTATTTCTTGAATATATGGGTAAGGTAGAAAAAGAAATTGATAATCCACACAAGTTCATATGGGTAAGATTCAAGGTCAGAACCCAATCTATAATGGTACCCATAATTATAATATGGACTGCTTGACTGGCTTCCAGCTCCAGCTCTAGACATGGCCTGTTTTAACTACCATAGAACCTGGAGCCGCTGGTTCCAATTTGAAGCTTAAAATGTTCGAAACCAGAAAAAAAATACTAATTAATTTTGAATATATATATATATATATATATATGTATGTATGTGTGTGTATGGAACCGGTGGTTTAGAACTACTGATTTTTGTTTTGATTTGGTTCTGGTTCCATGGAAGATGAAACAGGAACCGAACCAGGTGGTATCCAGTTCCTAGCTTGGTTCTGTTCCGGTTGGAACCATCGGACCAATTTGAGCATGCCATGTTTATCTGGCTCGTTGGCTGGCTGCTTGGATAGCGAAAGGACCAGCCAAGTGGCCTTGAAGACCTTTTTATGTAGAGGTGGCCAGTTTGAACCCGACCCAGCAGGTCAAACTGGACCTAAACTGCTTGGAACCAGCTGGAACTGGAACAAGAACCGGAACCCAAATAGGGACTCACGTGGTTCAGTTCCAGTTCCACCTACAATGGAACAGAACAGAAACCTACATATTTTGCTTCCGGTTCCAAAATCGTCTTTGCTTCATGTTTTCCAAATGAAACCAGACGTGGAATGCCAAAACCAGATCTTGAACTGGAATTTGATCCAGAACTGGTGGGATGGAATCAGAACCAGAACCGAAAGCGGTGCTCGTTCGATATGCTGGAATGTGGTTTACCCGGAACCAGCCAGGTCCACTCTCATGGACTGGGTGTGACCAGGTCAGGTGGGGTTTCCTTGACCTGTTAGGTCATCAATCCATCATTATCATGTCCTAGCCTATTTGCACCAACACCCTGCATATTAGTGGCCATTGCTATCAACAAAATTAGGTGCTGTGTTTACCTGTATAGCACTTGATAATTGGGCAAGAATATCCGGGACCGAACCGTTGACTCGATCAAGCGGCATCGACCGGAACCCGAAGGCTAAGTCGTTCTGTCCAATATCAATTGTGTACAAAGCCCTGCTGAAGTCTTGCATTCTTGGAAGCATGTCCTTGCACCAACATCCTGCATTTCAAAATACGTACTTAAGTCATAAGGATCACACCATGAATTTTATGAATTTAATCAAAGCTCTTGGCTATGGGGCTTACTCAAAAGCACCTTCGAGTTGAAGGTCAAGAGTTCAATACCGAGTGCTTACACATATGGTAGGGGGTCTGGCTGACCCCAGCTTGCTAGTAAAATTGAAGCACCAATTACTGAAATATGAATGGCTGATACCTTCATGAAATGATTGATTGCACCTTGATTGCAGCTGATTGAATTGATACAACTGGAAGTTTAGGGGAAAAGGGCTCGCGCCACCTTGATTATAACTTGTGTTTTGTGGACGGATCGTCGAACCGCCGGTCGCGAAATTCACCCCTTCCCGGAATTTTGGTCCGATGGAGTCCAGGTAAGGGTGCAGAAATGGTAGTCTTAGCTCCATAGCTGTGAGTTGAGCATATTGTTGCAATGGAAGGTTATATGTCCACATCTCAAGAAAGAACCAAATAACTTAATGACAACAAACTCATACATCTGAAATTTAGCCTTTTCAGCTAAATAGTTTCATAAAATTCTGAAACTTAGCCTTTAATTAATAGTATTTCATAAAATTCTGATTCTGTATAAATATTTTTGGGTTTTTATCAGAATTTGGTTTTCTTATAAAATTCTGTATAGTTGGTACATCTTTAAGCATTAGGATTCATTTTTAATTAGCTGAAAAGAAGGATCAAGAACTTGATTGTATGATCAATAAAATGTTTATTATTTCTTTCACCAGTCTGCAAAAATAGTAGCAAGGAACCATAAAGCAATGAAAGGAAGAGAGAAGAAGAAGAGGTTCGCGATTAATTACCATAGTGGTCGATGATGAGAAGGCCGTCGCAGGCACGGCCCGCCGGCTTTTGGAAGTAGGTGATGCCATTAGGAGGAAGAGTCCTGTAAAAGCATGCAGAAATGGCTCCTGTGTCCGAGTTCGAATCGCCGAAGTTGAAGATTGTCTGAAATTCACAGCTAGCAAAGCTGCTCTTCTTCTTTGAGGCTTCACATCTTAATAGAAAGAGAAAGAGCACAAGAACCACCCACTGGATCATCACTACTGCACCCATCTCTCTCTCTCTCTCTTTCTCTCTCTCTCTCTCTCAATGAGTACGTGGAACTAGCGTTGGAGTGTTCACCAAGTAATTATAGTTCCTCAAAATTCTTCATATACCACGCATGTTGGATCCTGATAATTGGATCTGGATATACCCGTATGCTGTGTAAAAAGTCGCTTCCTGCATGGTTAGTCCGAAGTTGACAAAGGACTAATGGTGGATAACGGCTGGTTTAAGACTTGTATAACGAAAGTGGCTTGATAATGAAGGGTCCTTAGGGGGGTGTTTGATTAGCAGAGTTAGACCCACTTGGGCTCGGGAGCCATCATTTTGTGGGGGTTTTCTTGCGAGATAGGATAGCAATACGAGAGATGAGGTGCATACATTTTTATATGAAACCCATGAGTCTAATTTTCATAGCCCACCTCCCTCTTTTAGTGTTGATGTCTTTGACTCAAATTGAGCCTATATAAGCATAGTTCCATTTTAGGAATGAATTTCGTGTTTGATGCACAATGAAACTTGAAACTATGGCTTCTCTTGGAATGTTGTATCAAGCACCCTAGATGATTCACAGCCGAATCATCATGCACAAACCCTTTGGCTACTGGGGTCCGAACCCGATACATGATTTTGCCGACATCGAGCACATTATGTCCCTAATGTTTAATACCATTTGGTCCATACCAAATCTACTATTTGCAAAAGTAAAAACTACAAATGAATCAGGAAAATGAATACATAAAACATTTGGTATTGAATAGCTTTTAATATGGTATCGTTGGATCTCGCCTAGGTCGGGATGGAACTCAGAACCGACCTAGTACTAGAAACTTACGATTGCATTGGGTTCACATGTGGGTCTAGCTGCTTTCGACCCGGTTCATTCAGAATCCCATGCACAACCAAATCAAAGAGTTCTTGAATTCATTTTCGTTCCAATATGTGCATTGGCGACTTTGGACTTTGGGTGGTTATTATTAAGCTGTATCATTTTCGAAGATTTGATACAAGATTTCTGCAAAACATATGGGGAAATTTGGTTTAGCCCGGCACGACAAGCAACAGCTCACCTGGCTAGGGGTTTGGATCACGAGTATAAGGTCATGTTCTTGACTCCGGGGGTGTGCATCTGGCTCAGCCTCCCCATTGTACCAAGGAAGAAATGAAGCTAGCTCAGTTGAGAATTAGCCATAGGCAAATGAATTCATGCAATATCAACCATCTATTTTTGTTCATCTCGGCGGTGGAAAGAGCTTGATCGGATTTACAGTGGCTCAATCTTCCTGATCAGCTCGATCTTCGAGATGGGTAATGGGTTCTTTCTGTCATACTGGTGCAGAAAATGCCATACCCTTAGTTGTTTTGCTCTAATTATGATTTTGGTGGTACGCAAATCACAATTAATATAAAGAGGTATGTGGGTTGTCAACTTCCTGGCTTTGTCTACAAGCTATTGCCTGGAATCAGACAATTCAAATTGAATTCGTATAAATCTGAAAATGGATAAGACAATTCAAATTTCTTGTTTGTGTTTTTGCATGTTTCGTGTAGAACCGGGCACGTATATTTCTCGAATATCCAAAAATATTAAATGGCATTTCGATACTTGGACTCGTGGCCTGGGTCCTAAGCCTGATCCGATTATCAATCAAGCAGGGGATCCTATACTGGCTTGAATTCTGATCCTGTATCGCGTGATATCATATTGTATGGGTACTGTGAAAAGTATATATGACATACTATTATATTTTGTTTTTGTATTTTAGAATTCAAGTGCTTCTTTGCCATACTTTTTTTAGTAAACTTGTGTTTTTATATCTTATTCTGGAAGGAAGTGGCATATGCAAAATTTGCACCATGTGCATCCTCCAATTTTGCCGTCTTCCTCCTTAACCACTGTCCTCTACTCTCAGCCACCTTCCTCTACTTCCTCCACTTCTTGCCACCTATATGTATACACACACACACACACACACACACACACACACACACACACACACATATATATATATATATGTATATTATAATATATAGTTTCAATCCATAGCCCACGGCAATTCATTCCATATCAAGAACAGGATCTGTCGTGTAGTGCAAGATGACACCCCTACAGGTCTTGTTATCTTTATCAATTAGCCAAACAATACTACTTAGGCCTAATATCATGAAAACCATATTTCTTTTTCGAGTACATCCCATATCTCTTTTGTAGTTTTGCACTTCACATGAAAAAACAAATAGAGGATTAGGTGTTTAAGTGGGGTGATTAATCACAGTAGGTCGTCTTTTAGAAAGAGGATTCCATGTTGCAGATGCAAGCCGCTGTCCAAAATGACAAATTTCCCAAGTTTAGGAAATAGCAAAGATATTTTCACAAGTTTAAAAAATGACAAAAAGAATAATTATGGAGCTGGTTCTGGTTTTTCCATAAATTGTATAGATGACAATTTTTCTGGCTCTTGATTAAGCCTTATACCAATAACAATAAACCATATGGAAGACTAACATGTATTATTTCCAATATATCATTATCACTTGCCACCCACCCCCACCATCTCCACCACCCACCGCTGCCACTGTTCTTATTACACTCCCTTAGGGGTGTTCAAGGAACCGATAAAATTGAACCATCACAACCGAACCAAATGCCAATCCGTTTGTTTCCAGGATGATTGATTATTAACTCATGCTACGGTTGAAGAGAGAAAGATTGGAGCTGATCCTTTGATAATGTTTTTTTACATTTTAGGAACAAGGCTTAAGACCACTTCAAATTGATTATTTCGAAACCTATTTTATTAAGGTAAACTCGTTCTTTCCAGAAATTCAGGTTTTATCTGTTTTATGGGAGTTTCAAAGAGATTTTTTTAAGAATGTCCGCTACTTTTTCAAAAAATCATTGATTTGATCTTGATGAAATTCTCTTGAATCAACTGAAAAATCTTTTTATAAAACTATTCAGTTTTCACGTAAAAACCTCTTATAATGTTTCTCTTGTTTTACCTTCTTTTACACGTATGATTCATGGTACCCGTGACAATATATTATTTTAACTTGGTCAGGCCATATACAATCCCATATTATTTCTTCTCAAACATCATGCTTTCACACAAGACTTTATAAAATATTTCAAGTTGTTTGGAATTAATTTCCTATCGAGCTATATATATATATAATAGAAGTTCATAAATAGATAGTAAATCTAAATAATCTAATATATTATATTTAACCATATCAAAAAATAAGTAGACTCGTGGTTCAAAATCGAAGCAAACCATAACTGTCAGCTTTGTTTGGTTCAATTCTAGGCACAAAACAGTTTGGTTTGGTTCTCTAAAAACTAAGAACCGATGTCGAAAAAGTTTTCTTAGGGGTTCTTTTGTGAGTTTTGTCAGAAGAATGACAGTTTAAACAGTTCTCACAGGGATCTAATTTTCGTGTCAAAACTCGTAAGAGACCCTAAGAAAACTTTTCCCACTACGGCCTGAATAATTTTCCTGGCCCCCCAAACTCGCTTTCCAGTTCACAAAGCAAGGGAGTGTAGAGAGAGAGAGAGAGAGAGAGAGAGAGAGAGAGAGAGAGAGAGAGAGAGAGAGAGAGAGAACTTCCAGCAATGGCGGAGCTCCGGCACCAGTCGTCGAGCGTCCGGGCGTCGAATTCGCCCGTAAAGGGCGCCTTCGACGACGATGCGGCCTCTAAGGGCAAGGAGGAAGACAAGCCCTCCACCGACGCCTACCATCCCCACCACCGCCACCACCATGTCCTCCTCCGTGAACGAACCCCCTCTTTCCTCTCATCTGGAGGTGACCAAATCGCCCGATTCTTCGTCTCCGACCTCTTCGTCAAGCTCCGCATCCCGATAGTCTCCCTCGTCGTCATTTTTTCCCCCTCCTCTGCAATAGCTTCGTGAGCCCCTCTCCCTCTTCGTCGTCATTTCTTTGTCATTTTTTTCCCTCTCCGGGGTTTTGAATTTCTTTTGTTGCGTTCTTGGGGGTTGTAGGGATTGGACTTCGCCTTGCATTTCGTTTATGATGAGAGATCTGAGTGGTTAACTTGCAGATTGGTTATTTCTTGTTACTAAGCTACTGATGAGTGAGTTCATTTTGCTGAGTAATATGTGGATTCTTGCTGATGCAATGCCGTGCGTATGGTTTAGGCCTTTGTTACTTAAAGAATTTCGTAGCTCATTGTCGGTCATTTGGTTGATGCTGCTGGTATACAACGGATAGTGTTCGAAATATTGATTGGGTTTCTGTTTCCTCATTGTCTGTATCCAGATTGATAGGTTTTCTTGATAGGAAAGGCCCAAACGAGAACTTCTTTTTCTATGACATTCTCTTCAGCAGACTGTAGGTCTTGCTGTCATTGGTAGTCAGTTTATATGTACTCACTGTGATGGCTATCTAACTTTACTATATTCCGTTTGCAGAACGTGGCATACTTGTGTACATGTGAAGATATTGTTTTTCGTTGCCCACCTGTAAGTCTTCTCAATTACCTCTCTTGTTCTTTAGAATGGGGAACCTTTTCCCACTGGTAGTTTAAGCTTTTAATAGCTGAGTCTTCATACTTTTGCGTGTATGCGAGTGTTTTTGAGCTCGTGAGTGTTGGTTATTACGCATTTGTTGCTTGCTTAGGCACTTTTTATGTGCTTCTTCATGCTAGCTGAAAGAACCACCTTCCCTGTGGGAAAATCCCCATTCAGCCACCACATCATGGAAGCCTTGTGCCGAGAGACGAAAACATGAAATATCTTGTAAGATTTTAGTTTTTCCAATCATTTGGATGTTGCATGTGGTATGAATTGAAGGAAGTTTTGGACCCATAAGTGGTCTCCTAATTTATTTGTCCAATGGCTGTGTGCACTTGAATAGTTTATGGTGAAAACTGAAAAGATAACATGGTTCTTCAATTCCAAAATACTTTTTGAACAATACCTTCTGTTGTTGTGTGGGTGTGTCTGGTGATTCCTTTCTGGTTTATAGCATAATATTTCATAGCTGATATCTGACCATGATGAGATGACATGTTCTATGGAGTTAACCTTATAGAATTACTGGTATATGGGTCCCTATTCTCCCTCTGTATTTGTTCCATGTCTTTATTCTTGTCTTGTTCATCATTTACTTCTCAAATTATCAAATGTGATGGCGCCAAACCTTTTCCTTCTGATGTAACCAGAAACTTATTTTGATCTTGCTGAAAGACTATCCTCTTTCAGTAGGTGACATGGTGTACCCTTGTCCTAACGTATTTAGTTCCTTATACATGACTGGTTAACATTCTTGCTTGCTAACAAAGGTAAATCATAAAGATTCTGTTTAATAGATCTTACAAAGAAATAGTCCTTTGTCACATGGAGGTGAAGTTGGGCAGGGGTAGACAGGAGCTGCAAAAGGTAAGATCAGTACAGCTATTTGTTTCTAAGACTCTACCACCATAAAGCGTCTCTCAAGATTCTTGAGAGATATAATTGCAGTCATATCAAATGAGAAGCTTTCAACAACAACTACAACAACTAAGCCTTTTCCCATACTAGATAGGGTCGGCTACATGGACTCTTTGTTTCCACATATCCCTATCGTGTGCCATGTTAGCAGTTAACTCACAATAAGCTAGATCATTCTTTATTGTTTCTTTCCAATACTTTTGTGGTCGTCCTCTACCTCTTTTAATACTTTCCAAATTTAGTTTTTCATATCTTCTTAGAGGTTCTTCTTTTGATCTTCTTTCTATATGTCCAAACCATCTTAAACAATATTCTTTCATTTTATCCTCTATTGGTGCCACTCCTAATTTGTTTCTAATAACCTCATTATGTATACAGTCTTTTCTTGTATGGCCACTCATCCATCTCAACATCTTCATTTCTGTCACAGACATCTTTTGTACATGTTGATGATTAACTGCCCAACACTCAGAACCATAAAACATGGTAGGCCTAATTGTTGCTCTATAATATTTACCTTTTAACTTTAATGGTATATTCTTATCACAAAGAATACCTTATGCTCATTTCCATTTTAACCAACCAACATTAATTCTACGCGTAACATCTTCATCAATTCTTCCATCACTATGAAAAATTGACCCTGGGTATTTAAAACTTTCATTTTGGGAGATGCAATATGTGCCAATTTTAATTTCTATGTCCTCTGAAGTAACCAAATGATCAAACTTACATTCCATATATTCTGTCTTTGTTCTACTAAGTCGGAGGCCTTTGCTTTCTAATGTTTCTCACCATAGTTTCAATTTTCTATTAACTTTTTCCTTAGTCTCCTCCACTAACACAATGTCATATGCAAATAACATACACCAAGGTACTTCATCTTGAATATGTTTTGTTAACTCATCAATCACCATTATAAATAAGTATGGACTTAAAGTTGATCCTTGATGTAACCCAATATTAACTTCAAAGAAGTATGTCATTCCTTCATGAGTCCTCACACATGTTTTTGCACCATCGTACATGTCTCTTATAAGGTTAATGTATGTCAATGGGATACCTTTTTTTCCAAAGTTCTCCAAATAACCTCCCTTGATACCCTATCATAAGTTTTTTCTAGATCAATAAATATATGTGAAGTCTTTCTGTTTTGCTCTAAAATGTTCCATAAGACGTCTAATAAGGTGAATCGCTTCAACAGTAGATCTACATGGCATGAATCCAAATTGGTTCTCTGTTGTACTTAATACTTGTCTTAACCTACGTTAAATAATTCTTTCTCACAATTTCATAGTATGGCTCATTAACTTGATACCTCGATAATTCACACAATTCTCGATGTCTCTCTTGTTCTTATATATGGGTATAAGTGTACTTGCTCTCCATTCCTCGGGCATCTTTTGGTTTCTCCATGGTTCATTAAATAGTCTTATGAGCCAAGTGATTCCTATTTCCCCTAGTATTTTCCAAACTTCTATAGGAAGAATATTATCTGATCCTACCGATTTACCACCCTTCATATGTTTAAGAGCATCTTTGACTTCATTCTTTTGAATACATCGGTAGAAATTATGGTTTATATACTTTTCTGATTTGGCTAACTCTCTTAAGTTAATACTAACATCTTTATTTTCATTAAAAAGATTATAAAAGTAGTTTTTCCATCCATTTCTTATATCATCATTTGCCACTAGAATTTTTTCATCCTCATCCTTGATGCATCTAACATAATTAAGATCTTTAGTTTTCTTATGTCTAGCCCTAGCTATCCTAAACATCTCTTTCACCCTCTTTTGAGTTGAGGTTTTTTATATAAATCCTCCAAAATTTTAGCTTTTGCTTCACTCATTGCCTTTTTCGCTTCCTTCTTTGATTTTTTATAAGCCTCTAAATTTTCACTGGTTTTCTTAGCATAATGTAATTTGTAACATGCACTCTTTGCCTTGATTTTGTTTTGCACTACTTTACTCCACCACCAAGCTTCTTTTTGTGCTGGTACACCTCTCTTAGATACACCTAACACATCTTTCGCCACTTTCCTAATATGTATAGCCATATTGTTCCACATATCTCAGGGTGTACCAACATAATTCCAAACATCTCCTTGAAGGACTTTTTGTTTAAATATATCTTCGTTCTCGCTTTTGAGGTTCCACCATTTAGTTTGAATAGCTCGATGCACTTTTTTCTTCTTTGTCCATTTCTTTATTTGTAAATCCATAACTAAAAGTTGATGTTGGGTGGTTAAGCTTTTTCCTGGAATTACCTTGCAATCTTTACAACATGCTCTATCTTTTTTTCTACAAATAAAGTAATGAATTTGTGTTTGTGATAAGCCACTCTTATAAGTAATTAAATGTTCATCTCGTTTTTTTGAAGATTGTATTGACTATAAAGAGATCAAATGCCATAGCAAAATTTAAAATCTCCCTACCTTCCTCATTTATATCCCCAAAACCAAAGTTTCCGTGAATACCTTGATATCATAATGCCTCTTTACTGACATGTCCATTTAAGTCTCCTCCTAAACAAATCATCTCCCTTTGTGGAATCTTTTGAATCACCTTATCTAACTCTTCCCAAAAAACTGTCTTTATACTATCTTCTAGTCCTACTTGGGGTGCGTAAGCACAAACTATATTAAAACCTCTTCCCCTAACACTAATTTCAATGTCATGATTCTGTCATCGTATCATTGTATGTCTACTACACTATCCTTTAAATCTTTATTTATGATAATACCAACTCCGTTTCGAGCTTTTTCTTTACCTGAGTACCATAATTTAAAACCTGTATCCTCTATCTCCTTTGCTTTTTCTCCAACCCATTTTGTCTCTTGTAAACATAGAATATGAATCTTTCTCCAAATCATAGTATCTACCACCTCCATTAGCTTACTTACGATATTCCAAGAACCAATACGAATCTTATTATCTAGGACTAGGTTCCTTACCCTCCGCATCCGTTCATATTCAAAATGCGGAGACCCTCTCTAAAAATTATTCACTACATTCGGGCGGCAATGTAGCGGGACTAACTTCTTTACTCACACCCATCCATTATGTGGGAACCCTCTCTGCAATTGATTCACTACATTCGGGCGAAAATGTAAGATTACAAAAATCAAATGAGAAGCTTTGAAAAGACAAAAGCAATTGTTGACAAAAGAACCATAAGTTTAAAGGAAGTGTCTATCTTACCTAGCTTTTCTGTCCCTCCCTTGGTTCCTCCTTTTGGCCTGTTTGCTCTTGTAACATACTTGTTTATACATGATGTAAATCCTAGATGTAAAATCAAATATGAATACATAAATAGCTTAGATTAGCACTTTGCAGACGTGGCTTCTGAATGGTAGGCAAAGCCATTGAGGCAAATAAGATACTGATGTTAACCTATCTGGTAACCAACTGTTTCATGTTGTATTACTTCAAATATTTGTGAAGATTTCCCTTGCTCCACTGTAATGGATTTGTATACCTGTCTTGAATCTCATGATATTTATCAGGTTTCTTGATGTTAGTTTCTTCTACTTCTTTGTCATGTTGATGACTTTCTTCTTTTCTGGTACAGATCTTCCACCTGAAAACGAGACTTCTGGCTACATACTAATCTAGGCTGAGGGCGGGTTAAATCAGCAAAGAATAGCTGTATGAGCATTCTATGTCTTTTGGTTTCTGCTTTGGTATTTTTATTATTTATTGTTCTGCTATTTCTATTTCTATTTTATATGAATATTTCATTTTTATTTTTCTCACTTGTTTCGGTTTGGAATTTCTTTTAACTAATTTGATATTTTATTTTTCCATTTACATGTATACAACAACAACTACAACAACTAAGCCTTTTCCCATACTAGACGGGGTCGGCTACATGGATTCTTTGTTTCCACAGATCCCTATCTTGTGCCATGTTAGCAGTTAACTCCCAATAAGCTAGATCGTTCTTTATTGTTTCTTTCCAATACTTTTGTGGTCATCCTCTACCTCTTTTAATACTTTCCAAATTTAGTTTTTCCATTTACATGTATCTCACTGAAAATTTATGCTGATGAACTCCTTTGGATTTTAGACCATAGTGAGTCCTTGATTTCGTGGCAAATTGTCTTATGCAGATATGTAATGCTGTGGCTAAAATAATGAATGCCACCCTTATCTTGCCATTATTGAAGCAGGATCAGATTTGGAAAGATCAGACGTGAGTTCCATATGCCTAAGCTTCGCAAATGTCTAATCTTAGGAAGTATTCTGGATTTGCTCAGCGTGTTTGTAGTCTGAAGCGTTTATGGAAATTAGTATTCTTTATCCTAACTTTAAATTGTAAAAGCTCTGCGCATTCTTTGTTGTGCAAAATGAAATGTTACAGTAGTAGGAGAAAAACAAGTTAGCCAAGTCAGTAATAGACTATGTTGTTTGAGAACGTAGGTCTGCTTTCCTTACATGATCTGGAAGTAGCATAGTGCCACATCTTATATGGTGATGGCCTGATGGGTGTTGGGAGAAGATTATCTAGATTGATCATGATACACCGAATCACATGCTTTCTGTTCTTGTTCCAACCACACAGAACCAAGACCAGTCCTTTTCCCACACTGAGTGCAGCCTTGCTACATGCACTTGTATTAGCCATTGTGCTTGAACCTTGATCTTATGTCTTATATGTATTCAACTCTAATAGAGCAAATTCGTGTTTATCATTTCATGCAAACACTTTTCAGACTTTTGAAGTGCTGTCCGTCTAATTTAGCACTCTTCACCAAAGCTCCATGGGGCTATCCTCTCCAAATGTTCATATCACCTGGCATGTCTCTTCCACTGATAACCCTCATTGCCTGTCTGTTCTTTCCTCCTATGATCTATGCGCATCTCAATTGTTGACTGCCCAAAACTTGTCAGTTGTCACTATTGGTCTTAGCTGTTTATATATTTATAACTTGAGTGTTTCTGTTTGTTATAGAGAACACCTTATGACTTTATCATATTAGCCAACCTCCATTAATTTTATTTCTGACATCTCCAGTAATTTTCCCATCTTGCTCAAATACTGACCCTAACTGATTAATTTCTTGAAAATACAATGTATTATCAAAATTATCAGTTTTTTGGTCCATATCTGAACCACAACTTTGGCACTTTAATTTACAGAGACATTACTATGAAGGAATACTTTTGGAAGGTCTCTTGATTTTCTGTGAGCGCTAGAATGAATGGCAGGCGAAACCACGAAGGCGGTTTCACACAAACCAAAAATGTATATTTGATATGCTTCATTTCATATACCAAACACTAGAAATCTGCTCTTGACTTATGGTGTTAGCTTTCTTTTCTGATATTTGTCTTCTCGACTCTGATTTCCATAGTGCGGTTTTCTCTGTGCAGGAAATTTGAAGATATATTTGATGTTATCATTTCATTAACTATTTGAAGGATGATGTCCGAATTGTACGTGATATCCCTGATTGGTTTCCTGAGAGAGCTGAGTTGTTTACAAGCATAAGGTTTGTGTACCATTTATATTTCACGTTTCTTTATTTCATATGACAAATGGTGTTCAATATATTTTTTGCAGCACAATGATATGTGAATTAGGTGTATTCTTGCAAGTTGGTTTTCTGGTTTCATCAACTGCAGTTAACCTAGTTGTTTGTGACTTTAATTCGTGCTGATTATAATGGTCAGATTATTGCTGTTTGGCTGGAGTACCTTGACTTGTCTATTAGAAGCTTGCATTTCGCAGTGATATGGCAAAGACTTGTCTGAGATCTTTCGATTCCTTGAACTTAACTTGATTACAAGTCAAATAGCAACAGAACAGTTACTAAATGGTGTTTGGAAAAGGGGGGGAATGCCAAGATCCATCTTACTATGGTGTAAAACAATGATGCTGAGGAAAGGCACTAACATGTTTTCTTTTTAGCAAAAGTTAGTTTTTAATATTTTCTGGTATTTTGGTTAACTTATTTCCAGTACTGTCAGCATTTTCTATTGATGTTATTGCTGTATAATGAAAGAAAAGAAAGGCAAACGTGGCAAATATCTTTTGAAGCGTAGAGAATACCAAATACCATGAACGCACCATTTCTTTTAGAACCTTGAATTATAATATTCTAACACTTTCCATATTTCTTTTTCTTGTCTTTGTGGTGCTGATATGATTTCTGTTGCTCCTTGTTTTCTTTATTTTGAAAAAGAAAACCTTGTAATTTTTCATTGTTGCAGTTGTAATGCAAATCATTCATTTACTAATCAACTTATTAACAATGTTCATATATTCTCTAGATCCTTGTAAATGTTTAAAGTCAAAATATGTGAAGGTATTGTCTCGTCAAGGTAGGCAAGTCTTAGTCACTGGCCACATCTTGTCTAGGTGGGTGTGGTTAAATCCACTGTTGTAAAAATCGTATCGGATCCTGTATCATAAGAGGGACCGATATACAATAATCGTATTGTATTGTATGATACAGGACCTGTTTTTTTAATTAAAAAAATTTAAAAAATTATTTTTAACTTTGTTTTGTTAAAAAATGTTGTATATTAATATATTAAGCTACATTTTTGAAATTTCTACTTTTTTTTCAGGATGACAGGGACCTTGCTTGTATAATATAATAAACAGCTAGTACACAGCAGGGATACTGCTACTGTACACTCTACTGTTAGTGTGCCAACAGTCCTAAGTCCTAACAGCAGACCTAAGATAGTGACTTGTAATACTTATAATTGTCTTGTATAATAAATATAGCAGAATGTTTATATATTATTCTAAAAATATCATACGATACGGATACAATACATAGCATATCGCAACGATACACATGATAATGATAAATGAACCACAACGATACATATACTTGGATCGTATCGATCCAGCTCAGTGTTGTCCGTATCGTACCGTACGTGTGGGCCACGATACGATACGGGGCCCTTATAAAGGATCTCGGCCCGAGAGAAAACTGTAATTTTTCGCGGGTTTCCTCTCTCCTTTTGGATTCTTCAAGCTTCCTAAGAGTCTTTCGCCTCCTTGGTGTTCAAAGCTCTAAAATCGTGCCCTACAGTATCCGTCCAAGCCTCCAAACTCGAATTTAGGTATATTTTTAATGTTTTTTTCATTGTTTTCCTTTATATTTATTGTTTTTTGTGTTATTTCGGTTTTTTTTTTGAATGACAAAATATGAAGTTATTAAGTGTGTATACGATTTTTATTGCATTCATGAAGTGGGAGACACTCGATTTGAGTATTATTTGAAGATTGGGGGATTTACGAAGTGCTTTTATTTTCAGGTTTTTGTTTGAATTAAAGTACTCCATTGAGATGGCAGGAAGGGGTGGTAGAGACTCTCATTCAAAGTCTGATGATCCGGCATGGCAGTGGGGTATACCAGTTGAGGGTTTAAGGTTAAAAATCAGATGTTTATTTTGTGAAAAGGTGGTTAGTGGTGGAATTTAAAGGTTGAAACACCACCTAGCAGAAAGCAGGAAAGAAGTTGCTCCATGCACAGGCAGAGTTCGAAGTGTGCCAGAAGGTATTAAATGGCAATGCTTGCAGATGATTGAGAGCATACAGGAAAGGAGACAACAAAAGAATGATTTCCAGATGTGTGAAGAAGCTGATGATGCTACTGCTACTGGAGTTGGATTCACTGATAGTTTACCTTCAGATGCTAGAATAAATATTGGTAGTAACAGTTCGCGAGCACCTAGCAGAGGAAAGAGGGTTGCAGCTGAAGACTTTGGAGGTGGTAGAAGAAGAAGTTCAGGAAGGAGTAGAGGAAAAGCTTCTTCTTCTAGCATACATTCGTTCTTTCCTCTTTCCACTACACCTGGTGCTCGGCCAGGAATTCGTGCTGCTATGGCTTCAGAACAACTGCACGATCAAGCAGACCTTGCAGTGGGCAGATGGTTTTATGATGCATGCATTCCATTTAATGTAGCAAATAGTTTTCATTTTCAAGCAATGGCAGATGCAATTGCTAACATTGATCCAGGATACAGGATACTCTCTTATCAGAAGTTGAGAGGGAAGATATTAGATCAGATCGTGATTGAAGTGCAGCAATACTGTTCGACTTTGAGACAATCATGGAAGGAAACAGGATGCACTATCATGGCAGATGGATGGACCGATAGGCGAGGAAGGACATTGCTAAACTTTCTTGTATATTGTCCTAAAGAACTCATGTTTTTGAGATCTCTAGATATTTTAGAGGAGAGGCACACTGCAGAAATCCTACGAGAGGAATTTGATAAGGTTATACAGGAGGTTGGGCTAGAAAATGTAGTCCAATTGATTACAGATAATGCAGCTAACTACAAAGCAGCTGGAAAGGAGTTAGCTGATATTTATGGGACTTTCTACTGGACACCATGTGCAGTCCATTGTTTAGATCTCATCCTCGAGGACATTGGTGAGATGGATGAAATAAAGGCAGCAACTGAGTGCTGCCAAGATATTACAAAATTTATTTACAACCATGCATTTGTTTTGCGTATGATGAGGAGATACATAGAAGGTGCAGAGCTCCTTCGCACAACTGCAACTCGGTTCGCAACAAACTTCTTATCTGTACAGAGTATTGTGAGACAGAAGCAAGCTTTAAAGAGAATATTTTCCTCAGATGAGTGGCAACAATTTGCAGAGTTGCCATAAAATAGAAGGAACAGAAAGTTAAATAAGATTGTAGAAACGATTTTTAGAAGTTCATTTTGGAATGCATGTATCAGATTATTGAAAATTACTTGTCCTTTAGTGAAAGTTTTGAGATTGGCTGACAGCGAGGAGAAACCATCTATGGGCTACCTTTATGAAGCCATGGACAGGGCAAAAGAAGCGATCAGAAATAACTTTAATGGAAAAAAAAGAGATTATGTGTCCGTGTGGAAAATAATTGATAGTAGATGGAATAAACAATTGCATCAGCCTATTCATGCAGCAGCCTACTATCTAAACCCATCATTGAGGTACTCAGCAACCTTCAAAAAGGATGGTGAGGTTAATCAAAGAATCATTGAATGCATCGACAGATTAGTTCCTGATGAGAGCATAGTAGATGCGATGCATCGAGAGATGGAGATATATGATAATGCTCTTCACTTGATGGGTTTGCCTTTTGTAATTCGCAACCGCTCTACGATGCATCCATGTACATTGTTTATTTTCATATTTAAGTTGCATCTTACATTACTGTGGATTATTATGTCTCTAATGTTTATATTTTTTTTTACAGATGTTTGGTGGAATAGGTTTGGAAGTAATTGTCCAAACCTTAGAGATTTTGCAGTTAGAGTCTTAAGCCAAACCTGTAGGGCAACAGGTTGTGAAAGAAATTAGAGTGTTTTTGAACACATCCATACAAAAAAGCGCAACAGGTTGGAACACAAAAGGCTTAATGATTTGGTTTATATTCGTTGTAACATGCGCCTTCGTGAAAGGTAATGTTGCATTACTTTCAAATTTTCAATTCGATATTATTTAGCTTCAGTTTTCAATTGTTAATATTACTTACTAATTGTTTATCTTTATTTGTGTCGTAGGCAATTAAAAAAAGTAAATAGAGAAGAAAGTCGGTTCGATCCAATAAGTTTGGATAATTTTGATATATTAGAAGATTGGGTTATGGAAGACACTGAAGAAAATGCCCTCCTAACAGAAGAAGACGTTGCCTGGATTAATTTGGAAGGAGCGCAACAACATTATGGAGATGAAGAATTTGATTTTGAAGAAGAAGGTGTGGGCGTGGCTGATGAGGATGAGGATCTGCAACAAGGAGAAGATGAAGATTATTTAGTTGATGATCCTTATTACAATTTGTAAAATGTAACATTATATGTAACTGTAGTGTACTGTAAAGTGTAAACTATGTCTTTATTTTATTTTTTGGATTCAAAATATGTAAATTTGGATGCAATTGTTCAATGCTGAATGCTCGATCTGTACTAAACTTACATTATATGAATTTAAAGCAATTATCAGATTTTTCCTGATTTTTTTTCGATTTTTTACTATTTTTTATTATTTTTTGTATTATTTTAATATTAAAGTACGATACGATACGATACGATACGATACGCCTGTATCGTGGAGCCCAGCGATACACGATACGATATGCGTCAGACAACACTGATCCAGCTAGTACTACTACAACTACAACTAAGCCTTTCCCATCCTAGATGGGGTCAGCTACATGGATTCTTTGTTTTTTTTTGTTAGAATCCATGCTAAGTTCGATAAAGTTTTATGTTGATGTCGGAAGCCTAACACAACCCTCCTCCTTTATATAGGCTTGGGACCGACCATGCAAGGGTGATCCCTTACATAGGCGGAGTTTCGATCCAGCTAGTGATATACGTACGACATTATTGTATCATACAATACGATACAATATCTATAACATTGGTTAAATCCGTCTAATATTTCCAAGAATTGCAAGGAAGTGCAAGAAGATGCCTTCATTTACGAAACATATCACTTCAACATGCTTCATTATGTTTGTCACACTAACAACTTCATGCAACTTTCTAGATCTTGGTGTACAATAAAAATTTTTCATACTTCATTTCTCCTTGCAATAATTTAACAATGCAAATGTTCTAAAGCACTATAATTTCTTCTATGGTGTCTTTATCTGCTTGTTGTAAATAACACTTCTTTCATTTCCGATTTATCCTGTTCTACGGGAACTATTGTCTTCCCACCTGAATATAAGAACAATACCAGATACATATAATTGTTGGAAATCATGGGAAGCGCAACAAATGATCAAATATCATAAAACGATAAAAAATAGTAAAGAGAAAATGTGAAGATCGGGGGAGGGGGCAAACCCTCCAATGGAGGCTTCTCCTCCCTCTCTCTCTCTTTCTTAATCTTAGTCTCTTAACTCTAATACAAGATGTCCAATCTTTATATAGGATTTTAAACACAAAATGACCAAAATGCCCTTAGTATTACGGACAATTACAATAATACTTAAAACATCAAAAATACTAAAAACTGACACTAAAAAGCATATTCTTCAACACCCAACCTCAAATTGGGATTGAGATACTTCAAACTCCAAACTTGCCAAAAAATTGTTTAATTTTCAGCAACCTTCCTGGTAGCAAAACTCTTCATCAACCTTCATGGCTGGTCATTTTCAACAACTTATTGGCTGCAATATTTTGAGTAGCTTCTTTAGCTGCAACATCTTAAACTCAACCTTCATGGCTGGTCATTTTCAGCAGCTTATGTAGCTACAACATCTTCAACTTAACCTTCATGACCATTTTCAGCAGCTTCTTGGCTGTAACACTTTCAGCAGCTTCTTTCTTTGACTGCAACATCTTCAATTCAACCCTCATGACTGGTCATTTTCAGCAGCTTCTTGGCTGCAAATTCCAGCAATCTCATGACTACTAAACATATTTCAGAAGTCATGAATGCAATTTTCACCTCATAAAAAAAACAATAATAAGTGTCTTTATAACACTTATGTCAAACGAATTGGGCTGCACCTTTGCATCCCGATCTGCATATCAATCACTATAGCTACTGTTGTCTTCGATGTCTGCAACATATTTAACTATCTCCTTAGCCATATGAAGCTCACCATGGATTCTGTGTGAACTCAATAGTGATCCCAAGAAGGAGGAACTGAGCTTCATAGTTATCTTTTCCACCATTTTACGTGCTTCTCTTATCGAAGAGACTACATCAGGTTTCAAATTACTTAATTGCATTTGTTGAAAGGATTCTATGGCTTCCTTAAATCTGCAAGAACGAACATAGCCCTCAATGAAAGAAGTCCACGAGACCTAATCTTCCTCTCATTTATGTAATCCAATGCCTTGTTGCCTAGTTTAAGATCCTGTAATTGGTTGCAGGATGATACTATGGCTGACATGGTGACATCATTAGGCTTTAAGAAACAAGCTTCCATGCCACAAAACGGGTCCAATGCATTCTCCAACATCCCATTTTGCGCATAGCCAGAGATCATCGCATTACATTCTATCAAACACTTGACGTGCAATCTCGTCTGCTCACATGCACCAATGTTTAGGCTCTATTAGGCATTTTAACAAACAGTTAGCGTGCAGAGCTAACAACTCTTTTTGGTCTCTAGAGCTTCACTCTTTGACCTTATCGTGTCCAATGCAAACTGCAACTCACTATATTTCCTATTAATTTCAGATCTTGCCTCATCAAATCCACATACAACATCAATAATTCTTTTGTTCTCTTTAACTCCTGTCTCTATAGCTTGTATTAAATCATCGGTGGCATCTCTTCTTTTGGAGAAGCGCTTTGCAAGTTCCTGCTCCTTCAAGTCCGGGGCTTTCCCATTAAATACATATATTGGCTTCAATCCAAATTGAAGCATTCTTCCATATTCGTCATGTGGAGTTTTTGCGCATCTTTTATGGCTGAATTAGCAGAAACTGTAGCATTCTCAGCAAACTGCACGAGTAGTGAAATACCATCTTCCTCGGCAACAATCTACAACTCCAAAACGTGCTGGAGCTTCAAATCCATGGCATCGCATTCGGCCTCAGCCTCCCTCAAAGCATCCACGTGTTCTTGCTTCTCCTTCTCGGCCATAACCAAGCTCTTGCTCACCCTCTTGGCCCTCTTGAACTCCATCTCACATCCTTTTTCAAATCCATGACCTTAATACCATGGAAAGTGCAGCAGATGATCGAATATGATAAAATGATAAAAAACAGTGAAGAGAAAATGTGGAGATCGGAGGAGGGAGCAGACCCTCCTATGGAGGCTGCCCCCTCTCTCTTTTTTTCTTAATCTCAGTCTCTTAACCCTAATACAAGATGTCCAGTTCTTATATAATGGGTTGTTAAATACAAAATGCCCTTAATACTACGGGTAATTAAAATAATACCTAAAACATAAAAAATACTAAAAACTGACTAAAAAACATATTCTTCAACAATAATAGCTCATTTGTGTGTAAGCATTCTTCCTATCCTAGCTTTATGCACATTGAAATGTTGATTTCATCTTCGGTCCACTATGCAAATTATTCCAGTAACATGAAAATATTCTTAAACATATATCATTTGTGGTCTTCTCTTGAATGCAGAAATATTCTTACAACATTGTTTGTTTGACAGGAGAACAGTAAAAACAAACAACAACAACAACAACTAAGCCTTTTCCCATACTAGACGGGGTCGGCTACATGGATTCTTTGTTTCCACAGATCCCTATCGTGTGCCATGTTAGCAGTTAACTCCCAATAAGCTAGATCATTCTTTATTGTTTCTTTCCAACACTTTTATGGTCGTCCTCTACCTCTTTTAATACTTTCCAAATTTAGTTTTTCTAACCTTCTTACAGGTTCTTCTTTTGATCTTCTTTCTATATGTCCAAACCATCTTAAACGATGTTCTCTCATTTTATCCTCTATTGGTGCCACTCCTAATTTGTTTCTAATAACCTCATTATGTATACGGTCTTTTCTTGCATGACTACTCATCCATCTCAACATCTTCATTTCTGTCACAGACATCTTTTGTACATGTTGATGATTAACTGTCCAACACTCACAACCATAAAACATGGCAGGCCTAATTGCTGCTCTATAATATTTACCTTTTAACTTTAATGGTATCTTCTTATCACAAAGAATACCTTATGCTCATTTCCATTTTAACCAACCAACATTAATTCTACGCGTAACATCTTCATCAATTCTTTCATCACTATGAAAAATTGATCGTGGGTATTTAAAACTTTCCTTTTGGGAGATGCAATATGTGCCAATTTTAATTTCTATGTCCTCTGAAGTAACCAAATGATCAAACTTACATTCCATATATTCTGTCTTTGTTCTACTAAGTCGGAGGCCTTTGCTTTCTAATGTTTCTCACCATAGTTCCAATTTTCTATTAACTTTTTCCTTAGTCTCTCCACTAACACAATGTCATATGCAAATAACATACACCAAGGTACTTCATCTTGAATATGTTTTGTTAACTCATCAATCACCATTATAAATAAGTATGGACTTAAAGTTGATCCTTGATGTAACCCAATATTAGCCAAATGATCAAACTTACATTCCATATATTCTGTCTTTGTTCTACTAAGTCAGAGGCCTTTGTTTTCTAATGTTTCTCTCCATAGTTCCAATTTTCTATTAACTTTTTCTTTAGACTCCTCCACTAATACAATGTCATCTGCAAATAACATACACCAAGGTACTACATCTTGAATATGTTTTGTTAACTCATCCATCACCATTATAAATAAGTATGGACTTAAAGTTGATCCTTGATGTAACCCAATATTAACTTCAAAGAAGTCTGTCGTTCCTTCATGAGTCCTCACACATGTTTTTGTACCATCATACATGTCTCTTATAAGGTTAATATATATCAATGGGATACCTCTTTTTTCCAAAGTTCTCCAAAGAACCTCCCTCGGTACCCTATCATAAGCTTTTTCTAGATCAATAAATATCATGTGAAGGTCTTTCTTTTTTGCTCTAAAATGTTCCATAAGACGTCTCAAAAGGTGAATTGCTTCAATAGTAGATCTACCTGGCATAAATCCAAATTGGTTCTCTGTTGTACTTGATACTTGTCTGAACCTACGTTCGATAATTCTTTCCCATAATTTCATAGTATGACTCATTAACTTGATACCTCGATAATTCACACAATTTTGAATGTCTCCCTTGTTCTTATATACGGGTATAAGTGTACTTGCTCTCCATTCCTCGGGGATCTTTTGGTTTTTCCATATTTCATTAAATAGTCTTATGAGCCAAGTGATTCCTATTTCTCCTAGTATTTTCCAAACTTCTATAGGAATATTATCTGGTCCTACCGATTTACCACTCTTTATATGTTTAAGAGCCTCTTTGACTTCATTCTTTTGAATACGTCGGTAAAATTGTGGTTTATATACTTTTCTGACTTGGCTAAATCTCCTAAACTAATACTAACATCTTTATTTTCATTAAAAAGATTATAAAAATAGTTTTTCCATCTATTTCTTATATCATCATTTGCCACTGGAATTTTTTCATCCCCGTCTTTTATGCATCTAACATAATTAAGATCTTTAGTTTTCTTATCTCTAGCCCTAGCTATCCTAAAAATATCTCTTTCACCCTCTTTTGAGTTGAGTTTTTTATATAAGTCCTCCCAAATCTTAGCTTTTGCTTCACTAACAGCCTTTTTTGCTTCCTTCTTTGCTTTCTTATAAGCTTCTAAAGTTTCATTAGTTTTCTTTGTATAATGTAATTTATAAGATACCCTCTTTGCCTTGATTTTATTTTGTACTACTTCACTCCACCACCAAGCTTCTTTTTGCGCCGGTACACCTCCCTTAGATGCCCCTAACACATCTTTTGCCACTTTCCTAATATGTATAGCCATATTGTTCCACATATCAAAGGGTGTGCCAACATAATTCCAAACATCTCCTTGAAGGACTATCTATTTAAATATATATTCTTTCTGGCTTTTGAGGTTCCACCATTTAGTCTGAATAGCTCGATGCACTCTTTTCTTCTTTGTCCATTTTTTTATTTGTAAATCCATAACTAAAAGTCGATGTTGGGTGGTTAAGCTTTCTCCTGGAATTACCTTACAATCTTTACAACACACTCTATCTTTTTTTCTACAAATAAAGTAATGAATTTGTGTTTGTGATAAGCCACTCTTATAAGTAATTAAATGTTCATCTCGTTTTTTGAAGATTGTATTGGCTATAAAGAGCTCAAATGACATAACAAAATTTAAAATCTCCCTACCTTCCTCGTTTATATCCCCATAACCAAAGTTTCCATGAATCCCTTGATATCCTAATGCCTCTTTACCGACATGTCCATTTAAATCTCCTCCTAAACAAATCATCTCCCTTTGTGAAATCTTTTGAAACACCTTATCTAACTCTTCCCAAAAAACTGTCTTTATACTATCTTCTAGTCCTACTTGGGGTGCGTAAGCACAGACTATATTCAAAACTTCTGCTCCTAACACTAATTTCAATGTCATGATTCGGTCACCATATCGTTGTATGTCTACTACACTTTCCTTTAAATATTTATTTATGATAATACCAACTCCGTTTCGGGCCTTTTCTTTACCTGAGTACCATAATTTAAAACCTGTATCCTCTATCTCCTTTGCTTTTTCTCCAACCCATTTTGTCTCTTGTAAACATAGAATATGAATCTTTCTCCGAATCATAGTATCTACCACCTCCATTAGCTTACCCGATAATGTTCCGATATTCCAAGAACCAATACGAATCTTATTATCTAGGACTAGCTTCCTTACCCCCCCGCATCCGTCCATAATCAAAATGCGGAGACCCTCTCTCAAAATTTTTCACTACATTCGAGCGGCAATGTAGCGGGACTAACTTCTTTACCCACACCCGTCTCTGCAATTGATTCACTACATTTGGGCGAAAATGTAGCGGCCCTTGCTTACTTCTTACTGCATTCGGGCTCTGCAGCACATCGCTAGGCGGGGACGCCCCAAAGCAATGCTCATAATTTTTGTAATCCATGTTGTAGAAATCCGACGAAGTTTTACGCTGGCTGTCGGAAGCCTAACACAACCCTCCTCCTTTATTCGGGCTTGAGACCGGCAATGCAAGGGTGATCCCTTACATGGGCGGAGTTAGGAGAACAGTAAAAAATATTCCTAAATATGCTTCTGCACAATTTTATATTGACAATGTACTTCCTTGCGTCAAGGAGAAAAGGATTATGGCCCTAAAACCTTTTGTTGACAGATTGGGGTAAGCGATTGTGATGCACTAGGTTCCCACTGCTCTGTGACCTTCAACTCTGGAAAATGAACTGTATACTATTCTAAAGGTCCAAGACCTCTCGTAGTCCATACCTATATGAATTTGGAGCAGAGGCAAATGCACATGCTATCTTAATTGATCTTGGCTGTTTCAGGTACGAAAATGTTCCTGCAGAAATCAATCGCTTACGATGCAGGGTTAATTATCATGCTTTAAAGTTCTTACCTGACATTGAGGAAATGGGTGAAAAACTATCTGCAAGAATGAGGAATCGAACTGGCAGCCCTAGTCCTTACATGTAAGTTTTCTATTCATGCCCACGAACGGTTTCTGCATGCATACAGAGGTGCAGCCTTTCCATTTTCAATCATCATGTCTTGGATTTCCACATACAGGGCTCTTCATCTGAGATTTGAGAAGGGTATGGTGGGTTTGTCATTTGTGATTTTGTTGGCTCAAGAGAGGAGAAAGCCATGATGGAGCATACAGAAAGAAGGAATGGCCTCGCCGCTATAAAGTAAAGAGATTTTAACTGCACTTGATAGTCTAACTTCGTACGAATTGAACTTTCACCAAATTACTTTTGTTATTGCTTGTTTTATGCACAGGATGGCTCCCGCCTTTGGCAGATAGCTCTAGAGAAGAGAAAAAAAGGCCGTTGTCCGCTTGAACCTGGTGAGGTGGCTGTGATCCTTCAGGCTATGGGATACCCTAAAGAAACACAGATCTATGTGGCTTCTGGACAGGTCTACGGTGGGAGCAACAGGATGGCGCCCCTCAGGAATATGTTCCCCAATTTGGTAAATATTCTACCTATCAGTCAAATAAGTATTGAACTACACTTTTTTGAGATCTGATTGATCTGAAAAATGAACGAGGTTAAATTGGGACATGAAGATTGAAAAAATGAATATGAAGTATGTTATGCTTGACACATGACAACAGCAAACTAAGTGTTAATGATGACAGACCCGGATGCTTTATAGGCTTGTTCGTCTTTATCATTTGTAGCTTGATCCCCTCTGGGTTTTCTGCGCTTTACTGATATCTGCTGCTTGATAAACAGTGAACTTACTGACAGGATTCTAATGACAACTGCTTTCTATGGCGGGTTTTTGTGCAAGTCCAGGATAGAGCGGATTGACTCTGCTGTAGTCAGACAAGATGGTTCTGGTCCGAGGACCAAGACTCTTGTTAAAATGTTGCATGTATAGAGGGAGCTTAAAACCTGCTATGTAAACTCTCTTTGGTTGGATTGGCGGTCTGTACCTTATCCATTTATTTCTACTAGCTCATAAGAAATCAAGACATTAGGATTACTCAGATAATCCATTAATTTCCCAAAGTTTTCAGTACTTGTGCATAGCTGGACTATGCCGCCAAGCATTGGAATCATTTGATTGTGGTTCTTAAACCTTTAGCGCTTGATTTCTCTTTATCCTTTTTGAATGTCAACGTTAGAGTAGCCCGTGTCTTGAACTATAGAGCTCATTCAATGAAACTAATGAGGTCATACATGCATGACTCACATTCTAGTCCATTTAGATTTGACTTATGATAGTTGTATGGCCAACCAAAACCAAAACCAAGACCAAGTGTTTTCCACATCTTTAGTCTCCATTGAGCTTGATCTTGTGTCATATAAGAATTTAACTCTAAGAAATTAAGACCATCTTTCATTGTTTCCTTCCAACACTTTAGAGGCCTTCCTCTCCCTCTCTTTGAAGTTCTCACCATACAAATTCTGTCACCTTCTGACCGGAGCTCCACATGGCATCATTCAAAAATCCCTGAAATCTATGTCACATGGGTGCGAGTGTTGACACGGGTGCGAGATACGGCAAATTTCAAAAATTTTGGGTGCGACGACACGGCTAAAGTATATATTATATATAATATTCAAGCTACAACAGGTGAGACATCAATTAACAATAGCAAGTATAACTTTATATTAAAGCAAAACACATAAACGGTAAACAACTACTAATTTCATCATAATACACAAATCAATCTTCACATATCTGGACCCATTTATCCAAAAAAGACCCGAACTTCAAAATCGTGACAAGTTTGGCTGCTCTCGATTTCCTTGTTTGCTTGAAATCAGATGTATTTGTAATGACTCATGGATGTAACTTCGCAAAGGTGATAATGGGGGCTCGGCGGTACATGGGCCACAGGCTCAAATCAATCCATCAAGCCTGATAAGAACATCATGGCCAAGTCATTGGGTGATCCCTACCTTGGCTGGGCCAACTTCGTTGACGACGTTCTCATCGCACGAGACAAAAACCAGACTGCCAGAGCCGTCATTTCCGCAATATGATCTGTACGAACCCCATGTATGTGCCAGTCATGACATACATTATTTACTCATGCATAATTTGCATGTTCCCTGTCTCCTTATCTTCTTTTCCTGCATTCATGGTCTGCGGAGTAGTAGAATATACAGAGGATGCAGATTCAGATAACAGATTTCCATTTCTGTATCCTCATCCTACTTACAAGAACAAGCCGGATATTTTTCAGATTTTGTTTCTCATCCTTTAACCATTTCTCATGAGCATTCCTAGATTCTAATGTTCTGGAACAAGAACAAGCCGGGTATTTTTCAGATTTTGTTTCTCATCCTTTAACCATTTCTCATGAGCATTCCTAGATTTTAATGTTCAGGAAACCAGTATTTGACTGTGTATTTTCTGAAATGGGTCTCAGACTTGGAAAATAAAATGAGAGAATATTGTTTAAGATGGTTTGGACATATGAAAAGAAGATCAAAAGAAAAACATGTAAGAAGGTACGAAAAACTAGATTTTGAAAGTATTGAAAGAGGTAGAAGAAGACCACAAAAGTGTTGAAAAGAAACACTAAAGAATGATCTAGCTTATTGTGAATTAACTGCTAACATGATACATGATAGGGCTGTGTGGAAACAAAGAATCCCTGTAACCGAGAAAAGGCTTAGTTGTTGTTGTTAGTCTCAGACTTGTAAAGGTACAAACAAGAGCAAGCTGGTCAATAGTGAATTCAACCAAGCAAGGGTATCAACAAGTTGGACTGGGACTGGATCTAGCTAAGTCTAGGTCCAGATCTAAGTCTGAGATGCTATTACCATTCAGATGGGTCCTACTGGATAGACCGTGAGAAAAAGCATACCTGAATCCTATAAGAAAAATGTAATCATATAGTACCAGGAAACAATTTTACATTGAAAATTTGTTGAACTTAGTTCGTACTTGGATAAAGGAGAGTTGAATTTGCCTGGTCTGAATGTTTCATATGCTCCAACGGAGTCGGAAGTTGGGTTTACCATAAACAATTGTATATTGTATTCATGATCTCCGAAATCTACGGTTGTGATTTGAAGGCAGATTTTCATGTTCTTCATTTTGATTGATAACCTGAAACTGCTCGTGTTCTGAACTTAGGCCTCTAAAACACGAAGGCCTTATCAATGCGTTTGAATTGCCAAACTTGAAACATGACCGAAGCGTCTCCACCATTTTCTTGCTGTCCTTAACATCTTGCAAAGCGAATATAAGATCATGTTTGAGAAAATTGAGAGGCGAAAACAAGTTTTTGAGCTTGGAATGGCTAGAGACTTACGTCACTCCAATGGTGTGTGGTTGTGAATGACTGCGAAAACTTGTAGATCACAAGTATTGGACTTGAATTTATCGGTAGCTTCATGTTATGTATTAAGATTATTTCAAGTTGAATAATTGTGTCTATGATAGTTAGATCTCATCTTTATATGAATATTTGAATAAACACATTTGCCATAGTCTTGGCTGCCCTATAAAAACACTGATTCTGCCCCTGACTGCAAGAATAGTCGGTCAAACAACAAAAACATTTTCTCATACATTTAGATGGGTCTGCTACATTGATTCTTTGTTTTCATAAAGCTTGATTATGTATCGTGCTAACAATTAACTCAAGATAAGTTAGATTATTTTTATTATTTTTTCAATATTTTATAGTTTTCTTCTTCTTCTTTTGACATTTTCATGATCTAGTTTCTCATACAACTTTCTTTAGTTGTCTTTCTATGTGTCCAAATGATGTTAGACTAAATCTTCCCACATCTGAAGCACAGCACATGGTTTACATTTTCTTGTAAACAGGAATAACCCTTAGTTATCATGTAGTGAAGATCTAAGAGAGAAGTACGAACTAAAAGGCTCCCATGCTGTTTGGAGAGTGGGGAGCTCCAGTGCTTAAATTTCTCACAAAACATTCTTGGTTTTGTTCTTTTGTTTCAAGGATCCCAGACGTAAGCCTGGCGACATGTTTGATATCAATGGACATGGTAAGAGCTCCCCGGAGAACTGATATGCCAAGCTTTTGGAGATGACGGTGCTCTGCCTTTGACACGGTACAGCGAGGCGGATTTATATTAAGCCACGATGGATCATCCACCCATTGCACTCAAAATTTAGAAAATCAGCATAAAAATATAAACATGTTGAATCCCATGGGCTTTATAATACAGTCTGCCTCACCCTAAAATACGTTTACATCCGCCATGGACCCAGCTGATATACGATGCTAATATAGTGGTGTCAATGTTGTTTTTATTGCTTTCATCAACCAGAAAAAAGGCAGCTCTTAGTTACCAATGCAAAGAATCTTGAATGGTAGGTTAAGGTCATTTTTGTTCGATTTTGCCCTAACTTTTTGGGGAAGGCTTTAAATTCCCGTAACTTGAGCTAGATTGAGCTTCAACCTCAAACTCAAGGTCGGCTTCAGCTTGTCTTGGTCTATGTCAAACTTGACTCGAGGTCGGCTTGAGCTTGATGAGACCCAATTAAGTTTGAGATGTCAGCTGAGTCGAAAGCTTGGACAATATATGAAAGTCTTCCATGGAACGGTTCAGATTTGAAGCAAAGGTTTGTGGATTTTACTGTTGCTGATAGACGAATACCTTACCTTCATGGTGGACCCCTTTTGCAATATTGCGAGAATCGCTGCTGTCCATCACTGAGATGGACGGTAGAGATTCTAAAACGGCTCCATCTCGTGACATGACGCATCATGCGAACTGCTTTGTGGCCTAGCAAGATTTTCAATACCCCAAAATTCTCGGGAGATAATGACGGTCTCAACTCACTCCGTCACGTGCTTCAGTGCTTTCTACACTTCGTGGAATCGACTGATTTCCTCAATCACCAGCTTTCCTTTTTGTTCTCGATCTATCACAATGGACGCCGTTCACCAAAACCACAACGTCATTGATTCATGAAGTAAACGCGTTCCAGTAGAAATTCACACCCTTTATGGCATTTTTGATGTTGGTATGGTGTGCTTTTCCTTGCTCTAATTCATTGTAGGGGAAGAGAGTTTGAGCAATGGCTCTAGCTGTTGTATCGGCCTTGCAGAAACTGCGGGCTCTTTTAGACGATGGTGGTGTCTGTACGTTCTTCAAAAAGAAGTTTCAAATGCTAAAACAGAGCTTTGATTCGATTCTCCAAGACGTGGAAATGGCGGAAGCTAAAGAAATATCATTCACCAACGAGGAAACGAGAGAGTGGATCAATTGCGTCAGAGATGTAGCGTATGATGCTGAGGATCTCGCGGATGAGTTTCGTGTCAAGATGATCAATCGAAAGACAGATGCGCGTCCCCGAATTTCCAAAATTCCGTTGCTCAATCAGATCATTTATCGCTATGAATTTGCAATGAGAATTGTGGGTATCAAGCAAAGATTACATAAGATCACGAAGGAGAAGAATCGATTTTCTTTCAAACGGGTGGATTCACAAAAAGGAATCAGAAACGGTGGTAACAGATCGTTTATGGAGATAAAGAGTGGGGGAAGAGATGCGGATATGGTGGTAATTCTTGACGTCCTCTTGCACCAACGTCTTATGGATGATTCAAAAGCAAAATTTTCTGTTGTTTCTATTGTTGGTATTGGTGGATTAGGGAAAACTAGGCTTGCAAATATTGTCTTTAATGATGAATCTGTTGGAAATCACTTTGAGAAAACTATGTGGGTGGTGGTTTCAAAGAAACCAGATGTGGCGCAGCTAGCTAGAGAAGTACTTGAAGCTGTGATAAATAGTACTGTGAATGATTTGGAGTTGGATTCAGTGTGCGAACGGATCGCCGAGGAGCTCTCTTGTAAGAGATTCTTGTTGGTGCTAGATGAAGTATGGGATCTAGATTGGTGGTCGATGCTGGAGCCTATACTGAGAAAGGGAGCAACGGGGAGCAGAATTTTTATTACTACACGAGATGAAGATGTTGCATTGAGGATGCAAGCAAATTATGTTCATAAACTTGGGTTTTTGTCATTTGATGAAAGTTGGAACTTGTTCTTAGAGGAGGCACTGAGAGAAGGTGAGAGTGAAGCTGATTTACAGAATTGTGGTGTTCGTCATATGGGAGAGGTCATAGTTAGGGAATGTAAAGGGCTTCCACTTGCGATCAAGGTTGTTGGGACAATGATGAAATCTATGGATAGATCACCTTCAGTATGGGGATCTGTTGCATACAGCACCGTTTGGAAGACCTCCCCCTGCGTGTTGGCTTGTAGTGATGTTCTTTCTCCTCTCATGTTGAGCTATAACCATCTACCAGCTGCACTGAAGCGGTGCTTCGTATATTGTACCATATTCCCTGAGGGTTGCTGTATGGAGAGAGAGCATCTGAAGAGACTATGGATGGCAGAAGACTTTATCGGTGATGGTCAATTGGACGACGTAGAACCAGAGGATATTGCAAATGACTACTTAGATGCCTTGTTGAGTCATTGCTTGATTCAAGGTCTTCCAGATGGTAAACTAAAATTGCATGATCTTGTGCACAGTTTTGCTAAATTTATCGCCAAAAATGAATATTCAAGTGAATGCATTGATAGAATGTCTCGCCGTTTATCATGGATTAACAAGGAGGGTCCAATCGATCACCTTCAATTGCAAGAAACTGGTGTTTTGAGAACATTGCTGTGTCCTGCTCTAGAAAAGGTTCCCTTTGACTGCTTTTACAGATTTAAGAAATTGAGGGTACTAGATATTGGCTATTGCGGCATCCTTGGGTTGCCAGAAGTTATAGGTGATATGGTTCTTCTAAAGTATTTGAATATTTCACATACAAAAATCAAGAAACTGCCTAAATCTATTGGGAAACTCTCCAATCTGCAAACTTTGGACTTAACTGGCAGCCAAATAGAAAAACTGCCCAAGAGAGTTGGCCAACTGCAGAAGCTGAGGCAACTTGAACTAAGGGGCACATATCGATTAGCATATATGGCCGGAGGATTGGGCAAGCTTACTTGCCTGCGCACATTGACAAAATTTATTTTGTGCGATGACTTGAAAGGAAGAGAGAGATGCAACATAAAAGACCTCAGGAACTTGAAGAATTTGCATGGGAGTCTGTCTATAGAGCATTTGGAAAGACTAAGAAACAAAGATGATGCAAGAGCATGCCAGCTGCAGCAGAAACGACACATTGTTGATCTAGAGATGGGATGTGGAGTGGAAGTGAGTGATGCAACAACTCAAGAAACAGATGAAGAGATGGCAAAAAGGATAGAGGAGATCTTCGAAGAGTTGCAACCTCCTATGAACCTTGAAAAGTTGAGAATCATTTGTTACTTGGGGAAGAGCTTGAAACACAAGTATAGCAATCTAAAGACCCTTATCCTTCAAGGGTGTAAATTTCTTGAATCTTTACCTGATCTATTTTCCGTGTCCAACTTGTATGTCCAAGATTGCCGCAATTTGCAGTCGTTGTCAGGCATGGCTGTGATTAATGACCTTAGGATACTGGAGATAAAAAGATGCCAGAGATTGGAATCTCTTCCTTGTATGCCTTCACTTGAAGACTTGGTATTGGAATACTGTGGCAATCTGCCAACACTTCCAGGCATGCCACGATTGTTGAACATGAAGATCAATGGATGCAAGAGCTTGAATTCATTGCCTTGGTTGCCAAAACTGAAGAAGATGAAAGTCGAAAGATGCGACAACCTGCAGGAGCTGCCACATCTTGCCTCTGTCACAGAATTGGACATCGGTTACTTGAGCAACTGGAAAATATCTTATTATGACGAAGGAACAATGCCGAACTTGCTTAGATTGAAAATCAAGGACTGTCAGAAGTTGAAGGTATTGCCTCCATTAAAAACTCTGATTGATTTGGATATTTATGGATGCCAATCATTGCACACGCTTCCTTGCCTCCCTTCAATAAAATACCTTCAAATAACAAAGTGTAAAAGCTTGCATGCTATATGGGAAACATCAGAAGTGCGCACTGAATCTGGCATACCTCTTGAATCACTAAGAATAAGGGATTGCCCTAAATTAAGATTATTTTGGGCTTGCTTGAAACCTCTCTCTAAGCTGGAGAAATTGGATTTAAGTTGGTTTCCCGAGGTGAGTGTCCCACCAGATGACACCCGAAAGCTGCTTCAGAACCTTAGATCCCTTACAATCAGGGGATGTCCTCAACATGATTCACTGCCTAGTTGGGTTCAGTATCTATGCAGGCTTCAGCAGCTGCATATTGAGAACTTGACAGAGCTGACTTCTTTGCAAGGGCCATGGTCCAATCTTCAGAAACTAGAGGTTCTAGAGATCAGGCATTGCCTCAAACTGATCTCAATAGAGGAAGAAGGATTGCAGCACCTTACCCAGCTGAAGTCATTGATCATAGAGAACTTGCCTCAGTTGGTTCAGTTGCCTGAAGCATTGTCAGTCCTTCAGAGGTTGAAATCTTTGTGTATTAGAAACTGTCCGAAGATCCGTTGTTCCGATGGCCTGAGAAATCACTTCAAGGCTGAAAAGATCCACGTTTATGGTAGTCCCATTCTCGAATAAGCAATTTATAGCTAAAGGATCAAGATCGTATCAATGTTACAGCTATATCTGTGTGGAATTTTGAACAATGAAATATGTACGTGTATTTGCAATTCAATTATGTACGGATACCAAACTGGCACCAATGATCATGTTCGATTGTCTCACTGATTCCTTCAGTTTCATTTTACAGAAAGGGTTTGTGTGATTAATGATGGGATAGATCACCTCCAGGGTTTTACCAAAGAGGAACAGGCTGAGGATTGAGGAATAGTGTGGGTTAACATCAGAGGTGATATCATGAATTTGTCCCCTCAGGAATATGTTCCCCGAGTTGGTTCGCATTCTACCTGTCAACCACTCTATAACTTCATGTGTTTGATTTATGCTTCATCTAAAAATGGATGAGGTTAACTTGGAAACCTGAAAGTCGTCTTTTAGCGAGAAAAAGGAATATGAAGTATGTATTACAAATTAAATATGACGACAGCTACAATTAATCTCTTTGCTCGATCAATTGAGATTATTGATGTTGATTTAGGATGATTGCTTGTGTGCACATTGCGCAATCTCTCTCTCTCCTATATATATATATATATATATATATATGATCATGCTTACCATTCACCCATTTGTTTTCGATGGTGTGAACAATGCACGTCTATGGAGAGGGGTGAAGGGACGGCCTTCCCTCATGAAATTTTGAAAATTTACTGGTAAAACTTACGTTTTACATTGAATAATATATGGTTGAGATTCATGCTTCGCCCCCTAACACAATGAAATATATATGTCACCCCCTCCCCCACTATTTTCTAGATCTACCACTAGGTATGAATATAATTTAAAAGTTGTAAGAGTTAAAGTAAGTAGAACAATATTATTATACTTATGTCCTCAAAAAATATCGATTGTACTGCTATGAGTGATCAGTAGCATCCAATCTCTCTCCATATCTATCTATCTATCTATCTATCTATCTATCTATCTATCTATCTATCTATCTATCTATATATATATCTATATACGAACTTGATTAAGCTTGTGAACTTCTCAACTCGAGTATTGTTGAGCTTGAGTAGCTCCGCTCTCTTTCACCCCCTACTTTTCATCATTTCATGTTGTAAGCTAAGCCCGTCTAAGCCTAGGATACTTCAGTCCACCCCAGAAAGGAAGAGACTAAGTGTTTGATATCCTGACGAACCCTTAATAGGAGATGGGCCTAAGCAAAAGAACAATCGTGAAGATACCATATAGTTGCGCATGATCACGCGCGCACACATACAAACATATGTAAAATTGACAGGTCGGCCATCTTGTTACGTTCTAGCCCAAACCAAGTCCATGGTGGCTGTGGAGGGCTGGCCTCTCCCTTGGCAACTTTGCATGTGATTGTTGTGAACAAATGATCAATGGAATAAACTCCTATAAGAGATTATCAAATCTAATAATTAATTAGCCTTCTCGCAGCTGGCCACCTGGTGCTTTGGACTCACCCCACTCTGAAATTTCCGGTCAATGCGCTCCTTTGGTTGCTTATTGAGATCCACACGTAATAAATCTTTTTGGTGACTTCTATTACATTAGGTAGGGCCAGTTACATGGATTCTTAAAAAACTAAGACAGATTCACACCAAACCTTTCAGGAACCGATTAATTATTAATGGAATAAACTCCTCTAAGGGATTATCAAATCTAATAATTAATTAGCCTTTCTCGCAGCCGGCCACAAGGTGCTTTGGTTGCTCGATTAATTATGTTAGTGGGTGCATATCACAGGTGAGATGAGGCAGCTTCCTCGCTTGAGATCAGCAAATTTGTGGTGAAAAAAAGAACTATGTCGGCGGTTCCAATTTCTCGAAAATAATAGTGCCCGGATCTTCGAATTGGATTCAAACCGCTTTTAGGACTGGCGAGAATGTGAACGGGGGAATCAAACCTGGATCCAGAACTAAACCAAGAACAACATTTATTTGGTTTTTGTTCCACCTTACTAATAGGGACCTGTGGTTTAGAGCTGGCGGTTTCAAGCAATATTTGATTCCTGTCCCTAACCCATATTTTTTTCTCAAACTGGAACTAAATCGAACTCGGTACGAGAATTGGCACCGGTATAGCGTTGGACTCCAAACTAGAATCAAGGGTGGCCGATTCGGTTCAAGTTCCAGGTTTCAGCGAAAACCATGCAAATAAAAACGAAACACGAACAACCTCACTACAACCTGAACCAGGAGTAATGGGTTGGGTCGTTTCTTAGACCGAACCTGTTTCACCAACTAACAGTAACGACGCTAAGCCATTGGCTTGTTGGTTCTCACTGGTTTACGTAGTTGAACCGGGTCGGATTTGTTGTTCGGGCTTCGTGGAAAATAGGAGCGGGGACCAAGTTCGGTCGCCCCCGAGTGCTAATGTGGCGAAAGGAGAGAGTAAGACAACGAGAGCCTCTCAAAGAAGAGATCGCCTCTTCTAGTGAGACGTTGTAGCATCTGGACCGCTTGTTTGCTCAGATGAACGGTGTCTAGTAAAAGTGACGTCGTTGAGCATCTTCCCTGCATATATATATATATAGATATACATGTATTGCGCCACAGGGTGGTGAATGCAAGAAGCAGGGAACTTTTTCAGTCCCTTGTTTGGGAGAAAGTTGAGTTTTCCAAGGAAATACAGACTGCAGACCCAGGTACGTCCACTGAAACTTTCTCTCTTGATTCCCCTTTCTTTGCTTGGGTCTTTGTGTGGACGGTGGAGCTGAGAAATGTTTTCCGTGGACTGGATTTTTTCCTGGGGAAGTCACGAATCGCAGAAAACTTTCCCATGCTTTGGATTCACAGATTGCTAGTTCATAGGAATTTTTAATTCATGATAATTGCTTTACGAAACATTGTAAAACTCTAATCATTTTGTTTGGAAAATCAAAAACATAGTGCAGTGGATTTCTGTCGTTTGAATGAGAACTGAAGTCACATGATCGACGCCATCACTGTGAATCTGGTTTGGGAATTCAACAACGCAGAGTCTAAAATGATACTTCTCATAGGTGAGAGTTATGATTGAGTTGGCGTTAGTGCATCAGAATTTCCATATCCATGCGAGACCATTCGTCATTTTCTATATGTTCAATCACGAAATCAACTCAGAGTTTCAAACGGGACCAATACACACACATACGTTACCTATCTATCTATTACATAATATATATAAAAAATTTGGATCCTCCAACACATACATATCGAAGGTACGAGTATGTTTTAAAAGTTAAGTGGTGCTTGGAAAAATAGAAAAAATATTCTTATTGTACTTACACCAACTTGGTAATGGATAGACATGAGTATATATATAATCCAGCTAACTAATATGAAGCGCTGCTGCAAAATAGAGATGCTCTCCCAACATAACACGATGTGGGCATCATGTGTATCTCAAGAAAATGTTATGATGCATGGCCACCTGTTGAGAGAAGCATATCCATCATGTGTTGCTGATGCATAAATGATGGCTTCATGTATCATTCTAATCATTTACGTATAGTGGTGATGAAGTGCATTTCTTGACATGGGCATCCAGCACATCTCGAGAAATGTTGTGGTGGGCGGCTACGACTTGGGGAGATGCATCTCCATCATGCATTGGTGCTGGATAAAAGATGGCGTCATATGTATATTCTTCTAATAATGTATACATAATGTGAGGTGCACAGTGTAGACTGGTGGGTCCTTGTAGACCAAATAATTCAAAAGGGAAGGTCCATTTCCCCTTTTTCTTTATCTCCCCTTTTCCGAAAAAGGATTACATGTGCACCCATTACATCAAACAGGTTGAATACACCGAAATTGGGTGGTCCTTATTGTTTTTCCCTTTTTCACATCAACCAACTTGCTACAATCCAACAAAAATACATAGCCAACCTATATCACTTAATCTGAAGAAATTAGTGAAAGTCTCTTATAAATCATTTTCTATTTGGGCAATGAGAAGCCGAAGCCAGTGCAAGCCCCAGGTATCAAACTCATGACCTTTTAACTTGTGAGTTGACTCCCTAGCCAAGCGAGCTATTGTTCTGTGTATATAGTTTTAATATATAATATTTACTTAAATTTCTTTTTATTACATGTAGTTCGTCTGTTAATGTGTCATTTTCCAATAATTGATCAAAAGCTTCTACCAACTTTGTTTCGAAGCCTAGTGGATGACCATCAGCTTCTCACGTTTAATGGTGCAGTCTTTTTCTTACTACACAATGTCCGATAATATGCAAAATTGCTTACTAACAAGGGTTGCTAGTTGAAATAAATGAAATATACGGTGGTTTCCAAGTCAGGCAGTTATTAGGAGCAAACCAAACCAATTCAATCGAAAATAGTGGGTTTTTATTTCTTTTTGGGTTCTGGTTTGTATTGTGGTACTTTTGAAGTGGACAATGTATTTTCTAAACCAAGTTTTTCTAATGTCACTGATGATAGATATATTATACACTATAACGGCCATAAACCGGCATGTTAAAACGTAATGGACCATGGTTTAGAACCAAACCAAAAAGAAATCACGTAGTGGTTTGGTTCAGTTTGATGGCTTATAATAGTTTGATTTAGTTCCTCAACATTGACAATCGATAATGTTTGGTCTGGTTTGAGGTTGAGCCTAGATTCAAACTAAACTGGACCATGAAGACTGTTTTGTGGTAACAAATCGTTTTTTAGAGAAAAAGCAGAGTGGGGACATTGTGCCTCACATTATTAAAGTTATCTTAAACCCCACCCACCAAGGCCAGTCTAGGCTAGGGCTGCTGCCATTGCTCTTGTTTGCACCCTCTCTGCTACACGAGCAAGCCTATGTATATATATTTATGTGTGTGTGAGAGAGAGTCTAGCCATGTATGAGTGAGTCGAGAAATCCGTTATCAAAACAAAAGTAAGTCTTGGAATTTCGATCCTTTTTGTAGTGATTAATATATACAGATACATATCCCATGAATCCATGTCTTCGTGCACTCTTAATGGAAATAATGTGGCCGCTAACAAATTTTTACACTTCAGTGATTTTTGTAACAGTTTTTTCTACACGCTTCACATCTCGGCAATGGTGGATCTCGGAATCTTTTGGTGGGGCGGCAGGTGAACTCTGTATTATAGCTCAGAGATTCAACAATAGACAACAGTTTTGTACATTAGATTTTTCAAATTTCAACACGGCTGGCTGCCCCACCTCGCCTGAACGTAGGTCCGCCACTGAATTATTAGTGACCGGATGTGATGACGCCCACATTTCTTTTGGGCTTAGCTCTTTTCCGGTGAAAGTGATGTTTCTCAACTCTGCTCCTGATGTGTAGGCTCTTCTCGTCTTCAAGAGGAAAAGATGAATGGTGGGAAAGATCTATAGCCTTTCCACCCTATTGTCAATAAGAAAAGCCAACGGTTTTAGCATCGCAGCTCAATAATTCAGTAGTGTGCAACCGGACGCTGCGATAGGATTTAATATGATAATCATTTGTAACCGCTACCGTTCTTTGACCAAGGTATATTTTAAAGGATGGTGTCCTTTTCCTCTTTGGCAAAAGAGGAAGAGATACCTCAGTGTGACTCTGTCTCCTGATTCTTATCATTGGATGCGCCAATACACAGTATCGTTATTGTAAATACAATTATGATGTCGGTTCCGTTATTGCACAGATAGTAACGTCCGCATTTTGCCCCCCCCCCACGGATTCGCCATTTTATGCGTAATCACATACGTCACAGACACATCAGCATTTTTCATCATATACGAGGTTTCTTGAGAGAGAACGCAGACATTTGTGGAGCCGGAAGAGAGTCATCTGGATTTGCTTTTGCAGGTCTGTTCTATCAGAGTCATGCATGGTCATTTTGGCTATCATTGCGATTATTGGAACACTAAAATGATCCATTTGTTGATGTTGGTTTGTTGCCACAGGGTTGAGGGATAGATTTGAAGAGGAATAGTTGGCGTTTTGAGGAGAAAAATCGATGGAGCGTGCTGCTTTGGCCACGAGAGCATCGTATTTCGCCGGATTGCCGAAACCCATTTCGTATAGCGCTGGAAATCATGATCTGAGTCCGAATATCTCTTATTTTTCACAGATTTCCCATGTGGGGTTTCCGCTCAAGGGCTCAAAAGGTGGTTTATGCAAGTTGGTAGAAGAAACTAGCGTAACCCACCAAAGGAGAACCTCGTATCTTGCTTGTTCGGCCTTAGCGGAGAGGCCTCTAGGAATTCCGGATTGCTTAGATGCCGATGATTTGCCTCTCTGCAAATTACAAGCGTTAGTCTCCGAATTTGAATCGTTGATTGAGCCTCTTGATCGCGTTAAGAGGCTTTTGCATTACGCTTCGTTTCTTCTCCCGCTTCCTGATGCTAATCGCATCCCATCGAACAGAGTCATGGGATGTACTGCTCAGGTTTGGTTGAGTGCCAGGATGGACGGTGGAGGAAGAATGAAGTTTTTGGCTGATAGCGATTCCGAGATCACAAAGGGGTTTTGTGCTTGTTTGATTCATATTCTGAATGATGCTTTTCCTGAGGAAGTTCTTCGGTTGAGAACGGAAGATCTTGGATCCTTGAATATTGGATTGCCCGGTGGCACGAACTCGAGGATTAATACATGGCATAACGTTTTGATTAGCATGCAGAAGAAGACGAAGGCGATTTTGATAGCTAAGGAAGGAAGGGGCCCCGTCGAGACGTTCCCGACTTTGGTGGTGAATTCAGATGGGATTCATGCCAAAGGGAGTTATGCCGAAGCTCAGGTGTCCTTCTAGTTCATGAGCCTGCAATCTCTTTGAATTCGAATGATTGTAATTCATGATCTTGTTTGTAGTATCCTTTTGAAATAATTGAATCTTGAATTCGATCTTCTTTGATTGTCTTCAAATGATTGAAAGGTTCTTGTGCTTGATGGATTAGTTGCGTGTCATTGGCGCCATTGAAGTTCAGTTTTAATTCTTTATCAAGTTATGATCCTGTTTCGTTGGGAGAAAGTCATCCAGGAGGATGCTAACCAAAAATTGTGGAACGTTGTTGATGATCTGCCTCTTTTGATTTTGGATGTTATTGAAACTAGCATTGTTTTAGTAGTTTGAAGTTCCATTGTGCTTCACATTTCTGCCCATGCTTGCTTCATCATGTGGGGTAGACATGTAATTATAGAATGGAGGAAGAGGGTCACTGCTTGTGATTCCTTCCGAAAACCTTTTAAGACTATTAAATGGACTAGAATAAACTCGGCCTATTCTGGCGATTCATTTTCACGTAGCGATTCCCAGCCCCTAATGAAGGAGGAGGGTCTTGTCGGGTAGCTGATAGCCAGCACAGAACTTCGCCAGATTCTTTTGTCCAAATATGAGATTTTTTCTTCGCTACATATCGGATCCATCAAAACTCCGAAGTTAGATGCCTTCTTGTGCCAAGAAAGGTAATAGGACAGATGACCTCACAGGAAGTCTTCTACCCTGTACAGTAGCCGACTCCAATTAATATGGGGAAAACATGGTTAAGGTGCAGAATATAGTTTGGGTAAAATTGTGGAGTGGAAAGTTATGCCTGAGGCGGAAACAATCAGCTTAGACATGATGACAATTACCACTTAGTTGAAACCATCGAAGGTTCTTTGTTTAAGAAGCATATCATCGTGGTGGTCATAATCAACATCCCAGCTCTTATATAGCATGACATCTGGCTTTGTAGATATATGATCAGATGGTGCCCTTTAGTACTTCTCCAAAATCTCTGATTTTTGAAGGGGTAGAAAGATTTTATCAATCTATGTCATCAAAAATGCTAGGAGCTCTCCTCAGCACAAGGCCTCGAAAAACCTGAAGCACTGGTCAGTGCCTTCACTGCAGCCCAAGAGATACAAAATTACATATAGTTCTTAAAATGAAAATAAAGTGCTTAAAGGGGCCTTGAGCTCCAGACATCCTAAAAAGCTAATTGCTGAGTAGGTGGGTGCTTAAGTGAGTTTCTTATAACTGAGTTGTTATGTCCTGGCCTTTTTATGCCATGTCTAACAAATTTTGGAGTTGTTTGCCACTTTCCCTATATCCTTTTCCAAGGTTGGTTGTGTTAGGGAACAAAGCATATCTCGAATCCCAATACCTGTATGTCTTGTGTTTCTTAATTAGTATGGGTAGTTTAGTCATTCAAGTTAGAATCATAGTATAAGATGTAATTAGGGTTCAAGTTTAATTAGTAGAGTTGGGCGGATGCCAGAGTGAGAAGGCAGGGAGCCAACTTTTGCATGTGTGCAAATTGGAAAGTTCTCAAATCTGCTAAAATATGTAAGTTCTCTTTATTCCATCAATAAAATCAATATTTAGAACATGGTATTAGAGCCTACAAGGCCTTAATTCACGCATTTTGAGAAGACAATCCTGCTGCAAATCACTGAGAAACGGTTGTAAAGAATTGTTGCAGATTTCAATCTCATATGAATACAAATCTATGCAGAAATTTCTTGGATACGACCGACAAATCAAGTCTTGAGTTGGTGCTCATTAGTGATTGTTCTCGTTACAATATCAAGGGCAACCGATCTTAAGGTGGTGTTCATTACACATCATATAACAGAATCGGTGACTCTCCTTCCACCACATCGTCGTCATAGTGAGCCCTGTTTCTTTACTACATAAGGATAGTCGTCACATTGCTACGATCCGTCTTGTGTTACAACACCAAGATAGGATCGCCTTCACAAGCCCCTTGTCTACATCTTCAAAGAGTGCCTCAAGGAGTGCAGTCAAACCAAACGTCAACATCTATATAGCTGGAAAATGCAAAGGTATTGATAGTTCTTTCACGGTTCTAGAAATTCCCATGAATGAGAATATATAAACCTTTCAAATTACTACAACGAGATTGGATGAAGTTTTTTTTGGAGTGGCCATGGTCCGTGAAGTTGGCATTGCTTGCTAGGGGGGATGGGCTCACCTAACTGGTCAAGTCTCCTATCCAACCACTCATGACCCACAATACCCTAATCGGAGGAGGGAAGACGCATTAATCTCTTTATAGCTTCTTCAATCCATGCAACCATTTATTATGAGATCATTCATGTATCTTGAATCAGCCACTGATATATAGCATGCAATTTCTGAAGCGTATTCTAGAAAAAAGAATCAAACAAAACAACAACTAAGCCTTTTTCCATACTAGACGGGGTTGACTACATAGATTCTTTGTTTTCACATAGCCCTATAATGTGCCATGTTAGCAGTTAACTCATAATAAGCTAGATCATTCTTTATTATTTCTTTCCAACACTTTTGTGGTCATCCTCTACCTCTTTTAATAGTTTCAAAATCTAGTTTTTCTACTTTCAAAATCTAGTTTTTCATACCTTCTTACTAGTTCTTCTTTTGATATTCTTTCTATATGTCCAAACCATCTTAAACGATATTCTCTCATTTTATCCTCTATTGGAGTCACTCCTAATTTGTTTCTAATAACCTCATTATGTATATGGTCTTTTCTTGTATGACTACTTATCCATCTCAACATCTTCATTTCTGTCACACAAATCTTTTGTACATGTTGATGATTAACTGTCCAACACTCAGAACTATAAAACATGACAAGTCTAATTGCTGCTCTATAATATTTACCTTTTAACTTTAACGGTTTTTTCTTATCACAAAGAATACCTGATCTTCGTGGATATTAGAAATATGAGAGAATATTAGAAAAAATCAGGAAATGTAAACAGAGTGCACGCTCCGTGAGTGATTACTATGCTGATCTTCATGGATTGTGGGATGAACTTTAGTTCTATGCTAACATTAATGTTCAACCTCTTACACTGAAAGGAATGTAGAATAATGAGAAAAAGTATTTGACTTGTGGTGGATGTGAATCCTGAATATGAAACCATAAAGATCAATATCCTAGGCTATGAAGAGCTCCCCTCGCTTGGGACAATTTATTCTCTATTAGTTAAAGAAGATGATTGTTGAAGTCTCGAGAAGGATAACACATCTCTCACCGAACAACATGCACTTCTAGCTAGGATAGACAATCCACACTATCATAGAAGAGGAGGATAACACACTCGTGGAAGGGGTGGTGGTCGTTTCTATTTCGAAGAAAAGGACAAAATAGTGTGCTCTCAATGTGGAAAACCATGACACTCAAAGGAACAATATTGGGAATTACATGGAAGACCTGATTATCTTAGACCACATAACAATTCTACTAATATTTTTGAAAGTACAACAACTGGTTCAGATGGGATTCATGAATTAATAAAGAGAATCAAAGATTTGGAAATCCGACTTTGTGATAGTCAACAAGCTTCTACTTCTCAAGCTACGCTAGCTCAGGCTACACATACTGTCAAGGGTAACATATCTTATCCCTCTCAATCTAAAACTTGGATAATTGATTATGAGGCTACTAATCACATGGTGGGTGAGACATCATATTTTTTTGATTACCAACTTCTTCCAAGACAAGAGCATATCAAGTTAGTAGATGGATCTCTTTAATACATGATTGGATTGGAAAGTATACATACAAATTTGGCACACTTGAAATCTCTTTATCATGTTCCTAACTGTGTAACATTCCATCCCACTGGTTGTTTTTTTCAAGATTGAAGACAGAAAGAATCTTTGCTCATTATAGCCTGCGAAGAGGATTATGCATCCTAGAAGATAATGTTCAACATGTTGCTTCATATGATACTTCTTCCATAATTTCATGAGGCGAGAAGATTTGGCTATGACACTTTCGTTTAGGTCATCTACCTGTGTCAAAACTTAACTATGTATTACCTAGTATTAGGATTGAGTCCAATAAATTTCATCTTGATTGCGAGGTGTGTCAACTTCCTAAACACCAATGTGTACCTTACCCTTCTAGGGTCAAAAATATTGTCTCTTTTATTGATGATTGTACATGTCTTGCTATTGTTTATCTAATAAAATCAAAAGCTCAGGTTTCAACAATCTTTCCTATTGTCCACAAGTTCCTCACTCAATTTAACTCTTCTGTAAAAATTCTTCACTCAAATAGTGGAGAGAATATGTAAGTGTTCAGTTGCACATCAAACCTCATGTTCACATACACCTTTGCAAAATGGGATCGCTGAAAGGAAAAATAGGCATATCCTAAAAGTAGCTCGTACACTTTTAATTCAAAATAATGTGTCAAAAACCTATTGTTGGAAGTTATCCTTATGGTTATCTATTTAATAAACAGGATGTCCAGTTCAACACTCAAGGTGAAAGTCCCATAAAGTGTCTTAATAAAGACAACAACAACAACTAAGCCTTTTTCCATACTAGACGGGGTCGACTAAAAGTGTCTTAATAAAATATCAAAAAATAATTATGTCACTCCTCGCATATTTGGCTATACCTGTTTTGTTCATGTCCTAGAGCCAAAAAATTTATCTTCATTGGCTATTAAAATTCTCAAAAGGTTGTAAGTGCTATGATCATATTCATCGGAAAATATATGTATCCATAGATGTTACCTTCTCTAAATCTATTCCCTATTATGCTTCCTAAGGGGAGTCGATAACCTCTGAAGTCATGTCTCCATATGTCCTTCCTCTAATTCCTAGTGAGATATAAAACAAGGAAGATGACAAGTAAAAAAAGACAGCTAAACCAAAAGATGTTGTGGTATAGATCAAACCGCAGAGACTACAACCAAAGATTTTTCCCTAGACTCAGATTCTTAATCTTTAGAAGAATCAAATTTGAAACTTCCTATTGCTATTCTCAAAGGTAAACGTTCATGCTCTCGGTACCCTATTTCTAATTGTATCTCTTATGTTAATACGTTTGGAAATTATTAAAACGTTATCATGCCCTTATGAAGAGTTGCCATGAAAGCAGAATTAGACACCCTTACAAAGAACAATACTTGGACTATTATGAATCTTACTCTTAACAAAAATATGGTGGGCTACGAGTGGGTATTTACCATAAAATATAAAACAGATGGTACACTTGAAAGATACAAGGTAAGACTAGTTGCCAAAGGTTATAGTCAATCATATGGGGTTACCTATAATGAAACCTTTGTACCAGTAACAAAACTTACTTCCATAAGAGTAATTCTAAGCATGATAGCCAAATGAGGATGGGATTTATGTCAATTTGATGTATAAAATGTATTTTTGCAAGGAGACCTAAGTGAAGAAGTGTAAATGGAGCTACCTCTTGGAATAAATAATAAGGCACATGAAGGTAAGGTTTGTAAACTGAATAAAGGTATCTATGGGCTAAAATAGTTTTGAAGGGCATGGTTTGAAAAGTTTAGTGAGGGTGTGTGCAGTTTGTGATATCAAAGAAGCATATATGACCACACATTATTCTTTAAGAAAGGTACAAAATTATCTATTATTTTGGTATATGTGGATGATATCATTGTAATAGGTGATGATACTGAAAAATATTAAAATTGAAATGGAATCTTCACAAGTTATTCGACTTGAAAGACTTGGGAAAACTTCACTATTTCTTGGGCATCGAAGTGTTATACTCCAGCTAAGGTATTTTCTTAACACAAAGAAAGTACACTATGGATTTACTACAAGAATTTACAAACTGAGTGACACTCCTATAGAAGTGAATTAACAATTATGTCTTGGAGATAGTGAATAGTGAATTAACAACTGAGTGTCAAATAAGTTCATGAAGTTGATTTGCTCTAATTCAAGAAAGTCATTTGATAGAAAACATTGATATCATCCAAATAGAATTATCTATTATAACAACTTGATTCATAAATCACTACAAACTTATGATATTATAAGGAAACCTTGTTATATCAAATAAGCCTTTTAAGGTTATGCTCAAAACTTGAGTTTTAAGGACAAACTCAAACCCAAACAAATTTTTTTAAGGCAAAGCTCAAAACTTTAAGTCAAACAAGCTTTTTAAGGTAAAACTCAAAACCTTCGAGTCAAACAAGCTTTTTAAGGCAAAGCTTAAAACCTTCAAATCAAATAACCTTTTAAGCTTAAGCTCAAAACCCGAGTTTTAAGGATAAACTCGAACCCAAACAAGCTTTTTAAAGCAAAGCTCAAAACCTTGAAGTCAAACATACAATTCCCAAGGTCCTTAAATATCCTTTAAACTCAAAAGTGATTCTATGGTTTCAAAAATAAGACAATCCATTAGAATGATTAAAACAAGTAAAAGGAATCAACTTCATGCTTTTCGAAAGGTCTCATAGGGTTTGTTAAAATAATTTTATCAAATACAAGTTAATCAAGAATTACTCTCCAACCAAAAGGCCAACAACATGGAGCACCTTAATTACAAAGATTTTCAACAAAAGGCCAACAAACGAAGATCATAATCTCATGAAAAACAACCTTAAAGTTATCAAGATAACAAATCTTCAAATAACAATAAGTGCATCTTCAAATATCAATTTATTTCCAACAAAAGACCATCAACATGAAGCACCTAAATCACAAAGGTCTTCAAGAAAAGGCCAACAATATGGATCTTAGTCATACAAGTAGATGCAACTTATTGTCAACAAACATTTTTTCAATTCACTCAACAACCAAGTTTTAAGTCTCAAATAACAATAAGTAAATCTTCAAACATTAATTGATTTCCAACAAAAGACCACCAACATGAAGCACCTTAATCACAAAGGTCTTCAACAAAAGACCAACAACATGGATCTCAATTATACAAGAAGATACCCCTTATTATTTTCCAACAAATACATTTTCAATCTTATCAATAGTCAAGTTTGAAATCGTTAAAATGTCACAACACATTTTCTTCTAAACATGCCAACAAACAATTTGATATAATCAATATTGCATATAACCAAGTTGGAAGGAACACACCTAGATGGGCTCAAGTCTGAATACCATGCAAAGTGGAATTTGATCGAATAGTCAAATCTGTTCATTTAACTCAGCAATGCAAATACTATAAAACATCCAATAATATTAAGTGCAACAGAAAAGTTTCATTATTACAAGAGAAAGAAGGGAAAGCAATAAACCAACAAAATGTTCCAATAATCAAACTGAACCCATGTTTCTTGCCAATGAGTCCATCTAATCCACATACGACTAGAAAAAAAGGCTTGGTTCCTAAAATACCATAATAACATCATCACCGGGATCAATTTTACTACCTAAAATAAATCAAACCCAAAGAATTCTTAAATCAGTCAACATCATAAAAAGTACATGACTCACAGAATTCACATGCCAAAACCAGAATGGTAGTCAATATCTTGATAAGTAAACAAGTTAAACAAAATCCACATATAAAGAAGCAATGATTAGCTAAGTACCCAATCTTCATTAAACCAATTTTCAAGGATAAAAAGGCAAAGTTATTCCAACCCTTATCAAATCACTCAAATGCAAAACTCAAATGAAACTACAGAAGGGAAACCAACACTCATATAGATGCATTGCACATTTACAATCGCAAAATAGATTGTTAGAGAACCGTAAACCATCTCCAAAATAAAAACCCATAAAACGAGAAATTGAGCTAGGATATCAAGACCCTCAATTCCCACCTTAGAATCATGAAAAACAACACGAAATGGGCAGGTGGGTTCAACCATAAAACCTTAAAATTGAGCACCGACAAAGATTAACAAAGTAAAAATTAGACCAACGAAAGACCATTTGGACAAACCTAAGCACTGAATCTAAACACACAGAAGTTTTGAAATTTTGAAATAAAAGGTCATGCCGAGAGGACCCCAAAATTATAAAAGAAAAATACTAAAAACATAGAAGTTGAACATACCAACAAACATACAATCAAAACCAATAAAGAACAATTAGCACTTTAAATGTCATGTAAGGTTTCTCAGTAAAGCATACAAATGCAAGTATCCAAACCATCAAAAGAAAGCAAATTTCTACAAAAAATGAAGGAATGAGTAACCGAACTACTATAAACAAAATGAGAAGATGTAAGTTGAGAAATGAAACAATGCAACGCGAATGAGCTAATCTATCGCCTTCTTCAGAAAGCAACAAACTCATTAAGGAAAAGACATGGATCAATAACTAAAAACAATGATACCACACAACTTTTAAAAAACAAAAATATCAAACATACTAGCCTAACTCACATCTTTTCAAGTAATACGGTAAGCTTATGTCTTAGAGCATCGAAGATGTTTCAACAAAAACAATTAAGTTTTCAAATGTTTCGAACACATCAAACATAGCCAAAAAATTATTTTAGTCAAGAATCGTTCATTAAAATCATAAGATCAAGTTAAAAAATACAACAAGCATATATACAAAAAATCATAATCATATATTACTAAGAAAAGTTATAATTGATATTTTCATAACGAACACATCCAAAATTATTCAAAGTCAAGAAATGTTTGGGACAATTTTATAAGTGAACACATCCAAACACAATGTTATACTAGCAAGATTCAAGAGAAGACAAAATTTCTAAGAAATTCCAAAATTATCATGAAGACAACGCAAGAAATGTTTGGGACAATTTTATAAGTGAACATATCTAAACACAATGTTATACTAGCAAGATTCAAGAGGAGACAAAATTTCTAAGAAATTTTCATAAAGATAACATAATCAATTGAGAACTTTATTCTTTTCCTTCAATTTTCAAAACAAACATATTTTCTAAAGTTACTTGAACTTCACAATGTCAAAAAATAAGAATCGTAGATTTTCCAAAGTTGGCATAATTTCCAATGTGCTCGGTTTCTTCAAAATGAAACTCTGATACCATGTAAATAATTATTGATAATCGAAGGTTGAATCGCCAACGTTGAAATTCGTCAAATCACCAATATCTCAAAACATCCGAATATGGATGTCGCATATAAAGAACACATTAGGAGCCAACAAGAGTCCAAACAATGAAGTCAAATAAAAGACAAAGGTTGTGCAAGACAACATATTTTATTGATATGAAGATGGAGTATATATAGAGGTTTGCACATAGCAAAATAGAGAAGAAAAAGAGGCAGCAAAGGAGGGGCAACAAGTGGTGGCCAAGCTTGGTCAGCACTAGCCATTGGATTCTAATGGCTACTTGTTGGCCAGCAAGTAGCCATTGGAGGCACCAACAAGTGGCAGCGGGCCCTAGTGGTCCATGCCACCCATACCAAGTGAACGGGCCCTAATGGCCCGTGCTGCCTATTACATTTAACACTAGAGATGATCGCAGGTCTATTATAGGTTACGTAACTCTTCTTGGTGAAAATCTTATATCTTGAAAAAGTAAAAAGCAGTCGGTGGTTGTTAGATCCACTACATAAGTAGAATATAGAGTTGTAGATCATGTTATGTGTGAAGTAATATGGATATCATCATTGATTCTTGAATTGAGATTTAGTTCTATTCACCCTATACCCTTATATTATGACAACAATGTAGTGATTCAGATGACATCTAATCTAGTTTATCATGAAATAATAAAGCATATAGCAGTTGTTCGACGCGTATCATATCATATATCATTTTGGTTTATGATACGGGTGTATCGTATCGTAGCATATCATAGCGTAGTGTATCATACTTTAATATTAAAAAATTAAAACAAATTTAAAAAAAATCATAAATTCATAAAAAAATAACAAAAACATGATAATTACAAAGAATTTATATAATGCAAAGTTTAGTATATATTGATCATTCACTATTGAACAATTAAAAAAATTGCATATTTTGAAGCAAAAAATGAAATACATTTACATTTATATATTATAATTAGGATCATCAACTAAATAATCTTCATCTTCTCCTTGTTGAAGATTCTCACTACCTTCTGCTTCAAAATCAAAATCTTCATCTCCTAGATGATTTTGTTGTGCTTCTTTCAAATTAATTCATGGAATGTCTTATTCTGTTAGGAGTGTATTTTCTTTATTATCTTCTATAATTCACTCCTCTAATATATCAAAATTAACAAACTACTATCTTTATACATATAGTTGGCACATTTGCTCATTTTCATATGTGAGCAAAATGATGAACTCCATTTCTTTGATTATTGAATCTATGACACTTCTGTGATGTGATATTGTTACTTGATGATATCAACTTTTTCTCTTACTTGCTTGAAGTGGTTTCAAACAGAAGGATGATGGATGGATGTTGTGGGTCAAAATCAGGTTATCTGATTAATTCTGATCTCACTTCACAGGTTGAGCTAAGCCTCACACACACTGGTCATGTTTAACTCAATGGAAGTCATGTAAGGTGAACCCTCAAATAGTGAAGCTATGAAATGCCCACTCAATGAACTGAGGCAACCAAATTGTTCTTCATTATTTGCGATTTCATGTAATTAAAAATTGGTAGCAGAAATATACCTAAAAGTTGGCAATAGAAAGAGAAATGATTGTCACAATTGTTATTTGTTCATAAATTATTCTTATTCAATAAAATTCTTATAAACTAACCCGAATTTACATGTTATACGCACGCATCTTGCAATCCCAAATGAGTATATCAGAGGATGCCTTAGGGAGAAGTAAATAGAGGCGAACAAAAGCTAGAAATCCGTAAAAAAAAATTAGAAAAAAAATTAAATTTTTTTGCCATATTGTACGATACAATATCATATCGTGGCTTCTCATGATACATACGATATGGATAACACTGGCATATACAAATTGACTATCATTTCATAAGAGAAAAGATAGCCAATCAAGAATTCAAACTAGAGTATATTAAGTGTGATCATCAAAGAGCTGATTTTCTTACCAAAGCAATCAACAACAGACAACTCAAAGATACTTTGATCAAGTTGGGTGTCATCAACTTGAGGGGGATTGTTAGAGAATGAAATCAGATCTTGGGTCCCAATACTGAACCCGTATAGACCCTAGTTCATGTGCTATACGTCTTGAATTTCTTAATTAATAGTATGGGTAGTTTAGTCATTCAAGTTAGAATCATAGTATAAGATGTAATTAGGGTTTAAGTTTAATTAGTTGAGTTAGGCGGATGCCAGAGTGAGAAGGCAGGGAGCCAACTTCTGCATGTGTGCAGGTTGAAAAGTTCTCCAATCTGCTAAAATACGTAAGTTCTCTTTATTCCATCAATAAAATCAGTGTTTAGAATAGGTTGATGTCAGGGCATGTAGTTCTGTCATATGGTGGATGAAGAATATCGCAGTTGGCGTGTCTTAACACTTCAACCTCTTTCTGTTCTGCAGAGAGACTCGCATAATGTGTGTCTGTGGTCTGATCAGGAGAAGGTTTTGCTGAAATTGAATATATTTACTCAGGGCCCAGGGGCACTTTGTATCTCCTGACAATCACTTAATGCTCCAAAAGATATATTGCAAATTCTTAGGATATTTCCATTACGGTTCTCTGTTGATTGCATAGTTAAAGAGCATGTTTCTCATGTATGTTGCTGCACCCTTTCTCCGACTAACTCATATCAGCAATCCTGACGAAATGGTTATGCCACAAACTCTATGCTGAATCTATTATAATTTGCTTTGATCATGGCCTTGCCATTCAACATAAGTACAGACTACATTTATCAGTAGTTCGATTGAGAGGTTAGGGATGATAGGTATTATCATAAAGTATTTTTAAAAGTCAGATTTTCATGCACTCAAAATCTAAGCCCATTCATAGTGGAATGACAGGTGAAATTCTTGTCTCCTGATGAATCAATGGTGGATGAGCTTGTCAGTGTACTTAGAGAGAAGAAAATTGGAATTGTTGCACACTTTTATATGGATCCAGAAGTGCAAGGTGTTTTAACTGCTGCACAGAAGAAATGGCCACACATCCACATCTCTGACTCGTTGGTTATGGCCGATACTGCTGTAAAGATGGCAAAAGGTGGACGCCAATTTATCACTGTTCTTGGTGTCGATTTCATGTCTGAAAATGTTCGTGCAATCCTTGATGAAGCTGGTTTTGAAAAGGTATGTCATTGTTAACTCAAATTCTCACTATTTTCTGGTTCATTCTTTTTGTACTATTCTTAGTTTCTCTTTCCACCCTTCTCCTCCGGTTTGATTTCATAGGTCTGCTCTCATTTGATAACTTAACAAAGTCAAAAAGTGACTACATATGTCAGGGAGGCCTCTACTGATTGTGTAGGAACAGAAAACGAGTTGAAATGTAGGATCAGAGAAGGTTTCATAGATGGATATATTGACTCTTCCGGGAACCAGTAAAGTGTAAACCATGTCAAAACCAAGATCAGTCAATATCCTAACAGAAAGCAGTCAATTTTCTCCTAGGATAGCTTCCACCTCTGGTTGTATTGACATATTTTTTCGGCAAGTTGCATGAAATGTATTATGACCCCAACCTGCTGCTCACACCGTGGTGGTGTAATTCTTTTATCATGAAAAATACCGGGTGATTAATGTTACTCTTATGCCATTGACCGATTATGAAATTTGAGAATGTACTATGCACAGCTATTTTGTCATTGTTGCAGATTGAGAGGAAGAGTGGGTTCTGTAAGCAATTTGGATAGTTTCTTGATTAAGAAACGCTGTAGCCGTGTCCATATTTGTCATGCACTGTATTTATCATAGCCATTTATTTGATTCATAGGTTGCAAACTAAGGAATCATCCAGGTCAACTCAGGTTGGTTGTAAACGGGTCAACTGTCCACCTGTTCCCTGTTTAAGTCATGATTTGCTTTGATCAGCTAGTCACTGAGATTGCTGAGTTATGATATCCTCTTTCATCATGCATTATTTGATTTTAGTCATAACAGTTAAGTTCATATTCAATTTTATTGATATTTTAGTGATTAGTACCCTGTGATTTGAAGATTTCTGTATGTTTTATAGAAAAAACAGTATTAGATGCAATATTTTGATGTTTTGTTTGAAAAAATAAATTGTTCACCAGCCCAGCCTAGCCACAAGTCAAACCAGTCACTCATGATTTAATGCAGCTCCAATTCTAGGGCTTGCCAACTATCATTTTTTGTTTAATGCACTCAATATGTAATTTTCTCATTTAGTTACTTGTTGAGGATTTGCATTTCTTTGCCTCTCGTTGAATAATAAAAGAAACTTTTCTAAGATGGCTACTTCCATGCAGGTTGGTGTATACAGAATGTCAAATGAAAGGATAGGTTGCTCCTTGGCTGCTGCTGCTGCTAAACCTGAATATATGCATTTTTTGGAGGAAGCTTCTAAATCACCTCCTTCACTGCATGTGGTTTACATAAATACAGCATTGCATACAAAGGCACATGCTCACGAAATTATACCAGCAATTACATGCACTTCTTCCAATGTCATACAAACGGTGCTGCAGGTTGGTAGTTTTCTACATCCTTCTATGCAAAGCTCTCAAAGTCATATATTTTACAAGAGTGGCCCTTTCTTTACCATTTTCTGATCAGTTCGGAAATGATTTCTTTCTTGGAAACTAACTTGATTTATTTCTTTGAGTTTTCATTTTTTGATCAGTTCAGGAATGATTTTTTCCTGGAAACATAACCTAATTTATGTCTTCTCTTCATTTTCAGGCATTTGCCCAGATTCCTGATCTAAACCTTTGGTACGGTCCTCACTCTTACATGGGTGCAAACATAGCAGAATTGTTCCGCCAAATGGCTTCCATGACAAACAAAGAAATTGCTCAGATACATCCTAAGCATGATAGGAACTCCATACACTCACTGTTACATCGGCTACATTACTATCAAGTGAGCTGTCACTGCACTTAAGGAATAGTTTTTGTGTGCACTGCCTCTGCGCTTAAGTAATAGTTGTTTTGGGCTATCTCTGCACATGAGGAATCATTTTTATTTTCTTACAGATTATTAGTGGCTGTCCTTTTGGCATAACATTTCAGCGTTTCTTTTCTCTAGACAGTTCATTTTTATGTTAGTGGTATTGTCAAGTGAGCTGACCCTTGCCTATGAGAGTCTTTGCTGGTTCTTTAGACACATTCCCCTATAATGTCTGTTGTTTTCACTCTCTTTTCTAACTCTCTAGTTTGAACAGTTGAAGTTAGGTATGCATACTGTGAACTTAAAACAATCATTTCCGTGGGTAGAACCATGAATATTGCATCAGTTGGGAGACTGTTTTTACAAATGATAAGATTGGCTAAGATGGATGAGCTGATGCACAAAAGAAAACATCGTGTCCTCTCCATATTAAGAACTTAAAATTCAGTCAATATTGGAGGTAAACATAAAACCAACTGTGGATCTCTAAGTTTTGGTGGTTGGTTGGGAGATATTTTCTCAATATGCTATCTCTGTTGGTATAGAAGAAAAAAAGGAGCAGCATCCGAGCATGGTTGTTGGCTGCCAAGGATAAAAATGATAGGAAATTAAAGACAGACAACTAGAATTTTGGAGGGGCACCTCTGAGAGTATAATTTATAAATTACTAAATAAGAGTCAAATTATGAAGTTCAAATCGGTTGAGGAAGCTAGTGGGAGATGCTATCAGGTTAAGATAAGATTTATGATTCAGCAATAGAAAAAAACAGTATTTGGAGTGTGTAATGAAATGAGTATGTACCTGAGGAAGGATAAATAGTAGGGTTTCTGTAAAGCTGATAAAATGGTAAAATATCATTATTGGAAACATGATATGTGATAAAGCTGATGAGACAAGAAACTAGTGATAACAGGGATTTAGGTATATATACAAACTTACCATGGATTCTACAAATTATGATAGGGCTCTGTGGAAACAAAGAATCTATGTAGCCGACCCCATCTAGTATGGGAAAAGGCTTAGTTGTTGTTGTTGTAGAAACTTACAGCATAGGGAAAAGTCACGGACATGATCCAAGTAGAATGAATCATGAAAAAGGAAGATCTCTGGATACTTGGATAGAAGTGAGAGTAACATGAAGAGCCATAAGGTGATTAAGTTGATAGCTTTAGAAGGGAGAAACGCGATATTTACTTCAGACAAAGAAATGGTGTTGACATCAATATTGATACATAATTTTCAATTAGTAACAGTTCTCACTTTCTTGTTCTCTTTTTCAATGTAAAATCTTACAGACCACTTGCTGATGCATGCTTTAGTTTGGTAATTTCTACAGATACCTGATCTGCCTAAATGCTTCTGTTCGTTATATTGCCAGTTCTAATTTCTCATTTGGTGTTCATTAATTTAGGATGGAACCTGCATTGTGCATCACCTGTTCAGGAATGAAGTTGTAGAGAGAATAAGAGAAGGTTACTGCGATGCGTTTCTAACGGCTCATTTTGAAGTTCCAGGAGAAATGTTCGCACTAGCTATGGAAGCAAACAGAAGAGGAATGGGTGTCGTAGGATCCACAAAAAACATACTGGACTTTATAACAGAACGGGTGAAAGAAGCTTTGCGTAGGAATGTGGATGATCACCTTCAGTTTGTCTTGGGAACTGAATCAGGGATGATTACGGCGATTGTTGCAGCAGTCCGCAGGCTGTTGGCTTCTCAAGAGTCCTCTAATAAGGCAAGGATTGATGTGGAGATTGTGTTTCCTGTTTCCTCAGATTCGGTGTCACACGCAGAACTGTCATCTCCTTCCAATGGCTTCAGTTCTAATGATATTACTAGTTTGGGCATTGTTCCAGGGGTGTCAGCTGGAGAAGGCTGCTCTATTCATGGTGGCTGTGCTTCCTGTCCGTATATGAAAGTTGGTGTTCCAAGCATTTGGTGAATTGGTTTTTGACGACTCTCGATTTATGCAATTGACAATTGATTGGGATTCCTCAAATCGATTGAAGAATCATTTGCTTACATAGTATAAGAGCTGGTGGTGGTCGGCTTTCGATGACAGCAAAATGTTGGTTTTGATAAGAGGTTGGCGGTGAGGTGTAGCGACTAGGTATTGATTCGGCTAGGCGGTGAATCGACTGACTGTTCTAGACGGTAAGATGTGGCGATGATTGGCTCTTAGCGATGGTGGTCGACAATGGGGTTGCTGGCAGTGGTTGAGGGTGAAGACGATAGTGGTTGCTAGCAGGTTGATGGCTGAGATAGAGATAGCAGGAACTGGCGACTTACCGAGGGATCGGAGATTGACGTCGCTAGAAGATGCGATCGTAGGAGAAAGAGGGGCACCAATGAGCTCAACGAATCCATTATGGCACTCGTGGCAGACGAGATCCGGTTGGTCGGGAAAGATATCGACGAAGAACGCGCTTGTTGCCGTGGTATGGGATCGTGGAATTGAACTCATTACAACCGCCAGAAAATGATGATTTTCTACGAATCGATCTTGATGATGGATGGGAGGAAGCAACTCTCGAAGGCGGCGAGGATGTAGAGGAAGAAGGAGAGAGAGAGAGAGACGGTGGTTAGGTAGCTTGGGCGGAACTGGTCGATAGAGGAGATAGAGGGTGACGTGCGATTGCGAGGTTGAGCAATGAGGCGTCTCAATCGTTGGTTGGCAGCGACAACATTGAGGGAACAATGGCGAGGTTGGTGGGATGTGAACGGCTGCAGTGGCGGTTCGCTCATTAATGACGACGGATTAACATACAAAAGAGAGAAGAGAAGAAACACGCAGAGAGTGATTGTGAAAGAAAGAAAGAGAGAGGCACAGACGACGATGGCAATGAAAATCCGACGACAATGGCTTCAGCAATATGCGCTTAGAGGAAGAGAGAAAGATATCTTGGTATTCAACAGAGAGACGAAGGTTGACGATAGAGAGAGAAGGCATGGGAGAAAGAGGGGGAGAGTGTTTGCTATCCTCCTTCAACACAAAGAGAAATGGGATATTTATATATAGCCGGGTCGTGAATATGGTTCTCGATTCAAACCCATTCTGTGCTGGGTATGAGGCTTTTGTTGGTATTGGATCTAGACCCGGAGCTACGATTGAATCCGATTTGATCATTCAAGTCTATCTATCTAAGTGTTCTCTTTCGAACTTGTTTATTTTTTAATATTTATTGGATAAATTGTTTGGTATCTCATTTACAATAAATTTTGTTTGTTGTTTGGTATACAATAATTGCATCTCTTTGTATGATTAAGATTTTCATATTGTGGTTATATGTAATTTTTGTTGGCATTTTGTTGAAGACCTTTGTGATTAAGGTGCTTCGTATTGTTGGCTATTTGTTGGAGATCAATTAATGTTTAGAGATGTACTTATTAATATTTGATAATTTGTGATTTTGATAATTTTGAAGTTGCATTTTCATGTGATTAAGATCTCCATGTTGTGGCTATATATCATGTTTGTTGGCCTTTTGTTTAATACCTTTGTGATTAAGGTGTTTCATGTTGCTCGTTATTGGTTGGAGATGTTGAAAATGTGTTATCTTAATAACCTTGTGTTTGATATAAGTATTTGGAAATAATGTATAAAGAGAGCTTTGCCTTGAGTATTGACTATTCATTTGCTATATTTTGAGCATTTTGTTTGAATTGTATTCAAAGAATTCTTATTTTTTGAAATAAATATTTTATATTGAAAAGATTCTTGTAAGTTGATTATAGATATTTAAAACTTTCTTTTGATCATCTTGGTGAATTATCTTATTTTTGGAATAATATAATCATGTTTGAGATTGTGAGTTATTTAAGGGTCTTGGCATTTGATTGATTTGGATTATTTGAACTTAGCTTTAAAGCTTGTTTGGTATACTAAGACCTTTTTGTAATATCACGAGTTTGTGGTGATTTATGAAATTATTTGTTATATTTTACAATCTTACTTAGATTATCAATGTTTTCTATTAAAGAACGTCTTTGAAAACATAGGTTTTCATGTTTGTAGTTATGAAATCTTAATACTTTCTTTGAGTATTAATTCTATAAATTTTATTGTAGGTATGTCTTAAGGTAGATCACAAGATTGAAGCTTCAAAAAAGATTTAAGGTTTGAAATAAACTTTCGGTACACATTGTAAGTTTGAGGAAGGGTGTTAAAAAATAAATGTAATTTGAGACGGGCTACTATGACCCATTGTTCTTGTGCTACCGGGGCTAGTAAGAAGTGTTGGCCCCAACGGCTAGTTCAAGTAGTGGTTGGGGAAGCCTCCAATGACTATTTCTTCCCTCTTTGTCCTCTTGCTTTACATTAGGTATTATGCTTTATAAATAAACAATTCTAACCCTAATAAAGAATATTGTTTTACATCCACACTTGTTTTGACTCCGTGATTGTTTAGTATTTGACTTGTATTGAACATTGAAACATTAAGCATTTCGTGAATTGGTTTTTTGGTAAATTTTGGTTTGTGCAATGAACGAATGATTGAGATTCGTAAGTCGATTGAAGAATCGTATGCTTACAAGATGCACTCACGATGTGTCTCTTTTTTAGTAGAATTGCATTTTAAGTGCATCAAGACGTATGCATCTCCTCTTTAACATAGACGCACAAGACATCCACTTTTTTTAAAGAGAAGACATACATCTTGCATCTTTTTATAAGAAGGGACATCTTGCATCTTCTTTTTAAAAGAAGGGACAAGGACACATAGTGGCGCATCTTTCTTGAAAAGACGAGGGTTTATGATAAGAAAGAGGAGAAGAAAGGGCCTTTTGACGGTAAGATAGAAGCGAGGAGGAGAAGAAAGGGCCTTTTGACGTATGCATCTCCAACAAACACGACAACCAACGGTACGAGAGGAGAAGAGAGGCGCAGCGAGCCGGTTTCAATGCCACATAGTAGGAGAGAGGCGAGTGCACAAGAGAGAGAGAGAGAGAGAATCTCACCATATTTTTTCCATTATACCCCAAATATAACAGCTCACGGTTATGGTCTTAGCTTTATTGGGGTGTGGCGAAAGTTTGAAAAATGCCTTACAGCTTAAAACCGTGGGTTGTTCATATAGCCCAGGGCTTTGACACGCATACTTTTATTCCTAAAACTTTGTAAGATGCCACATTGTCATACTTTTATTAAATAAATGTTATACATATTGCAGCGTAATGTATGGTACTATATGCCGCTACTCAATATAGCTGGCTGGTTCTGGGTATTTCGTTATCATCGGTTCAAGCCAGCGGTTCGAGTTCCATCAAACCATGGAATGGTTACCAAACTGGCTCCCCTTTCAGGTCCGGTTCTGGTTTCTGAGCTCGTTCCAGTTTGATTCATATTTCATTTAAAATTTTCAAGAAACAAAGGTGGGACTTTTAGAACCGAACGAGAAAACATGGAACCATGGTTTTCAAACAGTTGATTTCGGTTTGGTTTCTCGATAGGTGGAACTGGGATCGAACCACATGGATTCCAGGTTCCGGGCCAGTTCGTGCTGCTTTGGATTGCTTGCTACATAGAGTACTAGCCGATTTAAAAAGAAAAAAACTACCAAAAAATCGGCAATTGCTGGCTGTTTGCATTGTGGAACCCGTAATTTGGGTACCAGTTTCACCCTGCTATGCCAATTAGGAACCCAAATATCCAAAGAAATTTGGGTACCAGTTTCAAGCTGAGTACTAGACTGAACGTGAGCTGAGTCAGGAGAGCCGATCGAGAGTTACCCACTGAGGTAACTCTAATTATGTCATTACAAATGAAAATCCTCTACCTTAAATCATACTTCATTTTTCTTGTACAACGTTACACTTGACCAGTTCCCCATGTATGAGCACCAAATTCAATTGGCTTAACATGCTATTGTGGCAAAACTGCAACCCACATGAGCTCCATAACTCTAATTTTATGTGTTTTAAGAAATCTTACCATAAGAATATTCAGAATGATCAAAATCCTTGCAATCGATTGGTTAAATTAGTTTGCCTCTCTCTCACATGCGCACACACACATATATGTATATATATATATATATATATATATATAGAAGGAGAGAGGGAGAGGGAGAGGGAGAAGGGAATTCTAAATGTATAATATCTTTTTATATATAATTTTGCATAAACATATTCATATCATATGATCTTTGAGATCGAATATTGAGATTTTAATTAAAAGTATCGATGTACTTTATATTTAATGTAGAAAATAATTCAAATCTTCATCATTGATATCAAACATCAAACCGTAAAAATTCTTATGTAAGATTATGCATCAAAAAACATTATGCATTTAGGATGACCTATCAGTATTATTTACTTCTTACTAATTAATGTTTATATGCGTTTATTGGCAGACCTCATGGTTTTTTTGGATAAGTTTTGGTTTGGTTCCAGCTTCGCTTGAAAATTGATGAAAAAAGGTAGAATTCTGAAACTGCAAAAGGAAAAAGACTTACAACATTCATTATGAACCACCATTTAAGGTTGATTCTTTGGAAGGTTGAATCGGAACCAAACCATTGAATCCCTCGTTGCGGTGGGTTCTCATAGGATGCAAAATGTTAGCTCATCTAGCATGGTTCTATGACTCCCTCGTCACAGGCGGTGAGTTCGATTTCTTGGTGTGTATGAGTGTGTGTGTGTTTTAGGCTTCGACCTCCAGTTGTACTCATACCCAACTATTAACATGCCGCTTTTTTAATTAATTAGGTAGGCTTAGTAAATGACAGGATTATCAAAGTATCTCTCTTTTAATTAAATAAATTGTTAAGTTCTTTGCTTGAGCACCAAGTATTCACCTTTTGGTCCATTGATTCTCACATCTTCGGCCTCACACACAAAAGGCCCCACTCGTTCTCAATACACCAACATGCAGCCCAGTGGGCAAACTTTATAAATAAATCAGTGCATCCTGTAGGCCTATAACCTGATCTAACCCACAAGCCCGATCCAATTGGATATTATTATTATTATTATTGTTGTTGTTGTTGTTGTTGTTGATGATGATGACGACCCCGTGGTGATGGCTCAATATAGCCCACACATTCAACCATGGGCTATACATTTCGGGTGGATTGGATACCCTACTTGTGCTCCATGTAGGTTCAAAACTCTCCACCAGCAGCATCAGCGCCAAGGCGAGCTAATGTTCTTCGTGCAAGATGAATAGAAAATTAGAAAGCTGATTCTAACAACATTTACACCTTCATCCTCGCCTCCTCTCATTGGTTGATCTTTACCTTTGGATCTCGTTGGCATAATAGTAAAACCCAGACCCGATTTATGGCAACGACGGTATGTAGCTACCCACATTTCAAATATGGGTTTTGAATCAAATCCATAGATCCCATACCGGTTCTGGACCAAGATCCGAAATATGTTGGATATGGATCCCCATGATCCGATCCGGATCACAGTCATCGTGACCTAATGTGGTTACGTTAATAACGTTAAGAAGACCAACGATATTATTAAATAAACACCTCTCACACACAAACTCTCAACTTCTTTTACCATAAAAAGAGTTTGACTTTTTATGGAAATAAATAGAAAGATAGCATCATTAAAAAATTAGGAGGAAGAAAACCCTAAAGACACAGCAAAACCCTAACCTTCCCATTTGTGTAGCCAGCAAAGAAACTTGTCAGCCGTCCGATCAGATCCCATCCGCAGATCAAGAGCCGTCGATCGCGTGCATTGGGCGCTGGAATCGGACGGCGGAGGGAAAGCCCTAATGGGTCTTCCCGCTATAAAGTCGCCCTTCCGAAAGCTCCTGCATTTACCTCGCTGCGTCGTCCCTCATTAATTTCCTTCTCCGATCGGCTGCTGGTTCTTCGCGAGGTCGATTTCCTGACTCTTTTCTTCTAAATTTAATGCCTGTGGCTTGGTAGTTTGGATCTATGTTTGCTGGATGAATTTAGTGTTTTTTGTATGTTAGATTGTGTAATTGTGTTTTGGTTTTGCTCGATTTGTTTGTCATAGATTTGCCAGTGGATCTTTGTAACTTGAGAATTATTATTTTTTGTATTTCTGGTATTTAAGATGTGAGTCCTCTTTTCTTATTCTGCTTGCTCTCTCTCCCGCTCTAGTTGAAGCTCGAAGTCCATCCATGGGTGGAAAAGAAGAATCTTTTCGTGTTTTAGTTGATTCTTTTTGTCCTAAGTATTACAAATACGGATGGATGTTTTTGAAGACCTGATCCTGCTTTCGTATTGTTTGGTCTTGATTACACATGTTTTTTTAGTTTTCTTCAATATTTTGAGCCGCTACAAAAAAATTACGAAATCTGTAAATTACTTGTTTTCTGTGAATTGTAACCGCGGTTATTTTTTTTCTTATTATGGTATTTCTGAGTGAAGAATGGAGTTAAAGTGATATTATGTTATCTGGATCGAAATCTTATTTTTGAAGGGTTTCAGCGACTCGTCTTGATGAATCCTTGCTTGGTCGTTTTTATTTTTCTGATCTGGTGAGGAATTTCAGGGCTTTTCTCCTTCTTGAACTATAGAAATTGATTGAATATGTTAGACGTAATCTGGCCTATTATAACGATGATATTTCGTTATAGCATATCTTTATGATCAATGTTGTTGCTTTTGGATATTACATGTATCAGTTGGAGTCTTCTGCCTTTTCTCCTTGGTGTACCCCTCGTGCATCAAGTGAGAGCCCTTTCAAGCTAATCTGGCGTAACTGTAAGACCGAGTTTTAGTCTGCTTCAGCCCCCCTGTTTCATGGTGAATTTAATATGCTTCTGTTGGTCACTCCCCATGGGCTTCTAGCGTTACATGAATCATTGTGTTTTACCAACTGTTTGGAAAGCTTTTACTTCAGATTACATACCATATAAGGGTGTGCTAATTTTTATATCATATTCCAATAAATTTTTTTAGGCTGTATCAAAATCTGAATGAAAGTGTTTGTTCTCTTTGGAACTGTTCGGCATTTTAGCATAGTTTTCTTTGTTTATCATTTGCATTATGGTATTTCATCTCTTTTATCTTGCTTTCAAGTTATCTTGTCGTCATTGGACATGTCGACTCTGGCAAGTCGACCACCACTGGACACCTGATCTACAAGCTTGGAGGTATTGACAAGCGTGTGATCGAAAGGTTTGAGAAGGAAGCTGCCGAAATGAACAAGAGGTCATTCAAGTATGCCTGGGTTCTCGACAAGCTCAAAGCAGAGCGTGAGCGTGGTATCACCATTGACATTGCCCTCTGGAAATTCGAAACCACCAAGTACTACTGCACTGTTATCGATGCCCCTGGACATCGTGATTTCATCAAGAACATGATCACGGGGACGTCTCAGGCTGACTGCGCCGTGCTCATCATTGATTCAACCACTGGTGGCTTTGAGGCTGGTATTTCGAAAGATGGCCAGACCCGTGAGCATGCTTTGCTTGCCTTCACCCTTGGAGTGAAGCAGATGATCTGCTGCTGCAATAAGGTATAATCTAGGCCTTTTTCAGTCTTAATTGCTTTGATGTGAACTTTTTCAATATTTATTAAGTAAGTTGCAGATTTTGACCTTAGTTACCATCTTTGTAACAGATGGATGCCACTACCCCGAAATACTCCAAGGCAAGGTATGAAGAAATCGTGAAGGAAGTTTCTTCCTATCTGAAGAAGGTAGGATACAACCCCGATAAGATCCCCTTCGTCCCGATTTCCGGCTTTGAGGGTGACAACATGATTGAGAGATCCACTAATCTCGACTGGTACAAGGGACCAACTTACTTGAGGCTCTTGACCAGATCAATGAGCCTAAGAGACCCACAGACAAGCCCTCAGGCTTCCCTTGCAGGATGTCTACAAGATTGGTGGTATTGGAACTGTCCCTGTTGGCCGAGTTGAGACCGGTGTTCTGAAGCCTGGTATGGTGATCACTTTCGGCCCCACCGGACTCACCACTGAAGTTAAGTCGGTTGAGATGCATCATGAAGCTCTCCAGGAGGCTCTTCCTGGCGACAATGTGGGATTTAATGTGAAGAACGTTGCAGTGAAGGATCTGAAGCGTGGGTTTGTTGCATCGAACTCGAAGGACGATCCAGCGAAGGAGGCTGCCAACTTCACCTCTCAGGTTATCATCATGAACCACCCTGGCCAGATTGGTAACGGCTATGCCCCAGTGCTCGACTGCCACACTTCTCACATTGCTGTTAAGTTTGCCGAGATCCTGACCAAGATTGACCGCCGATCTGGCAAGGAGCTCGAGAAGGAGCCCAAGTTACTGTTGCAGTCGGAGTTATCAAGAGTGTTGAGAAGAAGGACCCGTCCGGGGCAAAGGTGACCAAGTCTGCAGCCAAGAAGAAATGAATCGTGCAGCTGCTTCCGGCGAGTTTAAGTTTCCTGGTGTCGAGTCTCTATCGTCCGAGTCTGAGTCGTGTGGTGGTCAGCGTGTCTGTGGTGGCGAGTTGGATGCAGCAAAATTGGGTGTTGGATCGCCGGTGGCATCGCCTACGTGGTTCTTCTTCATCACTTTTGTTGTTAACCGAGCTTAGTGTTTTCCTTTCTTAGTGTTTTCCTTTCTTCGTTCCTTCTTTTCAGACATTACATTGTCGTTTATGTACGAGTTGATGAGTTTTTTGTGATCTCAACTGCCGGAAGTTTTAGTGGTTTTAGGGTTGTCTCCGTATTTACGAGTCAGTGAATAAAAAGAGACACTCTGCACTCGATCGTATGTACTTTGGTATGTGTATGCGTGCGTGTTGTTAGTGTGTGTTTAGTGTACGTGCTTGTGGGTGGAGAAAGAGAGAGAGGTGAAAATGGGTCCTATGTGACCAATGACTAACAAATAAGAATCATGAAAGGAGAGCCTAAACCAGATGAGCTGAAGCCACAAGGCGTTTCAAGTTTCTTTTTTGCATCATCACAGGTGTACCCAACTAGCACAGGCATCTGCTCCCAAGTTAGGTCAAGAGTTCGATGCCGGGGCCGAGCATAAGCTTCAGCCTCTTACCAGAGTCTTGGTTCTTGTAAGAGTTGTGAAGCTTCTCTACTTAAAAAATTCCTTACCTGGCTAGGTGGAGTTGATAAGGGATCTGCTGGTATGCCCGGTTCACGCTGCGTACTGGGTGCATCGGGGTAAGCATCTTCCTTTCCATCCTTGAGGCCCTTTAGAAATATTGCACCATATCCGTCACATATCTAACGTTTTCTTTTGGTGAAAACTGGGTTAGTCAGATCCAGACAGTATGCCCTGGATATCGAACTCGGGACATTCAACCTGAAGGTTCTTTCACGCCGGGAAAGACAAGTCAGCTCCAGCGAACTTGTCAGCAGTGAAGAACACGAAGGTCGGATGCCTGTCGGACTAAGATGACCAGTCAAGTGCGCATGTTTGCAAAAATAGTTGGGCTACGGACATGGGACAAGGCAAGACTCGTTCCGTCATTCAAATATCTTACAACTATTTTTAAAAAAATAGTTGGGCTACGGACCTGAGGGGATTGATTCGAGTCTCGGTGTGAGTCGGACACTCGGAATCCAGCACTCAGAGTGATTGTGCCAGGTGGAACATCTTACATTTTGTTCGGGTCTCTTGGTTGGTGAGAGAGAGAGAATATATATACATATATATGTATATATATATGTATATATATACATATATAACCGATTGATGCATAATGGACCTCTAGAGTGTATATATATGTATATATATACATATATATGTATATATATACATATATATGTATATATATACATATATATGTATATATATACATATATAACCGATTGATGCATAATGGACCTCTAGAGTGAGGCACGATATAAGTGGGAAGCGGTTTCTGTGTCATGGTAAGAGCCGCAGCAATATGTCATCTTCTTTTCCCTTTTTCCTGCACGTCTCTCTCTCTCTCTATATATATATATATATATATATATGTATATATATACATATATGTATAATGGACCTCTAGAGTGAGGCACGATATAAGTGGGAAGCGGTTTCTGTTTCATGGTAAGAGCCGCAGCAATATGTCATCTTCTTTTCACCACCATTGTCCTTCTAGTGCGTCTCCGTCTTGTTTAATGCCTTGGACATGTCTGCTTTGCTTTAACTTTTGACTGTGACCGTTTGATGTGCCTTCGGATGAATGTTTCTCTGTTTTTGTTTTTCTAATTGCGGTTTCTCCTTCGAATAAGATGGTTTGATCTCTGTTATTCGTGGGTTTTTGCTTACCATAATCCAAAATACAAAATAGAGTTGCTTAATTCTCTACGATTCCATACAATTTGACATTTATCATATTGCAAGTCAGGGATTTGTTTCTTGGCAAAAGAAGGGAAGAAGCTCATGCTGGAATTACTTCTGGGCTCCAGATAATTCTTCTACCGTGTACCAAATTTTGTGATCTTGGTAGATAAGTTCTCTTGAGCTGCGTTTGGGAGTTCTTATCTTTGTCATCACAACTTACGGGTGTTGGTAATTGGATCGATTAGAGGTGTTATGATATTGAGTTCTTTCTCTGATTGGTTGATGTATATGCTTTTCAACATCTTTCATGACGCTTTAGTTTTCCATGCAAGCAAAAAGTAGGAGAAAAATAAAGAATTGCAAATTTTGAGAGAACCTGCTAAACCAATCGGTAGGATGGCCAATAATGCATCAAGTAAGTTAATTAGTTGTTTGTATTGTCAGTATCAAATATTTTGCATTGAGCAGACATTTTGAGGTTAAAATGAAGCCATCATATATTCTGATGAGGGATATCTTTTGCAGTTTACATCTGGTTATCAAAGAACTACCTGCTTGTATCTGGTTATAAAGGGCCAATTTCTAGGGGAAGCATAGTTTCTGTTAAGTTGGATAAACTGTAGATAATGTACTTAACGACGTAGACAATTGAAAGAGGCTTATATTGTTGGTAGGGCATCGATTCTTAAGCTGATTTACTAAATTTGAGAAAGATGCTGACGCCACCAAAAAGAAGACAAATTATGTTCAGTTATCTTGGAAAGATGTTTGCTATTCATGATTGTTTGGGTATCTGTCAATCTGTCATTTTGATAATTATAATATAAATTGCAAGGCCTTGGAGATGAGCTCAAAGTTTCTGTTACAATTGTTACGGCTACACACAATCATATGTTGATTCAAATCAAAAGATCAAATATTGCTAAATTTTGTCGACACCATATCATGGTAATGGTTTCTAGTAGGATAGGAACTTGCTAATTGTAATAGCAGTAGCAGTAGTATCCAAGCTGTAATTTTCCATTGATGCTGATCATGATGTAAGTGGGAAGAGGACATAATTATATTGATGAAAATTACAACAAATGATTTTGCCGGCTTAGTGGCCTCTTCTTTACTTTATTGTCTTTCTTTTCTCAAGGAAATGCTTACTGTATGAGTGATAAGCGCTATATTATGCAAGGCAATTCTTTATGGTCCACATTTGGGATTCAATACATTGTCCTGCTAAGATGATTCACTACTTTACGCCATAGTTACTCTGTTGAATGTGTTTTTGCATTTAATCTCATTATGTTATTAGCTTTCTCATATAATTATTCAACCATGTTATGATTAAACGTACACAGTATTCATTGTATACTGCTGTTTTCAGGGTTTTACCCTGATCAAAATGAAAGAAACCAAATCTTTTCAACAGGCAAGCTCAGTTTAGGCCGGCCCCTGCCAGTTGCTTATTGGGATATCAAAGTGTTATCCGTATCGTGCCCACGATAAGATACACTACCCCATATCGTAAAACAGTGAATATCGCACCGATACGCCCCAAATTTTATTTTATTTTTTCAATTTTTTTTTTGAAGGTTTGTGGCCTCTCTTCACTTCTCTCTAAGGCATCCTTCGATATGCTTGTTTGAGATTGCAAAATGTGTATGTAATATGTAAATTTTGTTAGAGAGAAGTAACTAACCAAATTACCAAATAAATTTAGATAACAAATTTCGTTGGAGCCCAGCGATACCCGATACAATACACGTCAGACTTATCAAAACTCCTGTATGGTCAACAGCCGACCCTCTATCCTTTTTGCTATGATCCATACAGTATATGATGTAATCATGAACTATAGATAACCTAATTCTTCAGTAGATAGATTCTATACTCTCATTGTTATCCGACCGTGATTAGACATAACACAGTTATTGATGTCTGCATTTACTTATGGCAAGCCGTGCTTTGCGTGTAATTATATTTCTGTTGGAATGTAATTGTTGGGAATCCAAAGGATGCTTACAAGTATAGCATTTTATGACCATCCAATCTTCGTATCTGTTCAACAGTATAAATTGTTGATGGATGGGAACGGGGATGTTTATTTGTTTCCATTGCAATTTTGACTTAAAAGGGCTTGTGAAGACCTCTCTTAGCTATGCGTGCTTCTTATTGGCTGATAGCCTGATAATGTACATTTTCTGATGGATGCTGCGCCTGCATTTTCCTGATTTAACAGAATTTCTATCATCAGTGTCTTTTCCTTTTTATTTTACTTCTCATGTGATTCATTGACCTTGCATTTGATTGGTCCCTTAAATCTTGACGCGAACTTGCAGGTAATTTGTAAAGATTCTTTAAATTGATCTCTTTAAACCAGATAAAATATGCAGAAGATACCGCCAACCACTGTTATGACTAATGCTCATTCAAAGCAGCCAATTTTTTCTTTTGGGGTTTTTACGGACGTACAGTATGCAGATATCCCCGATGGCCTCTCATTCCTTGGTATCCCCCGTTATTATAGGCACAGTATTCAGGTACTGAGAAGGGCTGTTAAGAAATGGAACGACCATGGGAATGTGAAATTCTCAATTCACTTTGGAGACATAGTTTATGGATTTTGTCCAAAGGAGGATTCAAGAACATCTGTAATGAAACTGGCCAATGAGTTTGAAAAATTTGAAGGCCCCGTGTATCACATGCTAGGAAACCATTGCCTGTACAATCTCCCTCGTGATGATTTGATTTCTCTGCTGAAGATGCCCACAACCCTTGGCTGTGCATAGTATGAGTTTTCTGCAACCTCCAAGTATCCATTTGTTGTTCTGGATGCCTATGACATCAGCACGATCTGCTGGTCAAAGGATCACCCCAACACATCAAAGGCTCTTGACATTCTGAGGAACAAGAATCCAAACGTTGATAAGAACAGTCTGACGGGCTTGTAAGGTCTTGGCAGAAGATACCTAATGTTCAATGGTGCAGTTGGAAAGTCACAGTTAGAGTGGCTTGATGGTGTTTTGAAGGATGAAAGCGAGCTAAGCAAAAGGTTGTCATCTACCTCTCGATCCTGGGGCTGTCTCCTGAAGCTCTGCTTTGGAACTATGACGAAGTAATGGACCTTATGCATAAATACAATTGCGTGAAGGCATGCGGTCATGACCATAGGGGAGGGTACTGTGTCGATTCACATGGCATTCATCACAGTTCTCGAAGCAGCACTTGAATGCCCGTCTGGGTCAGATGCATTTGGTCATGTAGATGTTTATCATGATAGGCTCTCTTCTTGGTGTTGACCGAATGTTCAGCACTGATATGGTATTTCATTCTTGAGATCTACTGTATACCAGGCTGATTTGTGCTTGCTAAACTCTCACTCAGTCAAAAGCTATTGGAATACTCAAATTAGGTACTCATTAGAATAAGAAAACATTGTAGTGGAAAATGAAACATTGAAGCTGGTGTTTTGCATCACTTGTATATTTAACCCATTTTATATGCAATAGTTAATGATAAATTGTTGCTTTGATTGTTTACTTTGGCAATATGTATTCCAATTACCTGTAATCTGTACATTTAAGATTCTTGATAAGTTGATAGAATGCGACTACATGTATGAATCTAGCACTAATACGCCACTAAATTTGTCATGCTTTGGATGTATAAATGTGCAAATGACTATAAACGGTGGATGTATGAGGATTGGCTACAAGGTACTACATCTGGTTGAACATGCAACTTATCTGTCTCTGCCGGAGTAGCCGACCTAAGCGACCTGTGATGGAGGCAGGAGGCCATATACTGTATCCAAGCATGTTGTTTACTAGAGAATTCCTTGGGAAAAATCATATATTTAGTTGAGACGAGTTCCTAGACTTGAACCCAAGTTTAAACCCGTGTTCTCTTGTTTATCAGAAAGAAAACCCTGTCTCTTCTTCTGCAAAAAGAGATGATAAAATTGTGGAAGGAAAAGACAAAACATGCTCGAGTTAAATGCTAATAGGAGACTAGATAGAGCATATCTGCAATAAACAACACAGCCCGCCGGGGCTAGTTGTTAGATAAGGCTCGGTTTTGGAATATTAGAAACCACATAGTCATGGGAAAATCATAGGCTACTACTACAACCCCTGACCTTAAGGAGGTGGTGGTTGTTGCAGTAAGGTAGTTGCCGGTGCTCGATACTTATCAGCTGTTAGGTGGCATTCCGTATGATCATTGTGGAATGTTGTTAGAACATGTACATGAATCGAATGATTTCCCACCAGATTTACAAATCGGCTGACTCAATTTGAATTGCAAATTTTAAAATAAAAAGACAATAAACCATGAAAAGCAACTAAAAGTCGAAAAATAACGAAACAACTGATCTGGGAAACTAGTTTTGTTACTGCTTTGATTCAAATAAGCTGATTCAGATTGATTCCACTGATTGTTTACAGTAGAATGTTGTTTACCAGCCAGAAGCGCCACTTCTAATAATGTATGCCAAATTAGCATAATACTGGCGGACACAATAATCTAAACTTCGAAGATTAAACTCCAATTAAGGTACAAACCTATTGAGATTTATTTCGATGATAAATTTTTGCTGGTAGGAATTTGGAGATGATGTTTGTTGCTATAGTCGATTGGCACTAGAAGCCCATGAAGAGAGAGAACCGATATCCTGGTTAAATTAAGTAAAGATTGGCTTTCTGAAATGAGCAGCAACACATAATGTCAATGACAGATAGAAAATAGAGAGTAGCTTGATCTTGGTGCGGCTGGACTGACCTGAGAACTCGGGCTGGAATAAGTGAGGTCCAGCGACGTTGGCAAAGTCTGGAATTGATGATCAATGAGCAATGAAGCTGGTGTGCATAAACTTTGGTAGCAGCAGGTAGTTGCTATATCCTTCTTTATGACCTCAAGTCTGCAATTAGGGTAGAAGATTTGAAAATTGAGGGCCTCATGTATTCATGAGGTTCGGAAGCCTGACGGCCTGTTCGTGTAAAGGAACGCCTGGAATTCGTAAAATTTTCATGTCTGAGATTATGTGGATGGGGCACAACGTTTTATGGTACAAGAGTCTTGTCTTTTGAGTCTCAAGCAAAAAAACTGGCTATTGGGCAAAGTGTGAGTTCAATGCGAGTCCAGAAAGGAGTCTCACCCCTGGGGCACCACTGATTTTTCAATTCCTTTTGTGAAATTTTGAAGTCTTTGAAACCTTATTGTTGTCATCAAAAGTGTCGTGTAATTCAGATAGCACTTGAAGGAAATCTCAGTTTAAACTAGATGTGTGTGTGGGACGTACAGAACTCTTATCTTCGTTCTCAAAAGAGATAAAATGAGTCTCCGAGAATCCGACTAAGCATATCTCAGTTGCTATCGATATTATGCACTTGAGTAAAGATGACAATGAGATGAGATAAGTAAGGCATAGTACAGTCACGATGAAGGAAAGCATCAGTAGACTAAGATGGGATTATTTTTACGAAAGCTGGGAAAACTACATTAGAAACAAAGAGTTATAATATGATTGATTGAGATCTCTTTTATTGAACTAGATGTGTGTGTGGGACGTATAGAACTTTTATCTTCGTTGTCAAAAGAGATAAAATGAGTCTCCGAGAATCCGACTAAACATATCTCAGTTGCTATCGGTATTATGCACTTGAGTAAAGATGACAATGAGATGAGATAAGTAAGGCATACAGTCACGATGAAGGAAAGCATCAGTAGACTAAGGTGGGATTATTTTTACGAAAAGCTAGGAAAACTACATTAGAAACAAAAAGAGTTATAATTATGATTGATTGAGATCTCTTTTATTGAACATTACCTTTGTTATTTATAAGTATTCCTCGATGCAGCAACCATTGAATCCATCTTGTTCATGTATATAATTTTCAATAACTTCTCACTCACATCATTATTATTGCCTTTAGACCACAATATTAAATATGGTTTGTCAACTGTCACAATCGTTAGTTCGTGTCTCTGTGCTCATGTACATAGGTCGTGTTTTTCCAAATCTCTTAAAATGGAGCGTGACCCAAACATATATATGCTATGATTCCTTCCGTACGGCAAATATCACATAAATCACAAATGTTACGAGATTCATATTATCAGCCTCACCATGTTTGGCTTTGTGATCAATCCATATAAACCAACAGAAAATAAATAGGCACTTAAAACAAGTAGATGCTCCAGCATCATCGACCAACTCCTCGTCAATCTCGATTCTTTTCAATATAAACATCTTCTCTTTCAGTTACAGAATTTGCACAGCAAATGAAACTGAAACCCGAAAAATGTCGGTTCCACACCAAAGTTCTACGATGCAAGCGGGCGCTTATGGGATATCTTCAACTCACAAGGGTTCATTCTTTTCGGTTTATTAAGAGACGGATTCATCCTTCTCATTCAATGGCTAAATTTCCCATGTTAACCTAAAATCTTATATTTGTAAGAATTCTACCTTTCTTTCCATGACTGGGGGAGGATATCAGAGGTTCTTGCCTGTCTCACATCTATAGTCGTGCCAGCGCACTAGCAGGGCGTTTTGGCACCATTGCTGCTGGTGGGGGTTCGACTCGCAGAGGGTGCATGTGTGTGTTAGGCTTCAGCCTTCTCTTATAACAAAAAAAAATGAGAATTGAGATGGCCAAAACCAAAAAGGGTACTTTCTTATATTAGTGAAAGAGACCCAACTTTTTTTTTAATGGTGACGATGGGAGGTCAAGCCTAACACGCACACATGCACTCCCCAGCGAATCAAACTTGCCACCTACATTATGGGAGTTAGAGGGCCCTGCCAAATGAGCTAACGGTCTCGATTTCTCTTAATTAAAAGGAAGCAGCTCCGGGACAATAAATATCCAATGAAATTCATGGTGGTTCGTATTATTTGTGTCAAAGGACTCTTATGTAAGTCAAAAAGGGAAAACCAGCACTCTGATCCTTAACTCAATGGCAAGGCACGCTAGCGCTGTTGCTTCTGGTGGAGAGTTCGACTCTCAAAAGGGTGCATGTATGTGTTAAGCTGCAGCCTCCTCTCCTAAAAAAAGGAGAGAGAAAACTAACAAGCTCACTGTAGTTGCTTAACTATGCCTTTAGTGGTGGGGCTTGGATGCATCATGGTGTGTTTGAATGGACAGTGTAGTGGCGAATCTACATTGAGTTGAGATGGTGCATCCGCCCCACTTAAAACTTCGAAAATCAACTTAAACACTAAAGCTCAATCCGCTCTACTCAAAACTTCGAAAAAAATAAACTTAAAGACTAAAGCTCGTGATAAGATTCATAAGCTATAATAAATACATAGTTCTCTCCACCCTAAACCATTCAAGAGACTATTCACCCTACCTTAAAGAGCCAATGAGACAGTGTGCACTGCTACTGTGAGTCCTATATCAGGGATGCTACCTACGGTGGTAGTCTTGTTTCCAGGTCCTGTTCATGTCAGGTCAACCTGAAAAAAGAACCCAATCTTTGTTTCGTGTGGCTACACGGGAATGACCTGGAATGATTCGGGTTAAACATGTCATGACACGGAACTAGGTATTATTTTCTTAGAAAATTACTTAGGTGCCGTAAGTTTACTTTCATGTCATGTTTGAGCCAACCTGAGCATGACAAGATCTTTTCCGTGTCAATGCCAACATGACACGGAACTAGGTATACCCAACACGAGCACGAACCTTTTCTCTATTGTGTTCATGTTGGGTTTTCGTGTGGTGTCTCAAATTCGCTGCCTTGATGCATTAAGCTAAAAGAGGGGGTTTACCATGTGCATCGGACAAGAGTGAGCAAAAGGGGAGCAGATGTTCGTCCACCCGAACGCCGTTTGGGTATATTCTGGGGTCAAATCAAATCAGCGTCTCTCAAAGCTTGTTTGTCAACGAGAATCCTGTGTCACATAAGTGCTGAAACGGCCCCTCATCGCGCCGAAAGGTCATGGAATTTGTACTTTGCAGCTTGAGCAGCCATCAACTGTCAACCTTGTCCCCCAAACTCCCCACTTGAAGAGCTCCATCGGCCGCACTCTGTCAAGTGTTTGACTTCCTCCACATTCAGACGATTTAAATCCCACAAACCCCTCCAAAGGAACTATCGCCATCTCTCTCTCTCTCTCTCTCTCTCTCTTTGCCACACACACAATAAAGGCTTCCTTTGTTCCTTTGATATCTGCGGTGGCTACTGCGTTGCTGCTGGGTGTCGTTCATGGTGGCGCGCTTTTTTCCACTCTTCCTCGTTCTTTGGTGGTTCAGGCATCTTCTAATCCAGGAGATGGTACGCATAATCTTCATTCGCTTGCTTTTATATCGGTATCGTTTGCACCAACAAAGCAATTCTTTCAGATAGGAATTGGCAAGACGATTTCCCGCCGATTCCAGAACAAAGAACCGACGAAACTGTTATTGTCCGATTAGATTTTCAGTTTGGATCATCGGTGGTTAGTCTAAAATTGTCAATAATCGGTCAGAAGAGTCTTTATTCTCAAACACGCCCAAACCAGTTCCGTTAGTCCCGAATGAGAACCTCAGATGACTTTCTCCGGCCATTCTCCGAAGAAATTAGGTGCACGCTCACATGTTCGAACGATTTCCTGCATCCTTTCATCTGAAAACAAGTTCTTTAGATGAAGACGCTCAATCTATAACTAAATCATTTTCTGGTATCTCTTTTTGTCACAGTTCTGAAGGCCGGGAAGGACAAGGTGCCCGTAGCATGGGCAGTCCATCAAACATACGCTGGCAAAGCAGCCGACGGATACAAGACTATCAAGGTGAAGCTGTGCTATGCACCGGTGAGCCAGGCGAAGAGGGCTTGGAGGAAATCCAACGACGACCTATCCAAGGACAAGACGTGCCAATTCGACATCGCGTCCGTGCCCTTCACGTCCTCGACGGACAACATGTCGTTGATTAAATGGGTGGTCGGCAGGGACACTCCCACTGCTACCAACTTTGTGAGGGCCTACGCCATGGACTCATCTGGTAAACAAGTCGGATATGGGCAATCCACCAACATCAACAAAAACCACGAACCTCTTCCAGATACAAGGGATCCAAGGCAGGAAACTGCCTATAGACATCGCCGTGGCCGCATTCTCTGTCTTCTCCCTTTTCACCTTCTTCCTCGTCGAGAAGAGGATGGCGAAGAAACTCTAAAAGTCTTTCTTTCTCTAGTGAAGTTACCGTGGTGTTTGTTGCTAAAGGGGAGGGCTGAGTGATAGGGTTTTAATTGTATCACCACATGGGGATGTGTTGCTAAACTTCGGTGGCAGATTGATGTTAGAACACACAAGAAATTGTCTAAGGGGGAAAGTTAAATGAGTAAGGCTATGATAATTCTCCCTCAACCATGTAAAAATATGATTCTAAGTATAAAATAATAAATGGTATGACGGTTGATGCTTTTCACTTCAATCATGTTGTATATCAATTTTCACTTCAATCAGTATATAACAACAACAACAACTAAGCCTTTTCTCATACTAGATGGGGTCGATTAGATCGATTCTTTGCTTCCACATAGTCCTATCATGTGTCATGTTAGCAATTAACTCACAATAAACTATATTATTCTTTATTGTTTCTTTCCAACACTTTTATGGTCGTCTTCTATCTCTTTTAATACTTTGAAAATCTAGTTTTTCATACCTTCTTCTATGTTCTTCTTTTCATTTTCTTTTTATATATCCAAACCACCTTAAATGATATTCTCTCATTTTATCCTCTATTGGTGCCACACATAATTTATTTCTAATAACCTCATTATGTATACGGTCTTTTCTTATATGATCACTCATCCATCTCAACATTTTCATTTTTGTCAGAGACATCTTTTATACATGTTGATGATTAACTGTCCAACACTCAGAACCATAAAACATGGCAGGTCTAATTGTTGCTCTATAATATTTACCTTTTAACTTTAATCCTATCTTCTTATCACAAAGAATACTTGATGCTCCTCTCCATTTTAACCAACCAACATTAATTCTATACGTAATATCTTCGTCACTCTAAAAAATTGACCCTAGGTAGGAGATGCAATGTGTACCAATTTTAATTTCTATGTCATCTGAAGTAACCAAATGATCAAACTTACATTCCATATATTCTCTCTTTGTTCCACTAAGTTGGAGGTCTTTGCTTTATAATGTTTCTCTCCATAGTTCCAATTTTTTATTAACTTTTTCCTTAGACTCTCCACTAACACAATGTTGTCCCCAAATAGCATACACGAAGGTACTTATCTTAAATATGTTTTGTTAACTCATCAATCACCATTATAAATAAGTATGGACTTAAAGTTGATCCTTTATGTAACCTAATATTAACTTCAAAAAAGTCTGTCATTCCTTCAGGAGTTCTCACATATGTTTTTGCACCATCGTACATGTCTCTTATAAGGTTAACATATGTCAATAGGATACCTCTTTTTTCTAAGGTTCTCTAAAGAACCTCCCTCGGTACCCTATTAAGGTCTTTCTTTTTTGCTCTAAAATGTTCCATAAAACGTTTCAAAAGGTGAATCGCTTCAATAGTAGATTTGCTTGGCATGAATCCAAATTGGTTCGCAGTTGTACTTGATACTTGTCTTAACCTACGTTCGATAATTCTTTCTCACAATTTCATAGTATGACTCATTAACTTGATACCTCGATAATTCGTACAATTCTGAATGTCTCCCTTGTTCTAATATATGGGTATAAGTGTACTCACTCTCCATTCTTCGGGCATCTTTTGGTTTATCCATATTTCATTAAATAGTCTTGTGAGCCAAGTGATTCCTATCTCCTATTATTTTCCAAACTTCTATAGGAATATTATCTGGTCCTATCGATTTACCACCCTTTATATGTTTAATAGCCTCTTTGACTTCATTCTTTTGAATACGTTGGTAGAAATTGTGGTTTATATACTTTTCTGATTTTGCTAACTCTCCTAAGTTAATACTAACATCTTTATTTTCATTAAAAAGCTTATAAAAATAGTCTTTCAATCTATGCCACTAGAAATTTTCATCATCATTTTTTTATGCATCTAACAGAATTAAGATCTTTAGTTTTCTTATATCTAACCCTAGCTATCCTAAAAATATCTCTTTCACCCTCTTTTGAGTTGAGTTGTTTATATAAATTCTCTCAAATTTTAGCTTTTGCTTCACTCACGGCCTTTTTCGCTTCCTCCTTTGCTTTCTTATAAACTTATAAAGTTTCACTAATTTTCTTAGCATAATGTAATTTGTAACATGCCCTCTTTGCCTTATTTTATTTTGCACTACTTCACTCAACCACTAAGCTTCTTTTTGTGTCGGTACACCTCCCTTAGATTCACCGAGCACATCTTTCACCACTTTCCTAATATGTATAGCCATATTGTTCAACATATCACAAGGTGTATCAAAATAATTCGAAGAATATCCTTGAAGAACTTTCTGTTTAAATATATCTTCTTTCTTAGTTTTGAGATTCCATCATTTAGTTCGAATAGCTCAATGTACTCTTTTCTTGTTTGTCAATTTTTTTATTTGTAAATCCATAACTAAAAGTCGATGTTGAGTGGTTAAGCTTTCTCCTGAAATTACCTTGCAATCTTTACAACATGCTCTATCTTTTTTTTATAAATAAAATAATCAATGTGTTTGTGATAAGCCACTCTTATAAGTAATTAAATGTTCATTTCATTTTTTGAAGATTGTATTGACCATAAAGAGGTCAAATGTCATAACAAAATTTAAAATCTCTCTACCTTCCTCATTTATATCCCCAAAACCAAAGTTTTCATGAATAACTTGATATCTTAATGCCTCTTTACCGACATGTCCATTTAAGTCTCCTCCTAAACAAATCATCTCCCTTTGTGGAATCCTTTGAATCACCTTATCTAACTATTCTCAAAAAGTTGTCTTTATACTATCTTCTAGTCTTACTTGGGGTGCGTAAGCACAAACTATATTCAAAACCTCTGCTCCTAACACTAATTTCAATGTCATGATTTGGTTATTATATTGTTGTATGTCTACTAAACTATCATTTAAATCTTTATTTATGATAATACCAACTCCGTTTCAAGCCTTTTTCTTACCTGCGTACCATAATTTAAAACCTTTATCCTCAATCTCCTTTGCTTTTTTTTCCAACCCACTTTGTCTCTTGTAAACATAGAATATGAATCTTTCTCTGAATCATAGTATTTACTACCTCCATTAGCTTACCAGACAATGTTCTGATATTCAAAGAACCAATATGAATCTTAGACTAGCTTCCTTACCCCTCGCATCCGTTCATATTGAAAATGAGGAGACCCTCTATGTAATTTATTCACCACATTTAGACGACAATGTAGCGGAACTAATTTCTTTATCCACACTCATTCATGATGTGGAAACCCTCTCTACAATTGATTCATTGCATCCGAACGAAAATGTAGTGGCACTTACTTGCTTTTCACTATATTCGAGCTTTACCGCACGTTGCTAGGTAGAAACACCCAAAAGCAATGCTCATAATTTGTGTAATCAATGATATAAAAATTCGACAAATTTTACACTAATTGTCAAAAGCCTAATACAACCCTCTTACTTTATCCAAGCTTACAACCGACAATGCACGAGTGATCCCTTATTAGATGTTCCACTTCAATCACGTTGTATATTTAAAAGTTTGTCTATGGTCCCACTGAGCAACCAGTTTTCATAGCCCTCTCTCATGCTGAATTACTTTCATTTTAAAATAACTGCTAATTAATGATGATTCCCGCCACAAGTACTTATAAAGGGATATAGTACCCATTATAAAGTTTTCTGTCCGTAAAATGTTGTCTTTTGGTTTGTTACGTGCTTGTTCACTACCAATTACTGGTATACGGTTTTATACTATCACGAGAAAATACGGTAAATGCTCTTTTACAAAATTGTTTCTGATTCATGCTGATGCACGAACATTTTAATGTTTCAGTATGCAGAAAAGGTTTTCGTTCAATGCAGAAACACGAATCAGAGTCTCCTTTCTGTAGCTCAACAGATATGGGATAGTGTCCGAGCCAATGATAAAAAGGCCACATATTGCCTCATTGTAGATTCAAGTGCCAATGTAAATGCCACTCTTTTACACTTATGAGACCTCTTGAGTAATGTTGATCCATTCTATTGAAAATTGTCAAAAAGGGTTCCACTCTAAGCCACTTGGCGCACGAAAGGAAGAAGAGACCCAAAGCTTCCATAGCATCACATTGCAGGTGGTCTCATGCAACCACATCCATAAAGCATAAAAAGTGCAACACAGAGAGCAAACACTAGCCACCAACCAACAATATTAGAATGCGTACAAGGCAGGGTTCTTTACGAAGAAGACTGACATCAAGGAATAAATGACGCATCGAGTCAAGAACGGAGTTGCTTGCCTTGACATGGAAAAATGTAGTTTTACACCGCATCAAGGTAGACACAACAAATTATAACAATAAGAAGTCCATCTATCTTGCCACCTTCTCACTGAGAAAACACGAAAAGGAAAAGAAAACAAAAACGTGTTGCTATGCATTAGAGCAAAAAAGAGGCCGATGAGCTTCGCACGAGATTCTGCATCACCATCTTTCCTTTGACTTGGACCTACACATCCAAATGAAAAAGAACGAGTTAGTTTCTTCACCAGATAGAGCGATATTCACTAAAGCTTCATTCATCAAATTTGTCATCTCATCAGATAGATGCCACTGAATCAATATTTGATAGCCCAGTACTCCGTCCATCATGTTAATGCAAACTTGCTTTTATGTGTAGTAATCAGCGACAGAGAAACTTCATTATCAAATAGTTACAACCCTATTGTCTTTCAATACATTCGGCACCAAAATAGACGATTTACAACGATGTGCTCATGGAATATCTACTTCGCTCTTATCGTTTCCATTGGGAAAAGTTTTATAAGAAAAATGTGTTCTCTCGCAACAATTTCTCATTTTATTGTTGTTTGTTTCATTCCCAAAATGGGATGGCATGCATGCATATGAACAAAACCTGCTGCGAAACCACTTTGAAGAATTTTATATAAGCCGCAGTTGTCCGGTCAGGCAGTAGTATCTGTTTGTTTCATGGTTTTGGAAAGGGTGGTGATTCTTTTGATCAACACCTACTTTAACCATGAAGCAAGCATGCCCTTAAGGAACCAAAATTGGCAGCAAGCATCAAAATACTACTCAATTTTCGAATACCACGTGCAGGATCAGCCTATCATCTACGAGGAAAGCTTCTCACAAAGGCAGCCACATTCATTATCAAGTTCAAACCGAGCTATATCAAAAGTAATTATGGGTTGGTACCATAAATCTTATCGAAACAACAATATCAGATTAGGGCATTTTACCTGTCAGTGTCCTTGCTGCCAAGAAAGCCCCTGTCCTTGAATCCTCTCCTGTCATCATCTCTAGTCCACACATCCGGTGCGGATCCACGAGAATGAGGTCTTTCTCCAAATTCCATGCTTCTTGAATCCTCTGAGAGGCTAGACTGAGAAGGTGGTCTCTCCAAATGGAAAGAACCAGACCTACTTGCCCCAGAGCCAGGCCTTGCACCACCTCTCTGCCCGAAGCGGACCTTGTCATCCAACTCTCGTATCAAAAGTCCAAGCTCCTTCTCTTTCTTTGCAATCAAATCCTGAAGGCTTGGTGGCTCCACAGATTCTCCATTCAGCTTCATCTTAGGTTCTTTTGATAGCTTTTCCTTTAGCTGATGTATCTCATCCCTTAATAGCTTTTCCTCCATTGTCTCTGATCTGAAGAGAGTGCAGCCAGAAAAGGGGAAAATTTTATGCAGGCATATTTTGGTGTACATAAGTAAACCTAATCTTTCAAAAGGTAAAGAAATGTACCACATAACGATAGACATTTTATAGGTTTCTAACCTCATAACATTGCCTTCTATTCGGTCTGTGTTCTTCTATCACATAATTACTTACACATTTTCTAAACTTATTTATTTTTTAGCCTTTTCCCTCAGTACAAGCATAAGGAGCCCTCGGTCTACCACAAATTCCCAACCATTTCCATTTTTTTACTGCCTAACAGACATTAGGTTTATGGCACTACTTAGCATTTCTTTCTAAATGTCTTTTGACTTGTTAAGTCCGACAAAAGTCATAACTCTAAACACAATACCCATATTCAGCACAGTAACAAAGAATAGTGTCAGTTCTCTTATTCAAATGATCGTGAAAAAAAAATATAAATACATAATGGCCAAAGGGAAAAACAATAACCTCTTCTATGCGTAAAAGTCCTTGACTGATGTTGTAAGTGAAACTCTTCAATATTCAACTGAATGTGGTTGCCACCCAAAATAATAACCTCTTCTTAGTAATGGATAAACTCATAGAACCTATGAAGATAACTAAAAAATGTTGTGCAAAACAGGCGGAGGAGATGCACCTAGAAAGCCTTGACCTGAACCGAGTATTTTTTTTGCATTTGAGAGAAAAACAAAACACAAGCTTTTGGTGCAGGAAACTTGATGTCCAGAAACCTCAAATCTGAAGCACGACAAATAACATTTGAGGTCAAACAGCATCTATTTTCTTCAAGGTTTCCCTTCTTTATGCGTGGGAAGCATGACACCTAACTTGGTATGGCAAATCTCAGTAGCATTCATTTCATTGTGCTCCTATCAATGTACGACTACCATTTTTGAGAGCTACGATGGAGAAGGAACTCTGTAGGATTAGGAGCTGAGACCGCTTACTGTTATCATGAGTTTTGAACAGTTTTCCTTCTTTATTCTGCAGTCTCACTTCATTTTTTTTCTTTTGAGATTGTAAAAATGTGTTAAAATGCAGCTGTAAAGGTGATCTGGTGACAATTCACCTTTATATGTCATTTTCATGTTTATGCAATTGTTATATAATAAGCAATTACATTTCCATCAGAAGATATACTACTCAAACCGTCATGTCTAAGGGCCATAGCCAGTTGACTCAATAAAGAGTTATAGTCCAAAAACACCACTTCTTGAATTCAACAGAAAAATTTCAAATTTTTTTTTGATTTCCATCAATACAAAAGATTATTTTGGAAACCATGAGACTGCATAAGACGAACCTTGATATCAGAAAGCATTTGAATCATCAACAACCTTCCTTTTAGGACAGAAGATACGACCTAAGACCTTAAAGCAGTCTTCTGATAGAAACCAACCTACACTATTTGCTGTACAAGGACCAACCAACATAGTAGTGGTCCTGGAAGCAATTAAGAACCGCCAAAAGCATAGCAAGCAGCTTAAAGAAAAGAAAGGAAGGGATAGAGGTAGCTAAACTTTTGAAGAGTGTCATAGCCATGTATGAAGCTAGCCAAAAAAAGATGGTAAAGTTGGATACCAAGAATTGTATAATACTCCTTGATAAACATTATCCATCTCAAATGTCAAGTCAAATTGGGGAAAGATAGACAAAATTTGAACTGTCAATGCATTCTTCTGTTTCCTAACTTCAGAAAGCCCATACAACTACGACTGAGTGGATCTCATGTAAAGAAAACATTCTTCTAGCAACAGAAAAAGGCAACCTTTCTGCATGCTGTATCAATTATCGCCTCATGCCATGAGGATCTAATTGAGAGAAACACTTTCCTACACAAAGGATCTTGCATCTTTCTTTATACATACAAAAAGATCTTCAGGGCTTATCACGACAGATAAGGTCAAGGTCTAAATACCTAAACCAGTCTATGAAGGACGGAAAGCATTTCTTGTATTATCATGAAGATCGTTCTTGCTCCTCTCTCATCATTGGTAATGAAAAATGAATTTCCAGGTGCTCAAAAGCTTTGTTTCGTCCCTCCTTACAGTGAGGTGGCTTTGATGAGTATTGTATACAAAGTCATTAAGAATGCGATCATTCATTAACAATACTTATATCATAGACCATAATCAAGATTCTTTGACAAAAAATCTTTCCTGCACTGTTTGTACGAATACAAACAAATATTCAAGTCCCCTGCTTTCCTCTCTACAATTGTATGCTTATATCATAGTGGTCACCTCAGTATAAGTGCTTGTCATGCAAAGTTCATTGTCACAACTTAATAACTAGAAGAAAATATGATAAAGGAAGAGGAGTTGGATGTTCATGGGGTGGGGTGGGGCCCGCTCTTGTCCCCGCTCCTGTCCCATTTCAGAACCTCACCTCCATCCCCACTCTAATCTACCAAAAAAACTCCTGTCCGCACCCCGTGTTTCCCATGGATCCCCGCAGGAACCCATCGAGAGCAAGAGGGAGGTTCATATGCAATCACTTTTATGTATTAAATGAAACCTTAATTTATGCTAGTTATGGATGAAATGCATGGGGAATGATAATAAGTTCACGAATTAAAAAAAGAAGTGATACATTTTTTTATTTATCGTTCCACACAGAACTTTTTAAAACCAATGGGAAGAGGGTTCGAGTCAGATTCGCGAGGCAAGAATCCGTCTCTGTCCCTGTTCCTTCCTCCGCCTCAATTTCCACTCCCCGAATCCGTCTCATTTGGCATGAGTCTCCACAGAGAGGGGGACTCCTCTCCCCGTGAACATCCCTAAACAGACTGGCAGTATTAGAGTAATGAAACTAAAAAATGATGCATAGGAATCAACAATTTCAGACTAGACCTAACAAGGTGGTCATCCATTTGACTCCAGATTTCCAAAAGCTTGTCCCTCCACATATGTACCTACAAGAATTCGAAGGCTCTCCAAAGTTCCTCAAGCATGGCCATGCACGCTGATCCAATTATCACAAGTTTGCATTACCAGGATGCAGAAAAATAGAGCACAATTGGAAGAGCAATTCAGCAGGAGTAGTCGCCAAGGGAAAAAAGAAGCGAGAGACTTAATGACAGCTGAAATTGAAGAACATAAGAACATATATGAAGACCCACATGGAGAAGCCTGAAATCGGTAAAAGATTGCTAATAGATTATGAAAAAAGCCATGACAAGTCACATGCGATGGAAAAGGAGGTTAAAATAGTATCACAATTTGAAAAAATGAGATGACACTCGAACCAAAAGGTTCTCACCAACCTTAAATCGAATGAAATAAGTTTCAACATCGAAATGGAAAAGCAACAAACACACGGACAACTTATTCCAAGGTCAAGAGCATGCCATGAAATTGAAAGCAGTACGGACAGTCCAATACCAATATAAATAGCCAAAACACAACTACCGTGATGCTCTTAACGTTTATGATATGCCATTGCCAGTATTCAAACATCAGGAAGGTACAAAAGGGAACGGGAAACAAATGAAGGGAGAAGAAACCTGTCCACTGCACGATGCTCAAGTTCAAAATCTATCTTCCGCCAGTCCTTCCCCTTTTCTTCCAACAACACTTCCCGGGGTTTCGCATCACCGAAAGGGTTAATCTTAGGCTTCGGCATCAGCATCACCTCCGGTTGAGCCCCGGGGCTCTCCGGCCGACTCGAATGAGCGCTCGAAGGCCGGCTGGAATGTTCACTCGTCGGCCGGATGCTCTTCCTGCTGTTAATCTCCGGCTCCATTCTCTTCCAATCCAACCCCTTCTCAGAAAGAACTTCCTCCCGCGGACGAGCGGACCCAAATGGGTTTGGCCGCGTCCTCTGCGGCTCAATCGCAACAGGCTCTCGGCGTGGCGGATCCAAAACGATTCTCCGCCTCTCGGAATCCCGCCGCACGTCTCTAAAACCCGAACCAAAAGATCCACCGGACATCACCGGAAAAGGCTTCTTTCCAGAGTTCCAATTGTCGACGTCGTCAGCCTTAGAACTGCTCCCGGTACCAAGAGAGCCGTACCGATCGCCCCGGTCAGAATCCGGAGGAATCGACGGTTTCTTCATCGTAGCCCAATTATCAACCTCATCGGCGCGGGAACGCTGATCCAAATCAGAAGCCATAGAATGAAGGGGCCTCCTTTCCTCTGAGAAACCCCCATAAGAACGGCCCCCGTCCACCGCTTCACTTCTCTCTCGGTTCCATCCACCACCGCCACGGCCGCCACCATCCATCCTTCCGCCGCCGTACGATCGGAATCCGCCTCCCAAACGGCTGTAGTCCTCTTCCGATCTCTCCTTCGGCCCGGTAGGAAGCCGGATTATCTCCTCATGCGTTAGCCCGCCCGTCTGGAACTCGGCGAGCGTCATAACCTGCTTCTTCTTCTTCGGTTGCTTCGAAGCCGCTGCCGCCGCCTCCTTCAGGCTGGGGAAATTCTCCGGCTCGGCGACGGCCGGAACCGGCGGTCCGGCAGCTATTTTGCGCTCCTCGCGCTCGACGTCAGCGGCCCACGCTCCGATCGCGCCCCAGGGCTTCGACATCTCCAAAAAGAGATCAAATCGAACGGATGGGAACAAAACTCGGGCTTCAATTCCCTAACTCACAAGACAGCGACGGCTGCCCTTCGCTGATTTCCGGCGAGACCAGATCGGAAAAACGATGAGGAATTCGAGCGATTCGTTTTCCGAAGGAAACGACCGACGGGATATCGCTCTCTGCAGCTTATACGGCTCACGAGGGTATGTTCGGTTTTTGTTCTTTTTGAGTGAACGGTCTCTTCTCTCTTTAAAAGATAGAAGATCACCAAATGACGACGAGACGTTCTTGTGGCAACACGTGTATCAAAAGTAATTCACTTTACCATGTATATCCTCACATTTGCACTTAGTATCTTTTTAACTTCACGTACAAGCCCTTAGGTTTCCGAGTTTATGAATTTAAAACCGCACACATTTGGCATATCACGTGCCACATTAGTCGCCATGTCACTTACCACGTTTAAGATGTCACATCTGTTGTATCCATACCACTTATCACACTTGCCACGTCAAATTATAAAATATTTCTTAAATATTAATTAATATAAAATGTAAATATTAATAACCATTTAATATTACTAATTATTGTATGATAAATTTGATAGTACTAAAATTATATTATATTTTTAATTTAATATCTAATTTAAATGGTTTTTAAATTTTAATTCATTCTCATTAATGAATATCAAATTTTTATTTATACTTTAAATTATTAACTTAAATATTCATAATTTATGTTTTAGTTTTAACATTATTTAGTACTATTTATTTTATTTTATTTTTAATGTTAATAAAGTTATATAATTAGTCAGCAACCACGTCAGCCATGTAATAAGATGGTATGCCGTTGTCATTTAATACCTATAAATTGCATGAAACCAAAATGATAAATATTGAAAATAAGAAGTATCAATTTTGAAACCATAAAAACCAAATTTAATAAACTTGAAAACCTCAACTATGTACATGAAGTTTTTTCTTTTAAAATTTATGTTTCTGCTTATGCTAATAATTTGTAGGAAGAGGACGGCCACAAAAGTGTTGAAAAGAAACTAAAGATTGATCATGGCACATGATAGACTACGTGAAAACACATAGTAAACATTGAATATAATTTTTTAGTTAAAATGTTAATATGTTACAAAACCAAGTTCAATAGTGACCAAGAATTCATGCATGTAAACCCACTTAGTGTGTGTTCGCTTTGGTTTTTAGCATTTGCTTTTTGTCATAAGAAGAGGCGGGAGCCTAACACACATTCACATGTGCACCCTCATCGAGTCAACCATCCACCAACAACAGTGATGAAGTGCCCTACCATTGAGCTTTATTCTTTTCTTTTTCAAAAAGATAAGACAATTCACTACAATTGCACAAGAGTATGTAGCTCCAACATAGCTCATGCTACAAGCATGGAAACTTTAGTTGTGACATAAGCATGCCATATGAAATTAGCAAATGAAATATTAACTATGTCGATTACTATTATTAATGTAAATATTTTATTAAATATAAAATACTTCAAATCTCTACCATTGATTTTAAAGATTTAATGATAAAAATATTCAAATCTCCATTAATGGTTTGTAGCATGATCTCCTTTTAAAAGTTTGACAAAAGCGAGATTAAGAACAAGGTTAGCATATATGGCAGACTGATGTTCATTTTGCCAGCCTTGAGGCTCTTATCGGGGAAGGCTGTTAGGCAAAAGGTACGAGTAATGAGACTTAGCTCGAGCGTGGAGGCAATGTTCATAAGAGGCGTACTCCTTACCTGTCTGCCTAGTAGCCATAAACCCTTTCCACTAAATATATGCCAACCCCACCACATCTAAGTTTTAGATCTAAAACCACCTGGCCGGTATCATCATGCTTGAAATAATATTAAATAAGCTCATGTATTTCCGGTTATGGCATTAAAACCATCAAATATTCTCTCTCTCTCTCTCTCTATATATATATATATATAAAACCGGGCAAGTTGTTTCAAGATTCGACATGAACGGACAAGATTGCGTATGCTAGTGCAGAATGTTGCTTGCACACCGGTGGAATGCTTGGTGCATTGGTTGGGCCAGTGGTCTGACGTGTATCTTGGCCTTTTGCAACTTTGTTCTTTTTTATTCAAAACTTCCTTTATTCTTTTGAGTATATATATGTATATATATATATATATGTATATGTATATGTATATGTATATATATATATGTATGTACATATATATATGTATGTACATATATATATGTATGTACATATATATATATGTATGTACATATATATATATGTATGTACATATATATATATGTATGTATATATATATATATATGTATGTATATATATATATGTATGTATATATATATATATGTATGTATGTATATATATATATATATATATATATATATATATATATATATATATATATATATATATATAGAGAGAGAGAGAGAGAGAGAGAGAGAGAGAGAGAGACTATCTCATCAAATGAAACAAAGAACGAAACCGTAGGGCTGCCTAGGTACGATAATGTGATACACACGGACCGTCTTCCTTTATTCTTTTGAGTATATATATGTATATATATATATATATATGTATATGTATATATATATATATATGTACATATATATATGTATGTACATATATATATGTATGTACATATATATATATGTATGTAGTATGTACATATATATATATGTATGAGAGAGATGTATGAGAGAGAGAGAGAGAGAGAGAGAGAGAGAGAGAGAGACTCAGTCTCATCAAATGAAACAAAGAACGAAACCGTAGGGCTTGCCTCTTGTCGCCAGGTACGATTTTAATGTGATTACACACGGACCGTCCATCTTCCATTTTCTGCTTCCATCTTAGTGTTAATGTAAATATATGCATAAGTTAGGCTATTTAAGTCGAATAAGTTAACAAATTTTGTTATGCTTTTCAAAGATATGCATGAAACGAGCTATCATTTGTAGGCTCTTCCAAGATCATATGTCCATAAGAATTTGGGGACCATTTGCTCGTAAGTTTTTGAGCAGGAGTCCAAAGAACGTCGAAAACTAACTTGACCCGACTGTGTTACGACTGGTTCATCAGCCCTAACAAGTAAGAAGCTGTGCTTTTGTTCCTTCTCTCTTTTCTTTTCTTACTTCTTACTTGAAGATTCAAGTACTTGTTCTGTAAAATGATTAAGAAATAAGTTGCTGTAAAACTTTTTTTTAGAAAAAACCACTTTGTTTTTTCAAGACCTGTCTGGTTTTGCAATTTTACTGATATTTGGGCTGTTATTATATTGTTTTTATATGAAGAATAAGCAAGTTTTTGCTTGATTCTTGGTTTAGTCCTAGAACGGTTCGAATCAAGTGAATGGATGAGCTGGTTCCATGTTTAACATGGTTCTCCGTTTACCCTTTCAATTGGCTTTGTGTAAAGCTACGATCGAGGACCAAAGTTTTGGGAAACAATACTTATCAAATAAGTTATGCATATGAAAGATAAGTTATGTCAAAGATATGCATGAATGCATTAGGTTCTTTCCACTGATTCTTCGGTGCCCCTAAAAAGTATGAAGTTGTGATTTGGTTCCTTTTTTCCTGTTTGAAATTAGATTCACGTATTTTGTTTGTAAAACTGAGGGTGACGTACATGTTAAATTGTTTTATATTTAGAAATAAGTTGCTTGGATAAATAAGTTTTAACAAACGATGAGTATATGGGAATCGCATTGCTTTCTGATTCAAAAGTTCTATCAAAAGAGGCATTATGTGTGTGGGTTTGATTATAACTATAACAATAACTATGTATATGTATATAAAGAAAGAAAGAGACCGAGGGAGAAAGAGGGAGAGAGGTGGCTTATGCTCAAATGCCCCATGAGTACCACATTATATATATAGTGGCGGACCCAGGATTTTTCTTGGGATGAGGCATACTTGTATGAGTTATAATTGCTTATTTACTTATTAATAATATTATTTTAAAATTCTTCACGGACTTGATTAATTGATCTTGTAACATAATCTTATGATACTATTGATACTTTTAAAATTTGTTGATAAAGTCAATAGCTTAACCATTAACATCAACGTCAAATGAAATATAAATAACTTTAACATCAAGACATAAAATTCAGATTAGTAACTTGTTTAATTGTTTTTGAATAAAGAAAGAAACCTTATTTCTAAGAAAATTAAAACTTTAACAGTTATGTAAGATATACAATAACACAAAAACTTCTTTGCAATGAAACTGTGTTAAAAAGAGGATAAATGAAAAAGAAAACATTGAACCAATGTTACATGAACAAAACTATAAAAGAATAAACCAAAACTAAAAGCACAAGACACAACTTCTAAGAAACAATACCAAGTATCGTTCATCATGACAATTATAAAAAAAAAGTTTAGAAAATGACAACAACACTCAGGTAACATGGAATTCATCATACATATTCCCGTAGTTGTTCTTGACATAAACTCAACCTTCAAAGGAATCATGCCCAACGTACATGTTTGAGGATCACCTGCACAAGTGTAAATTTTTTAACTAAACCAACAAAATTGTATAGCTTGCAAAATTGTGTGCTCTATAAACATATGGTTATCTTGTGAGATGAATGTGTGACAAAATACTGCCAAAAGAAAGTTAGCAATAATAAGACTACAAGTCTAAAACCTAAATAATTTAACCAACTTATATCACCATAAAAAGAAACATTGAACATGATACTGCAATGCACAAAAGATGAAAGGATTAAGAATGAAATGCTTAGACTTATCACATTTTTGACACCCACCTACATAGTCGATAGGTGTAACATTGGATTTGGCTATTTTTGGCAGTAAATCCATAGAAAATGAGAAGACATACCATATTTCCGGATTCCATGGATATGTTACCTAAAAGATAAAAATGTATACGTTAAAGATAAGATCAAAAGCTTGTAATGGAAAGCCTAAAACATAAAAGATAAGGATGACAAAGCTGGTTTTTACATAAAGTTTTTCACTATAAATACTATAGCGAATACAATAGAGGTAGAAAAAAAAATGAAGAAAAAATACAACTAATTTTTTCTGGTAATCCGTCTAATGACTCAAGACTCCGATGAAGATCCTTTATGAAATAAAACAACCCATTAGTGGTATCGGAGCGAGGCTGGCAAGAATCTACAAAACAAGTACGTGTTAGTGTTTAAAAAATAAGTGAAGAGAAAAAATATGCAACAAAAAAATTTTCATATGAAAAACAAAAGTAATAGAGGACAAGGTCTCACCTGATTGTACTCTGTTTAAAGCTAATAGAGAAGGGATTTAAAATAAAAAAAGAGAGAAAAGGAGAAATACTCCCTAAGATTGCTGGAAAAAGTCAGACTAACCATTAAAAGCCACCTCATAGGTGGTTAGAGTATGTCAAAAAAAGGTACAGTTAGAAAGACAGTTAGAAGTCACTGGGTTTCAGGTGACCTCAAACTCGAAAACAATTGAAAGTCATTGACACAGGTGGCCTGAGACTAATCATCGACAAAGGAACCAAAAAAATGGTTGGAGAAGACGATCAACTCTCCCTCTTTCTCCTTCCTCGCTCTCCCTATTCTCTCTCTCTTCCCATCTCTCCACATTTTCTTAAGTTGAAAATCGCATACGATTTTTGTTAAATCTGTAATGCAAAACCATAATTTTTTTGAAAATCGCTAGAGTAAACCACCTCCATCACGACTTTGAAAAAATCGACATTTTTCAAGAAACCACCTCGAGCGGCGGAATGAAAGTTTGTTTTGCCCTCGGTTATTCAATAAAATAATGAACTTTCACGAGGTAAAATTACAAAAAAGTAAAAATTTTAAAGTCAAAAGATGATTTTGCCCTTGAATGGATGAATGAATTACGTAATCGTTATTGAACATTCAAATATTTACAAGGTTGCCATTAAGCCAAAGGACGATTCTACCTCTATCTTCAAGTGGAATTACAGATTTGGACAAAAGAGCAAAATTACTATTTTATTCCTGAATAGTTTCCTAAATCTCTAAAAATAAGGCATAATTTTACTCTTTTGTCCTTAGTCATTTTGGATAATTATCAAACCAAATCGATGGATAAAATTACCGGTTTACCCCTCAAATTTTAGATAAATTATAGTAGAAGGTAATAAAGGATAATTACATATTTGTCCCTAGGTTGCTTCTAAAATAACAGAATCAGATTGAGAATATAAAAAAATGGTACCTAAGTATTGTGAAATTACTTTTTGGTACCTAGAGTTATTTCTAGTTTAACACTTTGATATTTTACAAATTTCTTTTTATTGGTTAGCTATTAGTTATTTATTATATATTGCATGTTAATGTTTTACTTTTAGATCGTCTTATTACTATTTTTGCCAAACAATTAAAAATAACACAATTAAGTTACATGTCTAACTGCTACTACATAAATACAACTCTTACAAAATGAAAGAAAGAGATAATGTAGTAAAACTCGTGAACCAAATACTGATAATGATAAGATACTTAGCTGTAACAAAATCGATGATCCTAGAAGCTATGCAAATATTCACTATCCTAAACAATCTTCCACTATCATGGAATATGATTGCCACTACCCTTAGATTAGGGACTGAAAAGACTTTTCTGAATTGTCCTTGAAACTATAAATTGAAGAACACATGAATAAAAAAAAGAAAATTAAATTGCTAATAACTCAAGATGAGATGTGGTCAAGCTCTAAACCTAACCAAATAAAGATAAATAAAACAAGAAGTTTGACAAGAATAACAAGAAGACTAACCCAATCTTTTAAGAAATTATAGGAAACTATTTCTCCTATCAAATGCTTCAATTGTGGAAAGATGGGGCACTAAAAGAGAGATTGCGATAACAAAAGACTAACGGTGAAAATACCCAACAATGCGATCAAACAGAGAAGTATAACATAATCTGTATGATTTCTAAATGCCTCTACATAGACGCCTAATAACTAGTTGGTGAATTGATTTAGGAGCAATAATACATATCTCAAACAACAATGAAGGGGCTATAGACCTAAAGAAATATAAACTAGGAGAACATTGGGTATATATATAAAATAATACTTTCTTAAATGTCTTTAGGGTTGGGTCCTTTAGGATAAATATACAATAAGTACAACTTGGTTTCGGTCTCTAAGAAAGGTTTTAAAGTCAAGTTTGTCTCTAACAAGGTAACTGTGGGGAAGTATGGAAGGATAACTTTCTCGGAAATGTTTGATGTTGAAAATTGAATATTAAAAGTAAACATCAATGAAAATTATGATTATTCTGCTTATATTGATTGTGCCTTTAATGTTGATGTGAACGTATGACACAAATGCTTAGTGCATATAAGTTTGAAAAAGTTGAGAAAATTATCCAACTTTAACTTCTTACCTCGATTTCAGAAAAATACTTTTAGTGATTCTCAAGCATATATATATAAGAGAAAATGAAATGAAAAATATTTTTCAAAGATATAACTAGGGCAACGACCTTATTGAAGATCATTTACACTGATTTATGTGGACCATTTACAGTGAGGTAACATTGACGTAAGGTTTATTTTATAATCTTAATCAATGATTATTTGATATATATATATATATATATATATATATATATATATATATATATATATATATATATATATATATATATCTGAGGCACTTGAGGTATCCAACTAACTAGGGCATACAATCAAACTCTTAAGGTCTCATCGAGGTGTAGAGTATACCTCTACAAAATTTTTAGAATTATTTAAGGACTTTGGTATTTCAAAATAAATTACAATGTATAGGATACCTTAATAGAATGGAGTAGCAAAAGGATACAACAGGACCTTATTAAATATGACAAGGTCTGTGTTAATTGATTCTTCTCTACCAAGGATATTTTAGAGAGAATCAGTAAATACAATCGTATATATACTAAACAGAGTACTATGTAAAGTTGTATTCTCTAAACCATATGAAATATGGTTTGAAAGAAAACCACACATAGGTCATCATATCTTAGGGATAAGCTAGACAACAAGTTCTTGAGATGTGTATTCATTGGATATCCTAAAGGTTATAAAGAATATCAATTTTATCAAAAGGACCATGAATTAATAGAAAGTAGGGATGTTAAATTTTTAGAGGAGTCTAAAAATGAAATCTTTGATAATAATGATGAATGTGTTGATGATCTAGATTTATCATCATTTAAACCCATAGATAATGATAATTTTTTAAACAAATTGAAACTTTAAGTGAACATAAAAAAACTAGGGTCTCACAATCCTATTTAAGGGATTATGAGAGAAAGTGTGCAATTCGGTAGATTTAGATGAGCTAACTGATGACATTAGAAGGATATTGAATCATCTGAATTGTCATATTGAGAAAATCCATGGATGAAGGAATTAGATCTATTAAGAAAAACCAAGTCTAAGAATTGACTGATTTACCAAAATGAATGAAAGTTATAAGCTGTAAATGGGTTATAAAAAAGAAATATAAAGTCGATGGATCTATCGACAAGTTTGTGATAAGGTTGTTTGCAAAGGGATTTTCGTAAAAGGAGGAGATAGATTATGTTGAGACATATTCCTCTGTTACGAAATTTGCATCCATAAGAATAATTCTGGTAATTTCAGCATATTATGATTTGAATTTTTATCGTTTAGATATAAAAACTGCTTTTCTAAATAAACATTTAGTTGAAATCTTATTTATGCAACATCAAGAAGGATACAATGTTAAAGGCTAAAATGATAAAGTATATAGATTGAAAAAATCATTATATGTTCTTAAACAGTCACCTCGTCAATGATATTTGACTTTTCAAAATATCATAATTGAACTTGGGTTTGTAGCTAATGAACTTGACAATGGTGTATATGTTTGGAATAGTGAGATCTATTTTGTCATTCTATCATTATATGTAGATGACATATTATTGACTGTGAATGACCATGAGATGAGTGTGAAAACCAATCATAATTAAACTTAAGGTTTAAAATGAATGACATAAGAAAGGCATCTTATATTCTAGGAATAAAGATTTATGGAGATAAAGAATTTAAACTCTTATGCATAAATCAAGAGAGAGATATAAACTATATTCTTAAGAAATTTAAAATGGGTGAATGCAAGCCTATAACTATATCCATTATAAAAGGGGTCAAATTGAGAAAGGCTCATTCTCCCAATGAAGGAAATAAGAAGCCTAATGTTTCTTATGTGTTATGTGTTGATGTATGCTATGTTGTCTACAGGACATGATATCATATTGGTCTTGTAATTAAATATCAAAGTAATCCTAGTTGGTAGCATTGGATAGTCATGAAATGCCAGTCACTATCTACCCCAAGCATCTAAATGACGGCCATTTTTAAAAGATCATACAAATAAACATAGCAATAAAAATAACATGCTTATTGAAGTTTCATGGGAAAAGCCAAAGGAAGGATGGGTGAAGCTATATTTCGATGGTTCACACAAGATGAGCCCTTCTATAAGATCTAGTATCGGGGGCTTAGTGAGGGATCGTCATCGTATTTTTTTTATTGGGTTTTACTGAATCGGTCGACTCAAGTGCGAGTGCTTTGAGGGCAGAGATACTGACTTTTTATAGAGGGGTTCACTTAGTATATGAACATGGATGGAAGAAGTTGTGGATCGAAGGAGATAACAACACCTTAATTGATAACCTGTCGACTGAACTATGGCCTCTCATTGACGAAGCTCAAGCAGTCATAAATGATATCATTAAGCTCTTGATGAGCTTCGAGAATTAGAGATGCTCCCACATATACAGAGAAGGGAACAGGTCTGCAGATATGTTGGCTTTCTTAGGAAGATGAGCCGAGAAACCTTTGATATGGGAAGACGAACCCCTTATGGAAATAATCTCATATTTTGAAGAAAGAATCTGATGGAATCAAAATTAAAAGACTGGTAAAGAGATCTTCGCAAAATAACTGATCAAGCATTATTTATTGTTTTCCTTCTGGCTCATGCTAGTAAGACATTGTAACAATTTCAAATTAGTGGATCGAAGCTCTTCCGTGTTTTTTCCCTTCAAAGGGTTTTCCACGTAAAATCTGTGTGTAGTGCATGCTTATGTTTTTCCCTTCAAAGGAAACTCCAATCCAAAACTTGAAACGCATAAAACCTCGTCTTCTTCTTTCTCTTGAAATGCGAATCGGTTTCTGTGATTGTGTTTGTTTCCGAATAGAGTTATAAAATCAGTTGTTTAAGCTGCCCTGCGCGTGCTTATGACTTGACTTGTTTTCTAGAAGATGCTTCTGAGAATACAATCAAATACATAATATCAGGCTACACGAGCTCGAACTACAGATGATCAGCTTAGGTAGGATCTATGATCTTGACGACCCTGGGTGCATCCATCTTATTAGTTAGGTTAGTATATCTTCATCACACACATACACGCACACACCATATATATATATATATATATATATATATATATATATATATATATAAAGAGAGAGAGAGAGCTTAATAAACTGGCCACTTTGTAGGTTTAGCCATCCTGAAAAATCTCAAGCATCCATCTTTTAACCTTTATATAATATATACTTATAGAGAGGGAGTAGTAATTGCATGATATTTAAATTGCATGATCTTACTAAAATATTTCTATTGTTCAATCTTTGGGAATAATGATAAGGTTTGAATTACTTTGTGATGGTTCATTTAATGTAAAGTATTATGATGATACTTTTAATTTAAATCTCCATCATTAATCTCAAATATCGAATGGTATAATGATAAGGCTTGAATTACTTTATGATGATTCATTAAATGTAAAGTATTACGATGATACTTTTAATTTAAATCTCTACCATTAATCTTAAAGATTGAACGGTGGATATGTTTATATAAGATTACGCACGGAGATACATTATGTATTTATCACCTTTTCTATATATATATATATCAAAGATCGAACTACAGATGATCATCTTAGGTAGGATCTATGATCTTGACAATCCTGGGTGCATCCATCTTATTAGTTAGGTTAGTATATCTTCGCACACCATATGGCGAGCTTAATAAACTGGCCACTTTATAGGTTTAGCCATCCTTAAAAATCTCAAGCAACCATCTTTTAACATGGATGGTTGGTGAGTTCAAAAGCTAAAAGTATATATGTATGCGAGAGAATTAAGTATGCTATAAAAACTACATATTTACCTTTTTTCAACTTTTGAACTCAACCGTCTTCTATTGAGATGTATGGTTGTGATTTTCAAGGATAAAACAAGTAAACACACACACACACACACACACACACACACACACACATATATATATATATATATATATATATATATATATATATATATAGAGAGAGAGAGAGAGAGAGAGAGAGAGAGACTGAATCCCACTTCGTTGCTGGATTTGTGAGCTAAGTTGAAAAGGCTTACCATGCAGTAAGCTCAAATTAGATCACCACAAAAAGACCGAAGAGGTTGCAGCTCATTTGGGGCAGCCAAAGGCGTAAATGTGCCGTCAGTCAAGAACACATGATAGCCACTCACACACAAAAACGCAATACATTAGGTGCAAGGTTTTGTTTCCCTTACGTTCTGCCGTTAGACTTGGAACCAGCTAGGCAAGATGAGCATTGTGCAGCTTGGAATTCACCACGTCAATGAAATGGCTTATTTATCGAACCCATACCATGTGGCTCATGGTTCTCTTCTTATCGATGTCAATCAACTCCATGGTTTTTGCTTGCATGCACGCATCTGTGGAAGGGAAAGAAGGTATATATATATATATATATATATATATATATATATATATATATATATATATATATATGCTGTATTTTAAAGTCAAAATGGAGTCTTCTGCAGTTATATAAATGACATTGGTTGGCTAGCACTCCATTAAATATTTGTAAAGCTTTTGTCTGTGCAGTAGCGGAAGATGGTGATTGTATCAACACCAACAAAGTGATAAACTGAAAATATCAGCCAACAATGGTGCTATTTAGAGGGAGTTTTAAGAGAACAAATATAATCTAAACCAAATGCAGCACAAGTTCAGCACCTTTCCCATAAGAAAAATCCTTGGCACATATTCTTTATGTTCCAATCATTGCAATGGTATTTATTCCCTTGTTTTGACTTTCATTAATGAGTTTTATTTAAGGGAGGTTCATCTAAGTCTTCAATTGTTAAAATCATAGGGTCTGACCCTAATTACACCTATGTTTCTTTCACATCTTAAACCCTTATTTTTCTGATGTATGACTAAGAAAAACCACTTTTAGATGGGTTGAACAACCCGACATACCGCTCGGACCCTCGGCCGGAAGGACCCATTTCGAGCATCAAGTTGCGTAAGTGTGTAGCCCCCATAAAATCAAACCCTTGATTGCCTGACTAGCAGCAGAAAATTGAATATTTTCTTCTGTTTTTTGCATATGAAATAGGCATTCAACTCGTCCCTTGATTGTTAATTTACTATATACATTATGATTTCGAGGAAATATATGCCTTCATGCTGCTTAATTTGGTCACCACATATGAAAAACAATTAAGCTTGATCTGTTCATAGGTTTGTCTAATCTTCTAAGAAGAATATTAAGCATAGTATATGCGTTATTCTTCTCTTCTACCAGTGGAACCAAGATGGCCTTTAGTCAATCCATCTTTTCATATTACAAAGAAGCAGTTGCACAAATTTCATGGCTTCAATTCGGTGGCAGGCCTAGAAAATCATTTAGGGTAGAGAAAATGGCCCACCGTCATACAATCAGTAGTAGAAGGTAAGAATGGCAATTTCAACCCGTCTTTAGGGTAGGGGAGGAGTAGGGCTTAAGATAAACCCGTTCTGATAAATATAGAGTAGGGTTTAAGATAAACCCGTTCTGATAAATATAAACATGTACACACACAAAGTATATATTTTACATGTATATATAGAGCATATTATGTGTTTTCTTATAAAATTATGATATTAATTGAATCTTTTTAATTATATTTTTTATAGGTTGAATTGAAGTGGGGTGAGTATACTTGAGTGGGTGTGGGTTAGGCGCATGGTTTGATTCCCAAGACCCATGGACTGGGGCGGAGCTAGATCGGGGATCAAAGTCCCGTCCCTATTCCTGCGACAGAGACCAAGAAGCCTTCGTCCCCATCCTCATGTCCTCACAAGTCCTCGTGGGGACCCGAGACCTGTCAAACACACGTTGAAGCATATTTTTATATATGAACTGAGATCCTAATTTATGCAAAATATATCTAAATTTGAAAAATGACTATGAATTCACGAATTCAAAAAAAGGTGACATTCAAACATATTATACTGGTTTATGCTTTCCTTTACAACTAAGCCCAATCCATATCCTGCATTCTAATTCAACAATGATCTTTCATTCATGTTGAACATCATGATCTCGAGTTTCCAAAGCATTTAATTTTATCTTTCTTTTGTATTGAATGTCATGTCTTGGAGGATTGAAAAGAAATAATAAAACACTTGTTTTTGCAGCACTAAATATTGATATCAAATGGACTAGGAATCTGTCAGAAAAAGCTCCGTCGTGATCACGGCTTGTCTCACCGTTAGAGACCGATGAAGGCCGAAAAAGTTTTGATTCTAATTTTGGTCTCATCTCATTCCATGTGCAAAACCCACTTATATATATAATGAGAGAGAGAAAGGTACAAAATTAATGCCTTTGAGATTCCCAAGCTTTAGAAAAAGAAAGGCATCTGTCCCACCGAAGATTCTAATCTAGTATCAACGACGTGCTCACCTCTACCTATCATGTCTTAAATTATTCCCTTCAATTTGTAAAAAATAATTATTTCTGAATAAATAAAAGAATAAATTTCTGCAGCTTCAGTTGTATATATATGGGGCACTGCATTGATTAATAAGTTATAAAGGCAGCTACAATGAATGGCGAGGCTGACATGGAGGATCTTCATCTTAATTTATGCTTTGACTTCCCTAAGTTTGATTAGACTTTCCAATTTAATTCTCACTCTTCATTCTTGCTGGCTATTGGTGAAACCCCTTCACATTATTTTTTATTCTCTCTCTCTCTCTCTCTCTCTGTCTCTCTCTCTCTCTCTCTCTCTCTCTCTCTATATATATATATATATATATATATATATATATATATATCAGAGTTCATAAACTAAGCAAGGGAGCCTTTACTGCCTCTTCTAGAAATCTACCCCACACGTCTTTTCCATCTGGTGTCCACATGAACAGATAAAGAACAGTAGGCATTGAAATTGTCCTGAAAAAAAAACTTTTACTCAAAACCATGAATGAAGTTGCATCACATTATCATGAAATAGTGGTATTAATGCGCAAAGGGCTCACCCTTTTCATATAAGCAAGCTGGTTTAGGTAGAGGCTCACAGTCTGGGTATCGAACTCGGGACCTTCAACTCAGAGGCTTTCTACTCAACCAGGATAGTTGCAGCTCCTTGTGCCAAAGAAACTATTGCACAACGAGCAATAACTTACCTCATTGGTGCACTTATGAACTTTTTGGGGTGAGGTACACTTGTAGTTCGAGTAAGACATATTTGTATTTCATGTCGATAGAGCACTTGTATTTTCTATACACAATGAAGGACCCAAGAATTTTGCAGATTTTGAGTAAGGTGCATGCTTCACCTCGCCCTAAAGTGGGTCTACTACTGGCTCACCTGGTTAGGACATCAACACACAAGTTAAAGGTCATGAGTTTGATTCGCAAGGCATGCATCTAGATCCAGCCTCTCCATTGTACCCAAGAAAAAAGCTAGTGAAAAAAATATTTGGGAGAGGGTTTTACCTCCTTATACTGGCATCTACAATTAGTTCAAAGTTCTTGAATGTTTCGGGGTGCATTTGGGTTGGAGTTAATTTGAGGGAAAGAGGACTCAGTGTTACCCTATAGCTCAAATTCTCACTTGGTCTCCAGTTTAAGAATTCTCATATTCTAGTCTGTTTACAATCAACATCTTCTCGTGTGGGAATTCCAATTGAGAGGCAGGTTCTTTCTTTCTTTCTCACACTAAGTGAGAACAAATCACTAAGCATGTAAACATTAGATTAAATTCTTGGGAATTATGAAACCTGTTTGCTTGAATTCCTAAGAATTATTGAATCATGATTGTTGAAATGGAATCCCATGAGAGGCAGGTTCTTTCTTTCTCACACTGCCACAATCCAAAACATAGGAAAGTCAAATTATTCATTAAATCATTTTAGTGCCAAAGCAAAATTATATCCATTTAAAACATCGGAAAGTCAAAACTTATATCAACATGATTCCATATTTTCATTTGTGAAGAGCTCGGTGGTCTATGCTGATCGAAAAATCTGGATTAGATGTATTAAACATGTTATTTGGTACAAATGCATTAGTTAGTCCAAATGCATTGAACTTCTAATTCATCAACTCAAACCTCCTTTCAGTTATCTAATGTATGTTACCCTGTTATACATATATGCTCTGCTCATGTTCTCTTTCTTGTTTAAATTACCAACTAATCCAAACATGGCACACCCACGTTCTTCAGTGCTCCTGTAAGTCTCCTCTTACATCAGTAATGCGTTAATCCGATGGACGATACATTATTATGGGATCTACCTAGTTCATATAAACGAAACAATATTTGGAAGGTGAGATGTTTGGATCATGGATGCACCTGATCCAATCCCTAAGCATGCTTGGGCGAGAATAGTACTAGGATGAGTGACCTCTTAGAAAGTCCTCGTACTGCACCCTCTAGCTGACCCTATTTAGTGTATGAAAAGTCTTAGATACGGCAAAGAAAGGACAATGAGAAGGCCAAAGCAAGATGCACTCCCCATGTATCAAACCAATGGTTATATGAGTCAATTCCCTAACCAGGTGAGCTTGTGTTAGTTGTGCTTGCATAGAAAGTCTTTAAGAACATAAAAGATCAATGGTTGGCAATGCCTCGAAACTTATTAGCATGGAAAACCATCATTTTGTATGGAAAGATGAATCAAGATTTAAATTAATCATTCTCACTAATATAAGTTTAACATTCTCACTGATTATATTAAAATAAATCAAATTAAAAAGATCTATTTAAAGTTGGAAGACTTGGAGGCACAAAACGAGCCCAATTCAAATTGTCATCTAATGACATTGTTGGTTTCTTTGGATATATCATTTGTTTGGTAGTTGAAACCATCTAGTATGAAGCACCATTGCATGATAGAGATGCTCTTCAAGGCCTCAAGGGGAGCTATCACAGTGCAAAGGGTCTCTCAAGCTAAACAACTTGTCAAGGGTTTGAGTAGTAGTGGAGGCAAGGAGGGGTCTCTAGGGGTCATGACCCCTCCCCCCTATGAGGTTCATATGCCTCAAAGAAAATTCTGTTTAACCCCCGGTTGTGATAATGTCATGGTGCTTTTAGGATTTTTATCTTGGCTTTGCTTCTAGGTTCGTCCCATGAACACTTTCTCTTTCTTCACTGGCTCAAGGGGAGGACACTAGCACCGTTGCTGTTAGTGGGGAGTTTGACTTTCAAGGATGTATGTGTAGGTGTGGGTGTTAGGCTTCGGCCTCTTATTGTAAAAAAGAAGACTTATCTTAGGTTTCTGGGTGAAGGTCATTTACTAGGACTTTTATTCTGTGGTGGGTTTGAGATGTAAATCAAAAAGGGAATTAGAGCCATCCATCATCATTTTTTTATGAGGCTAGGAGATGTATCTCGATCATGCATCGCTGTTTCATAAAAGTTTGGCAATGTATCCCTAAGTCCTGTCTATCACACGGTTGGTAGAAATAGCTGAACATCTCCTTCCCTAATAGTTAATAACCAAGTACGAAATAAGTCCCTGTGGGTCATTCCCCTCGTGCTCGTGTCTCTCTCTCTCTCTCTCTCTCTCTCTCTCTCTCTCTCTCTCTCTCCTCCTTCTTCTTCTTGGTTACAAACCCCAACTTGCAGCTGAATCAGAGGGCCCAGCCGATCCAACTAACGCTCTGGGTGCTCACATCTTGCTGTTGAATTCTTAATTTCCATCAGTTATGTAGATTAGTTGTGCACCCAGAGTCTTGTTACCAGGAAAAGCTTAAGTTTTCATATCATGGTGTTAGAAATCTTGAATAAAGATCACTTTGAATCGCCAAACTACCTCCATCCACCGATTTTGAAGAAACACAAAGCTCTCTACCTTTGCTGCAGAAATTTAGGTGCTGTACTAGCATTTTTGTTACCATTCCCCCCCCCCCCCCCCCTCTCTCTCTCTCTCTCTGACTCCACAATTTTGCCTTGAAAATTGAAATCGCAATCAACGAGTTTATTGGTTTCCTCACTCTTCAGTGGAAATGTAAAATCGCCAATGGCGACATCATAGATCAGTAAATGATAATTCATATTTTCAGTACGTTTACCTAGTTTAAATTCATTAGTAAAGTAAAACATTTGCTAAAATCCCATAATGGTAGTTATCTTTTAAAATATTTGGCTAACTTGGTTGAAGAACCTGGTTTTATATAATATTATATATATAACTGCTTGTTTTGAAAGCCACACGATTCGTCTATTTGGTAAAGAAATCCTCACCACGGTGTGCTACTGAAAAAGAGGAAAGAAGCCGTTTTCTCTCTCTAGGAAACCTCTCTTTATGGTGAGCAGGAGTCACCTTCCCTGCTCTTCTCTCCATCCGTTCGGCGTCCAGTAACAAAGTGAGCACCATACCAAACAACAGTAACAACACGAGCAATGGCTTGAAACTCTTTTCCATGCCTCTCCTTGGTAAGAATGAGGAAGCCTCTCCCGAGAATCTGCATTACGCCGATTCTTACTACGATACGGAACCGACTATGCTGGCTTCTCAACTTCGTCAACACCAGATTTCCAGCGAAGGAAGGAGTTCTCCCGGTGTTAGGCCGCCTCTCGGCTTGCTGCAACTTAACACCGCGGATTTGGCAGTCGACCATTCTCAATTCTTGAACTCTCGTCGGCGTCGGCGAATTGCGTCGACGATGTTGCCGGCGGGAGTCTGCCGCACCTGCCTTTGAGTCTCAGCCAGGGTGGTAGTCACCCCGATTCTTCTTCACCGGACTATCACCTTGTTGAGAGATCGAGAGAAGATGTTGAAACTTCGTTCAATACTAACGTAAGATTTCCATGTTTCTTAATTTTGATTTGTTGGCGTTTCTTGTTTTCTAGTCTTCATTTTGCTTATGTTTGGGTAAGTTCATGGAATTCTGATAAATTTGTACAGAGTATAAAAGGTGCTTGCGTGCTGCTTCTGGGCAACATTTGTATAATGGGTTTCAGGCGGTTGGCAGTGCAGCAAACAATAATCAACATTTTCAGGTCTCTCTCTCACACATTCTCAAAACTATCAGGTTTTAAACATCTCTGTCTGAATTCCTTCGGTTGTCTTTTCTGCCTTGGAGAAAGAAGCCTAAAGACAACCGAAGGAACGAACGTTCGTTCTATCACCTATCATAGAACTATGAAGGAGAGAGAATTATTGTGAGTTAAGTCCTAACATTTTAGAAGGTCTCTCTCTCTCTCTCTCTCTCTCTCTCTCTCTCTCTCTCTCTCTCTCTCTCTCTCTCTCTCTCTCTCTCTCTCTCGTAGCGTATGCACCTTCTAAAATGTATTTTCCTAAAACAGAACTATGAAGGAGAGAGAATCAAGGAACGAACGCAACTCTAGCTTCTGGTGGCACTGCTCCTTCAGGGCCAAGGGTGAGAGCTCGACGTGGTCAAGCTATCGACCCGCATAGCATTGCTGAAAGAGTAAGCAGCTGTCTCTAATGTGTGACAAACTAATTAAGTGTTGGAGCCTCGTTCTCATTTAGTTCATCGTCATCTGTTATTCTTTTTGTTGTGGGTGTTGTCTCAGTTGCGGAGGGAGAGAATTGCAGGAAGGATGAGGTCATTGCAGGATCTGGTTCCTAACGCTAATAAGGTTCTTTGTGAATTGTAATCTGTAAATAGTGGTCACTTATATCATATTTTAGATGGAAGTTGTTGGTTAAAATAGTTAATCGCGTAATGCAGACAGACAAGGCTTCCATGTTAGGCGAAATCATCGATTATGTCGAATTCCTTCAACTCCAAGTCAAGGCATCTCTCTCTCTCTCTCTCTCTCTCTCTCTCTCTCTCTCTCTCTCTCTCTACAAACAATGCCAAAACTTGAGCTACCTGCATTATGCACCCCTCATCTATTGCTTCCCTGCCATTCAGGTCCTAAGCATGAGCAGACTCGATGGAGCGGATGCTGTTGCTCCATTGGTTGCTGACATTTCCTCTGCTGAAGTAAAAGAATCTTTCAGTATGTTATTTCGTTCTCGACTTACATTGTAAAAAATCGCCATCGGAGGGTAAAAGTCTATAAATTTAATGCTATTTTCTGGATTGCATTTTCCATTTCCTTGATCTCTTTAAGATCATCTCAGAAGATTAATGTGGTTGGACCTTGACCGGTCATGGTAATTGTGATCGATGAGCAGCCCCATCTAGAGTCCGTGCACGTTGGGACCCCTCCTTTCAAAGAAACGTTCTATTGTCAATTCCGCGCGGGGTACATAAACAAGCGACATTTAGCTGCTCTATATGTTGTCTGCTGTGTGGTTCAACCATCAAAGTTAACTACCATAAACACGAAAATGTGTGTGTGTGTGTGTGTGTGTGTTCAGCCTTGTTGTACCGTAGTTCATACTCATGAAGGTGTTTGCACATATGCACATGTATGCATGACCAAAAACAACAAGACAATCTGCAGTTGGTGCTTTTTTTCGTGTGTGTGTGTGTGTGGGGAGGGGGGGGGGGGTGGATCGTATTCTCTTTTGTTCTCCGTTTAATGTCAGAGTCTTTTTAGTTTTGAAGTATCTGTTCTTGTGATATTGTTAGTCCATATGGAGAGATTAACAATTATTTGGTACATGCTAATTAACAATGCAAAAGATTGTTGGAATGTTAAGGAGAAGCATCAGCCTTAATTCTGATCCAACGGCAACAGAGTTGGCTACGGCGGATAATGTAGCGTTAGCCGAGAACCAAGTAGTGAAGCTCATGGAGGAAGACATGGGCTCTGCGATGCAGTACCTGCAAGGGAAGGGTCTCTGCTTGATGCCCATTTCCCTCGCCTCAGCAATCTCCACAGCTACCTGCAACTCTAAGAGTTTTAACAATAACAGGACCACCAACAATGCTGGTGTAGTATCAAATTACTCTTTCTCAGCTAACAATGGTGGAGATGCTGCTAAAGATGCCACTATGCCAAATATTGTGGATCCATGAACAAGGATGATTCAAGGTGGTGGACCATTCTTTGAATTACACTTAACTAAGATGATACAAGTATAAGTAATTCAGGCATCAATTACACAATGTTTTATGCAGACAGTACCAAGCTTAGACTTGACTGACCTGCTTTTCTTACGTATTTACAATTATGCATTTTTTGGCGCATTATATCTTAATGGATTTAGTTTTTTTACATTGTTCTTAGCTTTTTTCTTTGCTGTTATCTGTTAGTGTTTTTGAGTTTTGAGAAGACAGTACAGCTAAGAGAGATTTTATGTGGAATTTGGTATATGCTGCGATACATACACAGAGAGAGAACAGTATACCCTGCGTGGAGTTCTTTCTTTTGTATGAAAGTGTGTGATAACAATGGTGATCAGTCAATGGATGGGAGGGAGGAAAGAGGAGTGAGGTGCATCATAGTGCAGGTAACTGAAGTTCTGGCATTGTTTGTAGCAGAGAGGAGAGAGAGAGAGAGAGAGAGAGAGAGAGAGAGAGAGAGAGAGAGAGAGAGAGAGAGAGAGAGAGAGAGAACAATGTAATCTAGGTAGAGTTGTTTCTTCAATACGAAAGGGTGTGATAATAATGGGGACTACTCAATGGATGGGGGGAAGAGTTGAGATATATACTATCCTGCCACTTATGTTTTATGCTTCTCGCCAAGAAGAGAAGATGCTTAAGTTATATATATATATATATATATATATATATATATATATATATATATATATATATATATATATATATATTGGTCCAAAAATAACGAATTAAAGCTCTGAAAGCCTATTTTAGTCAAAGGACCGAAATCATGTTGATCTGAGGCTATACTGGTTGTCGTGGCCATTAGTCTCCGGACGATCAGAAGCAAAACCATACTTCATGACACAGTGACAACAGTGGAATTCTTTCCATTTAATTAGAATTATAAGATAATACTCGAACTAGAAACTGTACAAGGCATCTTGAGATATCCCATGATCGTCAACAGGTTGGTACTGTTCCATCAACATTTCTCATAGAAATGTACCTTGGTCATCCTAAGCATTGCAGAGCACAAATTTTGCATGCAAAGCAGATTAACCCCCACAAAGAATGTATATACCGTGCTTAATTAACCTGAAATCTGGAAAAAAAAATCGATACCTTTTTTCTTTTGAGAAATGCTAGACAGACTGCCTCACCTGAATTTCAGCTAACTAGACTTTGCCTTAAAACAGAAAATCTCTCTCTCTCTCTCTCTCTCTCTCTCTCTCTCTCTCTCTCTCTCTCTCTCTCTCTCTCTCTCTCTCTCTCTCTCTCTTCTCTTTTGTCTCCAAAACCAATCTCCCTATTCTTACTCTCCATTGTCTCCAATTTGGTTCTGAAAGAACCAAGCTGAAAATTTTTGGTCTGGCTCAAGTCAAACACAACATATGAGAAGGCATTGACAGAATCAAAGCACCAAGACCCTTAGTGGACAACCCTTCTCAGCTTATAATCACATATGAGAAATCAAACCCTGGAAAGGCTCCCACAAAGGTGGTTGTTATAATGCCGGTGGACCTGAAATACACTTGAGAAATAAAACTGTAAACGCATGCGACCTCTCACCAAGAAGGAAGATCCGGCAACCAACGAAACCTAATGCTCGGCAAGACGGGAGGAAGATCAGTGTGATCTAACACTCCCTACCCCCTTATCACTTAGAAAAGGATCATTTCCATCTTGTGATTGCCGTTACATCTTCTGCTAGACTGCTTACAGCACCAACAAAGTTTCGCAGGCACATCTAAATCACAAGAAAACTTCAATCACATAATTTTTCAATAAAGACAGACACCCTTTCATAAGCATTGCTTCCACGTTTAGTTTATGCCAATACGCTTGGTTTTAGTCGTGTACTTAATGTATCCCAATTCATAAAAAAATCAAGGATGTAAGCCTGACAAGTACTTGGAGAGTCTTTGATTCTCTGATTCTCGAACCCATGGATCTCACCATGGACACTAGGTTGATCAAATTTCTCAATGTACTTCAGCACGGATCGGATCCTTGTCTTTGGAAGGTGCACAGCTTTTAGGTCTGCAGATCGTAACTAGGTGCAAAGAAGTGGGTCTGCATCAATAAGTGGGTCTGCATCAATTCCCTCAACTCAGTCCATCTCTGCATTCATGGCTTGTACCCATTGGTCATGACTGGTTGGTGGTATAAGTTGAGGGGCATGGCTCGTATGTGTCCGTGTCTGTATGCACTCGTCTGGTTTTGGATATGGGTCTTCTGCAAGATAGGATCCAATCTATGGCTGGGGTTGGGTCCATTTAGCGACAAGGTTGGTAGACCAGCATAGGGCCGAGAAGGTTTGGATGGAATGGTTGTTGATTTGGGTTCAGATCCAACCAATTTGTAATCGTTTTACCCAATGTGTCCACAAACCATAATTATCAGGGTAGATCTTGAGGTACATGAGTTAGATTTATAATCAACCCCATTCCCGGAACTAGGGGCCTGATTCTAAAAAGAAAGCTCAATGGTGAAGCTGAATGGCGAACGGCTCGTCATTGATCGGTCTGGAAGCGGGTATGCTACAAACAAGCATTTGGAATAGCCCTTTCTGGTAGCTCTCAAGGAACAGTTCTGATAATTAAAAACTCCCAATGGCTTAAACCTCCTACAGGGTTTATAAGAATCAATATTAAGGCATCTGTTGAAAACCAGGGCAACCACATGGAATTGGACTGGTGATGCGAGACAGAAGAGGATATATTTCATGGAGGTCAAGGCAATTCAATTGGAGATGAAGTGTGAGACCATCATGGAAGAGACAATAGCAGAAAAAGAAGGATCGATATGGGCCAAACAGACGCGATTAAAGAGGATTGTTCTCGAGGAAGATGCAGCAGATGTCTTTAACACTGTCCATGGAAAAGATGATCGATCTTATGCTGGTATTTTGTTCAAGGATATCTATCTCGATGCAGCTGAATTTGATGCATTCATGTCTAGTTGCGATCCCTGGAGAAGCAAACAGATTAGCTGATGCAGTTGCAAAATTTGCCGGTCGAGAAGGGTCTGCTGCTTGGACTTATGAAGCACCATTCTTCTTAGTGAACTTGCTATGTAGTGGATGAAAGATTATGCAACATGTGCTGTTACCACCAAAAAGAAAGTGGGGAATGTGGATATGAGTCAAAGAAGATGGGTTTGGCCAGCGTTAAATGGATCTGGATATGATTGTTCAACTGGCAGGAATGATAGTATTTCAGGTTAGATATGGGTCGCAAACATGAGGAACCTGGTTCGAATCATGTGAACTGGCTGCAAGAAGTGAACAGAGTTTATCCAAAGGAGAAGGATCACGGAGAGGGCCCAGTCTTCTCGAGAAAGAGTAAGCACAAAACAATAGTTCGTCATGGCAGTGCTAACCAAGGTCAGTCATCATGAGGGGAGTCACAGGCTACAACACCACAACAACATTAGGTCACCCAGATCAGGGAAGCAAACCTCACTTTTGTTGAGCAAAAAATGGACCAGAGAATTAGCAGAAGACGATTTGCAATAAACTATAACTAGGTCCAATGTCGTTTAATAAGAAACACAACAAACGGATTCAATTCACTGGTTTTTTTCCCCTTTTGGTTACAATGGGTATGCCAAACCCAGATGCGCTCGTGACCTTCAATGTGAGTCAACCACCTAGCCCGGTGAGCTATTGCTCTTTGTGCATATTCAATTCAGCGTTAATGTGGCCTTGACAACTATCTTAAGAGTAATCAATGTTATCAACTATGAGGCAAATCATATGACTGAAGATATTATCTCATAGTTGACGCAGAGAAATTTATGGTGTGGTGGTTGTGACTTAAAAACCTTGAGGAGAGAACTTTATGTTAGATCTCTCTCTCTCTCTCTCTCTCTCTCTCTCTCTCTCTCTCTCTCTCTCTCTCTCTCTCCCCTTTCATGTGTATGTGTAGGAGCATCTCTTTCGCATGTGAATCGTACATCTGTGTTTTCATGTTTGTATGTGGTGAATCTAGCTTTCGATAACTTATGATGATCATCAGAACCAGGAGTTTGTGCAAGTATCAAGAACAAGTTAAATTTGAAGTGCATAGGAATGGAAAGTAGAAAACAAAAGGGGTTTCACAGAGCCTGTTGGAAGAAAAATGAGCTGTGCAACTGTAACATACAAGGCATCACGCAGAAGGGAAATGGAATCCCTTGATTGTACATAAATCTCGTTTTGTTATCAAAAAAAGCTACAAACAACCCTAACCCTGGAGTAAGGACGGTGCTGTCAGTGCCATCATATTGCTTCAAATTAACTATAACAAACCAAACATGGTCTTGTCCTTCGCAAAGGCAAGGAATCAAGCCTACTCAAAACTAATTTGACAGAGAAAATCAACCACAGCAAGGAAGATGGTGTGTATTAATCTTGAAGCTCATAGTCAATGATGAGCGTTCCTTAACAAGTATATTTCTTTTCTCATAGTTCACATGCTTACACATCAGATCACTGACCTAACATGATTTCGGTAACAGATTTCTGATTGTACCAAATGCTTGGTAGAGTTTATTCATGATTTCATGCCAAACCTGGCTTGTCTCGCTTTTCGTGTCTCCTACTTTTTATTCTGTGTGTCAAAACGTGGGTTTCCTTTTGATGGTGATTCAAGCCGATTGTTCTTCAGCAGTGATGCCAATTTTGGGCTCTTGTTTCAGGAATTCTTTATGATTCTGGACATATTTGCGCAATGCGCGTCTTGTTTCCTGATTTCTTGGGCTATTCTGAGGGTTGAATCGATTTGAATATGGTTTTCAGCTCCTGGATAGAACGGTCCTGACGGTTTTTTGTTGTTTTCAGAACATTGTTGATCTGGGACCGAAGATGGACGGATTCTTTGTTGATCCGTGCGGTTATCTGATTTTCCGACAGGAATTTGGGGCACGACACTCATGAAGACATTAGTATTTTCCGCGATGCTTATTGATATACAAACCACATGCAATGGTTCTTCTCAAAATGGCACGGGTGTTGCAATAGATTTCCACAGTAATGAATAATGAACAAAGTTCAGCATGACATTTCAACAGAAGTACTCATATAATTAAGAAAAAAATTGTTCACAAGTTTTCCAAAAGTCTAATACCTGTGAGACATTGCAGCAGTCTATATCCCAATGCAGGTTGGATCACAAATGCATGCAGAGAGTTAGACCCAAAACCAATTTGAACACATACATACTGGCTAAGCATGAAAGGAAAGAGTAGACAATATTAACTAGACTTGGAGGAACAAGAACAGCAACAACAACAACGGAAACAACGACAACGATAAGAATAAGGGTTCTTGATATTGAATACATTGTTACTCAAGATTTTATAACTCACAAATACGTCTCAGCTTCTAATGTAGATGATGTAAGGCCTTACTCCTGTAACTTTTGTAAGTACCACTTGTATGTGTCAAGAAGTCCATCTCCATCAAAGCAGGCAAAACATGCGAATTCTCAGGGTGAAAATTGTCATTTGGTCCATATAAGTTCGTCGGCATTCCCGAAATTGCATCCCACTTATACTGAATTCGGTAAGCCTGGCACATTTTGATCCCAGCAATCTTGGCAATTGCATACCATTCATTTGTGGGCTCTAAGGGGCCAGTAAGCAAAGCATCTTCTGGAATCGGTTGGGGTGCAAACTTGGGGTAAATGTTAACAGATTCATACTTCTGACTTTCCCCTTTTCAAACTTAAATACTAGGAATAAATGGAACCTCAAGATCATAAGCAAAAGGTCTCTGTGTACGCGCAACCACTATTGTTGGTACGCGCAAAACAGAGAAATCGTGGTACGCCAAATAGTAGCAAGGCCTCCTCTTCGGTTGCTCAACGATTGAATCACCAAAACAGAGAAATCGTGGTACGCGCAACCACTATTCTTCTTTATTAGAATACGAAGAAAAAGTAGGGAATAGATGAAGCAACAGCAACCAGAAAAGCCATTCTGAAACAAAAACAGAAATACGGAAAAGGAAGACAGAGAGATCTCACCGCCATCATCAACAACAGCCCCCATTGTTGATTCACCACACGGGTTCCAAACGATGCTCTCTCCCCCTCTGATGATTCAATCCAATCAAGGTTGGAAGACGAGGGTGGCCCTCGATTCGCTACCAACAATCTTCTTCCTTGTCCTGCCCAAGAGACAACCTATTTGGGATCGGCCGATCCCTCAACAATTAGATAAAAAGAAAGAGAGAGAGCCCAAAAGGAGAGGGAGACGAGTGATACTCACGTCGATGGAGCTTATTAAGGACGGAATGGTGGGTGCCCTTCGTGTATGTACGTTCTCACAGTTGACAATGCTTCATGGATTCTCACGGGATATGCTGCCCTTAAATATAAGATTTTCCAAATCCACAAACCTACCAATAAAGATATTTTGCTGATTGCCACTTTTAACTAGTGTCACACAACGTCCTTTATTGAAAGCTTAGCTATTTTCATCCTTCTCATCATCTCTCATGTTGGGCTCAAAGGAGGCCAGTTGCTGGTTCAACTCGACTACCTGGTTCGTGGCAAGGCTCCACTGTTGTGTCAGCTCATATCCTTTGGTGAGATAAACCTTGACAGCTCAAAGACGGCTTAGGGCTCATTTAGTTCAGTATGTATATATATAAAGTGGTAAATGGATGACGTCTTTGGATGCATAATCTTATATAAACATATCTCAGTAAAAGTAAAGATTTGAATTCAAAGTATCATTGTATTTCTCATTTAAATATAAAATAATTTAAATATGTACCGTTCATATTAAAGATTGAACAATAAAATTGTTTTAGTAAGTTCATACAATTTAAACATTTCATATATATATATATATATATATATATATATATATGTAAATACTCAAACCTCGTTCTTACTCAAAAACTATTATTTTCTCTCTTCTCTCTTTCTCTTTCTATATATATATTATATATGTAAATACTCAAACCTCCTTACTCAAATCTACTTAAACATCTTTACTTCTACAATAGAGATTTGAATTAAAAGTACTCTTTATTTTTATACTTTGATGCATTAAATATAAGTATTTTGTCACCTTAATCGTTCATCTCAAAGATCTAACTAAGTTTATAAAGTAGATTCAAGTACAAATGAGATATGATAAAGTAGATTTGAGTACCATAATCCATGCACAACACTAACCCATGTTTAGATTGACTTAAAAATTTCAAGCATTCAATCATTAATATCAACAGTGAGATCTTTTAAGAAAAGCAAAACACTACTGGTGCAATTAAATGCACTTTGCAAAATGTAAAATAGTGCCTTTACTTTTTTTATTCAAAAATCAACGGGTTGATCTAAACGACCGAACAACTAAAATCCTTAAAGATGTTTAAACATAAATTGGCACACACATCTACCACTTTATATATAAAACTCTTAAATAAAAAAACTAAAGGCAAAATTGCACCTTGATCATTTTGGATTATTAGGAAAAGAGGAAATGAATTGCTTGTGGCTAAAAGAAGGAAAAAATCCAAAAATAGAAAAAAATTAAAAATACATTTGTGACACCTTATTCAACTCCATGATGTTGATAAATGAATGTAGCCCTTGTTGTTATCACCACCAACACGAAGTCTTTCTTTATGTTAGATGCTTCTTTAAGCATGTCAACACTACCAAGTCAAACTATTGAGTATTGAATGGAGAAAGAGTCACTATGAGTTAGGATGCCAGTCATCTGAGATCAAATCTCAGCCCTTGAACTGGCACTGATCTGAATCTCGATGCACCAGATTGCTTGAGTTCTTTGGATGTGCTTATTCAGATCCCAATGAACTTAAATATACGACTGGGATTCGATGTAGGACGATGATCATCATAATCTTGTTTTATGTCAATATGGATCTTGTTATCACCGAGAAAATCATATTTACACAACAAATGTATTAATTGGGAGAATCAGTTCTTGCTAGTGCTATTATGCAGTATGAGGGGTGTGAGTATGCCTTCAAAAAAATATTAATGTAACTAAGGTGGTTACGGGTAGATGTGACTGGTTCTGGTTTCCCTATGACTCAGAACCAGAGTCGAACCAGGATGGAACCAGTTTTGGTTTTGATTTCAGTTCTACACTGTCAGAAACTAAAAAGGAAAAAAGAAAAATATGGAACCTCCGGTTTCATAGAAGTGGAACTGGAACTGAACCGGGTTGTCCATGGTTCTTGTGTTCGTGTAAAAACAAGTTAACTTGAACATAACCCCAGCTTTTTTAATTACGTTGGATGTGAAAACAGGCTTTGGACTCTTTTAGAACTCGAGATAAAATCAAGATAATTGTACTTCTATGTAAAGTTTATAATCTGAGCCCATTGAACCGAACCAGCGAAATTTGCTGCCATTGGCTCGAACCAGTGGATTCGAGAATAGGCATTGGCTACATGTAAATTTGAACCTTTGATTAGGGGTGAGCATTATTCGGATATAACTGAACCAAAATTCTACTGCAAATCAATTCGGTTTTGGTTCACAGTTTTATAAAATTTCGATTAATCAGTTCAGTTCGGTTTTTAAAGTTTGAAAACCTAATAACGGAATATATATATGTATATATAATACATTTACATATATGTGGTTGTGTGTGTGTGTGTGTGTGTGTGTGTTGTGTGTGTATATATATATACATACAGATGTCTGTGAATCTTATATGCATTGCGTATATTACATACAAACATATATGTATATATACAATAAATATACACATCATATATGTATATATGAAATGTAAAATACACATTTAAAAAAATATAAATACATAATATACAGACACAATTTTTTCTGTCGGGTTTGGTTCAGGTCAGCATGGTCGACGCCCGGTTATCTCGCCTTGGATACCGAAATTAGTATAAATCTCCTTGTATTAATATGGATGCGTCCTTTTTCTTCCATAGTATTATTGCTTTCTTCTTGTTGCATTTACTCATATTGACCATTTTCTACCTTGGTACTACTTTTATGTTTCACGCATCTACACCCACATACATTTAGGGGTGGTGCCTTTGTGTTTCAGGTGGTTTCGTGTCATATAATCTAGTATTCGTGTCAAAAGCAGATCAACACAGCCAACGCTTGGCTGGTTCAGGTGGTTCGTCACTTACTCCCCTTAAACAAGGTCTCGAGTTAGAGTCTTGTGAATGGAGAAAACAAGCAGGAGAGCTTTACCCCGATAGTGGGCCGACTTGGCTCAAACCGGACTAGTTGGACGATGAAAAAACAGATCAACCCAAATGTATAGACTTTTCGAGTTATATCCCTGTGATGACTCAAACTATTGGCACTTGTATGCTTCAGGTTGTGTTCTTGCCGTGTCATAGTGTTTATACGAAAAAAAGTAAGCATGGCAGAACTTTTTCGTGTCACTTTACGTGGACACAAGGGCTTTTCGGGCCATGTTCATGTTTGGGTTCTATATCGTGTCTGAAATTACCACCTGCTACTTACACAACACAGAGTGTCATGAATAATTTCAAGGCAACAACAGAACCAACCCCGCCACCGCAATCCGCGCACAATTAAAGGGATATTCTGTTCACAGCACCAAGATTGTGTTCTCTACCCTCTCCTCCTGGTTATTTATTTATTATTTGGATTATTGGTGTCATAATTATTTTACCACGACCTCGCATTTTTTGCCTTTTAAATTTTAAATGATCATTAGGAATCATACTTAACATTATTATTATTGTTGTTATTAATATGAATATGAATATTGGTTACAAGGAGGAGGTTGATGCCAGGTATGCATGCCTCGTGCATCGAACTCAAGACCTTCATCGTGGGCCTGTTTATTTCTCGTCCCGTTAGATTGTTGCTCGTCTTAGATGAGGCCAGATGGTACAAGGCATACGCAGCCCAGATGAACTGAGCACTATGATTTGAATTTTATCCCCATAATTTTCATTACCGTTGTATCAAGGAGGGAGCTTATTTAATACAGAGAAATGAATATTTCCTTTCTTTTCCACAAAAGTAAATGCTATCATTGTAACAAAAAGAAAAAAAATGCTTTCAAACATCCTTCAAGTATATATATATAGAGAGAGAGAGCTTTTACAAATGGCTTCCTCCTCTCACTACACCAACTTCTTCCTTCTTACGATTCTCATTGCTTCCTCTCTCCAAGTTCAAGCCAGGGAGAGCCGTTTCTTCAGCAAGGCAACACTGAACCAACAAGGAGACCAAGAAATACAGGCATCATACTTCACACAACTGTCTGCCTTCAAGGACAATAACTCCCCTCCTGAATTCGAGGAAGAACCCTTCACTTCCTTCCGCGAAAGCCAAAACCATGGTCTCTTTGGGGACGAATCAATACCCACCGTCAACAATCCTGATCAAAACCCATCAACCGTTGATTTCACCTCCTTCAAGTCAATCCCCGAGAAGTATGATGAAAGCTTTGCGAGAAAGGATCTTCATTCAGGCATTTCTGGCTATGGCGTGAGTGACAGCAGAGTTTATAAGAATGGAAAATATTACCATGACGTGCAAAATGATCATTTTCAAAATGGATCTCCTTATCAGATCAAGGATTCGAATGATGCTGGATTCGAGTATCCAACTTACAGAGGCGTTGGTCACATTGGATCTAGATTTGGGTCTCCGTACTACAAGGGTTTTGACGATTCTAGTTTTGGTGAGAGAAAATATGAAGGATATGGCAGCTACGGAAACAATGGAAATCATGAGACCGACTACAACGAGGAAGAGGACGATGAGTTTGTTCCTTAGAGAGGTCTCTTAGGAATTAAGATAATAAAATTTCCTTTTATTTTTAAAAATATTTTAGTTACATGTATCTTTTTTTCTTTCTCAGACTTTGTGCAACGCAGATCCATGCGTGCCTACAAAAATTAGCAGTTTCTTAACAGTTGAGTGTTTTGCAGTGTAGTTTTTGATTTATCCGAAGTAAATGAACGATATGATTAACGAGAGCTCCGTGTTCATAAAAGAAAAGGGCTAATAACTTGTGTGACCAGTGATAGATCTAGCAAGTTCTTTTTGTGGGACACATAATCCAATTGGAAGCTTGTTATTATAGTTGCCTGGTTATATATATATATATATATATATATATATATATATATATATATATATATATATATAAACCAGGATATTTGTTAATGATATGAAAATCATTTTAAAAAAAATAAAAGATAATATTATTATTACTATACTCCAAAAAATAATGATTGAACATGAACAAAAAACGATAATGGTAGACAAGAGTCAACCGCTATATGTACACGAGAGAGAGAGAGAAATGTTAGCGTCCTCTCGAATATACTCCTAAGTCATGGTTGTCCGATCAAAGGAGACGGGAGTTCACGATTTAATATCATCTAGAAGGACTTTTATACTTCTTTTATATATATATATATATATATATATATATATATATATATATATATATATATATATATATGTATATGTATATGTATATGTATATGTATATGTATATGTACAGTACGGGGTTGTCACGTAGCGTGTGCAATGCGTCGATTTTGCCACCTTCCCTTGCTTCAGCCTTCCTAAGCGACCGTGTCCATTTTGTGATACCAGCCACCAATGTCACTGCCACAACATATGTGTGTTTTTGGAGGTGATGGTGTGTGACAACTGTCGTTTTGATCGATATTGGTGTAGTAAGAAGCGAAAGAAATAGAGGATGGTGGCTGAGGGTCGTAGGCGGCAGTTGAAGCAGTGGAACTCAGCAAGGTGGTGGAAAGATAGGACGATTATGCACGGTGAGCGTTGCGCATATGGTGTGTTTGTTGGTATGTATAAGAATATATAGGTCATGATTATATGGTCTTCAATAGCTCACTATTTATATTGTGGGTTATATTAGGAGATTACTATTATCTTACTATTCACACACATTTTTAAATACTGAAATTACCTCTTGTCACTTTCTTTCTCCTTTTTCACTCAATTCTTGCAAGAGTTTGTCTCTCTAACCGGATCTTTTTACTCCAACAGTCGACATTTCATTCATTTTTAGTCGTTGTTGCCTTTTTTGCAGCTTAACAATGCATACTTTTAGAATCTTATTGAAGAAAAAGAAAGAAGAATCAATAATAAGAAAAACAAAATCAATGACAAGAAAAGAAAAAAAGAAAAGAAAGGAGAAAGGAAAAACAAGAAAAATATGAGTATAATTTTATAAGCATCGTGCAAAACAAGAAGGGATGTGGCTCAATTGTGCCTTCAATCAAGAGCTTAATATTGTTTTTTCGTTTTGATTCCAATCGAAAATAAAATCAATACATCAAATAAATGACAAAAAATACATCAAATAAATGAAATACTCCCCAAATAAATGAAAACCTCTTTAATTGATCCCTTGCTTCTTCTTTTTTTCTAATTAGATTAGAAGCACTATGTGATGTGGATGGTTAAGCATCGTACATTTTATCAAGTTTCAAGTCATGAGTCTCTAGAAAAATAGTGTAAGACGATCGATAATAAAGTGAGAACTCACACAAAAAGAGAATTTCAAACGACCATAGCCATGTGAGTAATTTTCGGATTTTAATCAAGGCAAAAAAAAATCACGGTAAAAAATGTATGTGGGTAGTAAAATGGATGTACACGTATTAATTCTGTTACATTATTCTAGTAAAACTAATTTGGAAGAAGGAAACTTATGGACTAAAAAGTAGCTGCCCACGTTCTAAGCTTGGGGCTATCATTAGAGGGCACGGATTCAATCCTAATTTTGAATATGGATCTTCCATTTACTGTGATTGGTATCATTCTCGTGAAACAAAGGTTTGGTGCTTTGTTACCATTATCATTCTCGTGAAGCGAAGATTTGATGCATTGTTATAAGTACCAAGAGACTTCCCATTGAAACAGCCAATCATCTATAACGTCGAAGGATCGATGCCATTCACGTTCAGGCCATTCATTTCACAAAGATGCTGTAAACATTTTAGTTTGCTAAAATAAAAATAATAGCATTCTAACACATAAAAATCCATTGCTTCTTGAGATAAATGGTGCCCATGGTTAGAGGTGTGGTCATGATTAAGGATGAAAACTTTAGTTTTTGTACTGTTAGTCTTTTAATCGAGTAAAAAGTAAAATCATAAAAATATATTTTTTATTATTTACTTAGAACATACGAACCCCCCCTTTATGCATGAGGCCGACTGTGCATTCCAGTCGGATTGAATTGGATCCTATGAGTCATTCCGATGCTGACATCCCTAGATGTGTTGGAGAGTTCTGTGCCTTGTGAAAAATATTCTGGTTTTCTTAGTGAATCGAATCCAATCAAATCGGGTGACTCCCGTTCCATTCGGGTCGGGTTCCACAAGTCGGGCTAATATTGCGTCCCTTGGGTTTGTTGGATGTAAATGGGTCCACATCGCTCAACTCTCCCTGTTTGCCGGTTCGATGCGGCAACGAGAGAGGCAGGAAAGATTGCGTTTTTGCCACTCTTTTGTCTGCAGAGAGAACGGATAAGATTGTGTCGGAGCCGGCAATGGCAGTGAGAGGGAAAGCCTAAGTCTTCGCTTCGTCTCTTTTCCTTGTGTGCTCGCTAAACTAGTCACAGATGGCTCGAGCCGTGGGCTTATCTCTGCCAAACAGCCTCACCCTTCAACGCTTCCCTCAACGCTCTCTCTCCTCCGGCGATGGAATTGCCTCTCTTGGTTTCGTTCCAAGCAAGAATTGTCGAAGAAAAACCCATCTCAAGGTGGTGACTTCTACTGCTTGGTTTCGTAAATCCTTCCGTTTCTGGTTCTTGTGGGTATAGATTGATGTGCCCATTTGGTTTTTCTTTGGGATTTTGGTCAATTAGGGCGCGAGGGAGATGAAGATGCAGATAAGGAGTGAGGAAGATGAGTCGGTGAGGCAAGTGAAGGAGATGAATGCCGCTAAGAAGAGATGGGAAGCATTGGTACAATCTGAGATTCTCTACCCTTTCATATCAGTTTGTTGCCTGGTTTGGTTTTGCAATGATGTTATTGATAGACGAATATCTGCCATGAGTACACTGTTGTTTATTCTCACGCTAACAGCCCTATAAATGGCCAAAAGGAAATCTCTTTTCTCACACTAAGTGGAGTTGAATTCATCCTTGGTCGCCATTGTGATCTAACTAAGATCTGTATCACATTTAACTAAAAAAGCAAGACATTCTTAGTTGCGTCTTTATAGTGTTTAACCTTCTCGCTACACTCTATCTATCTATCTATATTATAGCAATTGAACAAGCTCAACACATTCACTTTTCTCAGTGTCATCTTTCTTTTTATTCTTCAAATGTTTCTAGAATGATGGTTCTTCAGATGTTAATGTGAGAAAGCCACAGGTAGTAGTTTATCTCACCCATAGATGCTCTTCTCATGCTCGGCGTTGTCGAAGTTGCGTTTTTTCTCCACAGAGATTTTCAAACAGCCCTTTTTATCAAGAAAATGTTTGATTATTTAAAAAAAGTTCTAGTTATATGGGGATAAAAAAATAAAAGATCAGGTTTTAATAATAATATGCTGAACAAAGTAAAAGAAGTGTCAAATATTATTATTATATCTGTCAAGATGTTACTCAAAAAGAGGATACAAGGAACAAAAACTGGCCAAGGTTACAAATTGTCTCACGGTTTCTGACAATAATACTGGTTTCATTGTTTTTGCCAATAAAATCACCAAAGTTTGAAGTTCTTGCTATAAATGGTGGCCATGTTCTCAACCGATTACAAATGGCTTATTGATAGTTAAATGTTTCTTTATGCTTTTTGGTTTGTTTGGGGTGGTATTCTGCCTTGTGCGTTTCTATGTGATGGTTCCGTTAAGAGTTTTTACTTGTAGGTCAGGGAAGGTAAGGTGAAGGCTCTTTCAACTAAGGAAGCTGGATACGCAGTTCAACTATCAAATAAATCTCTTCTGGATGTTCGTCCCTCTGTTGAACACAAGAAGGTAGCGGAAAATCTGGTTCAGTGGGATGAATCTTCATTAAGTGCTTCACTCTCTCTCTCTCTCTCTCTCTCTCTCTCTCTCTATATATATATATATATATATATATATATATATATAGTAGCGGAAAATCTGGTTCAGTGGGGTGAATCTTCGTTAAGTGCTTCACTCTCTCTCTCTCTCTTTCTATATATATATATATATATATATATATATATATATATATACATATATACACACACATATTTACATATACACACACACACATATGTATACATATACATATATGCACACACATATATAAATATATACACACTTAAATATATATATATATATATATATATATATATATATATATATATATATATATATATATATATATATATATATATATATATATATATATCTTAGAAGCAGTTTTTTGACTTTGGATTCTGCCCACTTGTATTTTTATTTCTGTGTAGCTCTCTTTTGCAGGCCTGGGTGAAGGGATCTACTTGGATACCAATATTTGATGTGGATGACAGATTGGATATAGGAGCATTGTCGAGAAAGATGACAAATTTTATGATGGGTAAAAAAATGAGCTTTCTAATATGAATATGATTCTTCCCTCTGCATAACTTTTGATTATCTTCCAACAAATTTAACTACATTTTGTTTAACGTTTTAGAACTTACTGATGTACTTCATAGAAAGAAGTATGCTTATTGCAGAGGAGCTGTGGCTCTCCTGGTTACAGGCTGACTCAAAAGAGCCTTCATCTTGAAGGTCTTGAGTTTGATACATGGGGTGTGCATATCTGACAGGGAGTTTGCCTAAGCCCAGCTTGCCTGCCAAAAAGAAAAGGCATGCTTGTAACTCCCATTCATCTACTTGTAATGATCAAGACTAACAATACAGCTGTATAGTTTCCCTATAAGACATTGTCAGGTTGATTCTAGTCTATCTTTGTTGTTATGGTGTTATGGATTTCCTTCACAACAGGGTTCAATTCACTTGTAACTGACCTATAATATTCACAATCTATTGGTTTTCTTGCTGTACTATATCTCGTTTGTGAGAGTGATACTGCTGCTTCTGTCATGTTAGTTGCATTTATTCATGTCTGCTTCACTCAATTATGATACACATATTTTAGCACTATAATTTAATTCAGCTATTGTAAAATGAAATCTTAAATTGCTTCATTGGTGATTCCTTAAGAACTTTGGTTCTAGCCAATAAGTGCTTTCAGTAATTTGTATAGTGCAACATACTGACTAACATGGTTCTAACCTCTGCAGGCGGTTGGTGGACTGGTGCCCCTACATTGACTTATCAGGGGTACACAATTGATTTATTTTCATGTTATCCTTCGATTTTTATTTCTTTAAAGTTTGTTTTATTCAAAATTTTCTGGTGTCCCTTGCCATCAGAGAATTCATCAAAAAGGTACAGGAGAAGTTTCCGAAAGATGCTGATCTCATTGTTGCATGCCAGAAGGGGTTGAGGTGACTTCTTCATATCCTATTAAAACTGCAGACATGAGTAAAACAAAAAATGTATTATATACAGTTATACAAAAGTTTAGGAACCGTACCTTTGAGTTCAATGTATTCAATTTTTGAGTTACTTGACAATTATCCGTCCTCTGTATGATGTTTCTAATTCAGAATTTTGTTACAATTTCCTCTAGATCCCTTGCTGCTTGTGAACAACTATATAATGCAGGTTACAGAAATCTATTTTGGATTCAAGGAGGTCTTGAAACTGCTGAGGAAAAGGTCATCTCCATACACGCCACACATATTTCTGTCATTTGTTTGTTTGTTCTGTTTTCTCTTCTTCCTTCATATGTGCCTTCAGTTCTACAACTATCCATTAGATTCATATCTGGCAATCGAAAGCATTCAATTGATCTTGTTGTCAGGACTTCGAAAGAGATGGACCACAACCTTTCCAGTTTGCTGGAATTGGTGGAGTTTCTGAATTTGTCGGGTAATTCATATTCCCAAAGGATGTTGTTTACAATAACTATCACTTGTTAAACCATACATACCTGGACGTCATTGGATTCACCTACAGACCTCTGGTGTATTTAGCAGCTTCAATATTTTATTTGATAAGCCATTAACCTTTCAGCACGTTTCATTGTTGGCAGCTGGACAGACCAGCAAAGAGCTGCAGCTGCAAAGGAAGGGTGGCAATATCGGTTGACATTCTCAGTCCGGCTGGTAATATATTCTTGTGCATCTCTTACGGAAGCATGTCCTTTGCATGGCATTGAATTCATGGAGAGCTCTACGCTGACATAGTGAGCGTGGTGTTGTATCTGTTTCATTCAGCTTGGCCTTGTCGTACTTGCCGATGTCCTGTTTATTGGTATTCAGCAGGCTGGTCATATTCTTCAGGACTTGAAGGCCCTTAGCTGATCTAGTTCATCTGCACCAAATTGTTCTCCTCGTTCATTCCATCCTGTTGAGCAGAAGAGCTGTGAACTTTTGGACTTGATACTTTCTCCATTACTGTCGACTGTTTCTTTAGTAAGCCAATTTTGATAGGAGTATTCATGGTCTTCTTGTTCAGACTTCATTGTGTAACATTCCTTGCCTCTACCATGTAAGAATATTATCTTTGTTCTCGTTTTCTTCTTTGCTTCTGTCGTTTAGTTCTGTAACCTTCGGTGATACATTGGTTATGTTGATCGGAGGAAAAGTTGTTCTTCTTTGAATCTGAGTGTTTTTTTTTTAATTGCATGTACAGACACTGCTGTCTTCCGAAGGGTGATCACTTTTTGCTTTATTCACTTCTATCACGGTGCTGCACTCCTGTGGGACACTCCTACACTTTGACATTCGTACTTCTCATATTGGATGCAGCATTAGCTATTTTAAGTAATTTTTAACTTAGAAGTAGTTAATGCATTGTCATTTGTCGAAGGGGCACTACATGGAATGTTGGTGCCAGTTTAAACATATATTCCTTACAGTATTAGATTGTACAATTTGATTCAAGAGATTTCAAAGTGCAAGTATAATGGCAAACATCAAATCTTCAATACATGCAATACTTTAATTGCAAACCTTACTTTGAGCTCTAGTCTGAATTAGTATTGGTTTAGCTTCTCTAACCAACCTGATCCTTTGCCTTGCAATGTAGTGAATTCTACTGTATTCTTGTGCTGAATAACATACCAACCGGTGTGTGTCCTAAATTCCCTTGACGTCATTACAATATATAGAAATGAAAGATAAGGGTGAAAGTTTCTGATAGAAGAAACTGATACTAGAAGACTGAGATAGCGGTCAAACAAATTAGTTTTAGGTGTGCGTTAATAAAGGAGACGACCTAACTAATAGAACGTAAGACGACGATACTCCAGAAAAGATAAATCATCCGAAAAGAACGTGTCCAATGTGCACTAGTAGACGTCTCCGGTTCCAGGTAAATGAGAACCAGCAGATTGGAGTTGATAGATCGGAACCGGGAGTTTGGAGTTTTGGTTTGAGGAACCGTCACCGAACCAGTGGGAGACTGGTTCTGATTTGAGTCTAGAACCACTCTGAACTGATATTTTTAACTAAAAAATTTAAAAGTTATAAGAAAACCTTAAAAAAATAGTGAAACTGGCTGTTTGGAACCCCACTTCGGTTATGGTTCCGGTTTTGTAAGAGGTGAAACCGGAGAGGATAAAGAGGATTACAAGGATCAGCAAGAAGTTAAATTCACTAGAAAGAATGTAAACACTAGGAAGTTAAATTCAGTTAACATGCGGTTCATTACTACAACAACAACAAAGTCTTTTCTTATACTATGAGATCAACCACACGGATTCTTTGTTTATATAGAGCCTTATCATGTGTTCTTTATTGTTTCTTTTCAATATTTTTGTGGTCTTTTTTTTCTTGTTTAGTATTTTTACAATATATTTTTCACACTTCCTTACTAAGCTTTCTTTAGTCCAAATCATCTCAAATGATTTCTCCTAATTTTATCCTCTATTGATACTACTCCCTCTATTGATACCACTTCAAGTTGCTTTTAATAAGCTCGTTATGTATATCGTCTTTCCACGTGTGATCACTCATCTATCTCAATATCTTTATTTATGCCACAAGCATCTTCATTTCTAATAATCATACAGTTTACAGCAACAACAACAACAACTAAACCTTTTCCCATACTAGACGGGGTTGGCTACATGGATTCTTTGTTTCCACAGATCCCTATCTTGTGCCATGTTAGCAGTTAACTCCCAATAAGCTAGATCGTTCTTTATTGTTTCTTTCCAACACTTTTGTGGTTGTCCTCTACCTCTTTTAATACTTTCCAAATTTAGTTTTTCTAACCTTCCTAAAGGTTCTTCTTTTGATCTTCTTTCTATATGTCCAAACCATCTTAAACGATGTTCTCTCATTTTATCCTCTATTGGTACCACTCCTACTTTGTTTCTAATAACCTCATTATGTATACGATCTTTTCTTGTTTGACCACTCATCCATCTCAACATCTTCATTTCTGTCAGAGACATCTTTTGTACATGTTGATGATTAACAGACCAACACTCAGAACCATAAAACATGGCAGGCCTAATTGCTGCTCTATAATATTTACCTTTTAATTTTAATGGTATCTTCTTATCACAAAGAATTCCTTATGCTCCTCTCCATTTTAACCAACCAGCATTAATTATATGTGTAACATCTCCATCAATTCTTCCATCACTCTGAAAAATTGACCCTAGGTATTTAAAACTTTCCTTTTGAGGAATGCAATATGTGCAAATTTTAATTTCTATGTCCTTTGAAGTAACCAAATGATCAAACATACATTCCATATATTCTGTCTTTGTTCTACTAAATCGGAGTCCTTTGCTTTCTAATGTTTCTCTCCATAGTTCCAATTTTATATTAACTTTTTCCTTAGACTCCTCCACTAATACAATGTCATCTACAAATAGCATACACCAAGGTACTTCATCTTAAATATGTTTTGTTAACTCATCCATCACCATTATAAATAAGTATGGACTTAAAGTTGATCCTTGATATAACCCAATATTAACTTCAAAGAAGTTTGTCGTTCCTTCATGAGTCCTCACACATATTTTTATACCATCATAGGTGTCTTTTACAAGGTTAATATATGTCAATGGGATACCTCTTTTTTCCAAAGCTCTCCAAAGAACCTCCCTCGGTACCCTATCATAAGCTTTTTCTAGATCAATAAATATCATGTGAAGGTCTTTCTTTTTTGCTCTAAAATGTTCTATAAGACGTCTCAAAAGGTGAATCACTTCAATAGTAGATCTGCTTGGCATGAACCCAAATTGGTTCTCTGTTGTACTTGATACTTGTCTTAACCTACGTTCGATAATTCTTTCCCATAATTTCATAGTATGACTCATTAACTTGATACCTTGATAATTTGCACAATTTTGAATGTCTCCCTCGTTCTTATATATGGGTATAAGTGTACTTGCTCTCCATTCCTCGGACATCTTTTGGTTTTTCCATATTGTGAGCCAAGTGATTCCTATTTCTCCTAGTATTTTCCAAACTTCTATAGGAATATTATCTCGTCCTACCAATTTACGGCCCTTCATATGTTTAAGAGACTCTTTGACTTCATTCTTTTGAATACGTCGGTAGAAATTGTGGTTTATATACTTTTCTGAGTTGGCTAAATCTCCTAAACTAATACTAACATCTTTATTTTCATTAAAAAGATTATAAAAATAGTTTTTCCTTCTATTTCTTATATCATTATTTGCCATTAGAATTTTTTCATCCTCGTCTTTTATGCATCTAACATAATTAAGATCTTTAGTTTTCTTATCTCTAGCCTTAACTATCCTAAAAATATCTCTTTCACCCTCTTTTGAGTTGAGTTTTCTATATAAGTCCCCCTAAATCTTAGTTTTTGCTTCACTAACGGCCTTTTTCGCTTCCTTCTTTGCTTTCTTAAAACTTCTAAAGTACTTTTAGTTTTCTTAGCATAATGTAATTTGTAACATGCCCTCTTTGCCTTAATTTTATTTTGTACTACTTCACTCCACCACCAAGCTTCTTTTTGTGCTGGTACACCTCCCTTAGATACCCCTAACACATCTTTCGCCACTTTCCTAATATGTATAGCCATATTGTTCCACATATCATAGGGTGTGCCAACATAATTCCAAACATCTCCTTGAAGGACTTTCTGTTTAAATATATCTTCTTTCTCGCTTTTGAGGTTCCACCATTTAGTCCGAATAGCTCGATGCACTCTTTTCTTCTTTGTCTATTTTTTTATTTGTAAATCAATAATTAAAAGTCGATGTTGGGTGGTTAAGCTTTCTCCTGGAATTACCTTACAATCTTTACAACACGCTCTATCTTTTTTTCTACAAATAAAGTAATCAATTTGTGGTTGTGATAAGCCACTCTTATAAGTAATTAAATGTTCATCTCGTTTTTTGAAGATTGTATTGACTATAAAGAGATCAAATGCCATAGTAAAATTTAAAATCTCCCTACCTTCCTCATTTATATCCCCAAAACAAAAGTTTCCATGAATCCCTTGATATCCTAATGCTTCTTTACTGACATGTTCATTTAAATCTCCTCCTAAATAAATCATCTCTCTTTGTGGAATCTTTTGAAACACCTTATCTAACTCTTCCAAAAAAATTGTCTTTATACTATCTTCTAGTCCTACTTGGGGTACGTAAGCACAAATTATATTCAAAACCTCTACTCCTAACACTAATTTCAATGTTATGATTCGGTCACCATATCATTGTATGTCTACTACACTCTCCTTTAAATCTTTATTTATGATAATACCAACTCCATTTCGAGCCTTTTCTTTACCTGAGTACCATAATTTAAAACTTGTATCCTCTATCTCCTTTGCTTTTTCTCCAACCCATTTTGTCTCTTGTAAACATAGAATATGAATATTTCTCCGAATCATAGTATCTACCATCTCCATTAGCTTACCAGATAATGTTTCGATATTCCAAGAACCAATACGAATCTTATTATCTAAGACTAGCTTCCTTACCCCCCGCATCCATCCATAATTAAAATGAGGAGACCCTCTCTGAAAATTTTTCACTACATTCGGGCGGCAATATAGCGGGACTAACTTCTTTACCCACACCCGTCCATGATGTGGGAACCCTCTCTGCAATTGATTCACTACATTCATCTGAAAATGTAGTGGCCCTTGCTTACTTCTTACTGCATTCGGGCTCTGCAGCACGTCGCTAGGCGGGAATGCCCCAAAGCAATGCTCATAATTTTTGTAATCCATGTTATAAAAATCTGACGAAGTTTTACGTTGGTTGTCGGAAGCCTAACACAACCCTCCTCCTTTATCCGGGCTTGGGACCGGCAATGCAAGGGTGATCCTTACATGGGCGGAGTTACTAATAATCATACAGTTTATTACAATAAATATATTTTTAAATAATGCAAACTATAATTTTGGCTAGTCATGACTCTTGCTTCATAGGGGAGAGGTTGTAAGTTAGACTCCTACAAATCAAGTTCAAATTGCCGCATGGGAACCGTATGGAGTGGATGAAAAACACTTTTAACCAGTGTTGTCTGACGCGTATCGTATCGCGTATCGCTGGGCTCCATGATACGGGCGTATCGTATCGTATCGTACTTTAATATTAAAATAATACAAAAATTATTTAAAAAATAAGAAAATCAGTAAAAAACTGAAAAAAATTGAAAAAATCTGGAAAAATATGATAATTGCTTTAAATTCATATAATGCAAAGTTTAACACAGATTGAACATTCAACATTGAACAATTGGATCCAAAATTATATATTTTGAAGCAAAAAATAAAATACATTTACATTTCACATATTTTAATTTGTATCAGGATTATTAACTAAATAATCTTCATCTTCTACTTAATAAAGATTCAAAGTTTCTCATCACCTTCTGCTTTAAAATGAAAATCTTCATCTCCTTCGTGATGTTGTTGCACTTCAAATTAATTCATGCAATGTCTTCTTCGGTTAGAAGTGCATTTTCTTCGTTATCTTCCATAATTCACTCATCTAATATATTAAAATTAACAAACTGCTATATTTGTACATGTAGTTGTCATATTTGCTAATTTTCATATGTGAGCAAAACAATGAGCTCAATTTCTTTGATTATTGACTCTATGACACCTCAGTGATGTGATATTATTACTTGATGATATCCCTTTTTCTCTTACAATTAACTTTTTAACTAATGCTTGAGCTTCATTTCTCACTTCACAGACTGAGTTAAGCCTCACACACGTTGATCATGTTCAATTCAATGGAAGTCACGTAAGGTGAACCCTAAAATAGTGAAGTTGTGAAATGCCCACTCAATGAACCGAGACAACCAAATATTTTTAATTGTTTGCGATCTCATGAAATTAGAAACTGCTAACAGAAATATACCTAAAAGTTGGCAACAGAAAGGAAAATGATTTTGTCATAATTTTTATTTGTTTATAAATTATTCTTATTCAATAAATAAAATTATAAACCCAAATTACAAGCATAGGGAAGTGAAGAGAGGCGAAGAGAGGCCAGAAACCTACAAAAAAAAAATTAAATTTTGAAAAAAAAATTGAATTTTTTTTTTGGGCGTATCGCCCATATCGTACGATACAGTATGATATATGATAACCTATATCTTACGATACAAGTTACCATATCGTATCGTGGCACAATACGATGCGTGATACGGTGCGATATGGATAAGCTTTTAACTACAAGGTGTACTAAGTTTTCCTTAAATATTTTCTTTTCGGCTATAAGAGGAGGCCCAAGCCTCACATCCACATACCCATACATGCACTCTCTTGGAGTCGAACTTCTCACCAATAGCAATAGCGTTAGAGTACCTTGCCGTTGAGCTAACGCTTTCGGTGCTCCCTTAGTTCTACATCGCTGTTTGATTTTTATTTTGCTTTCTACCTTCTTAGGTGAGAAAATCTAAATTCCACTACAAATGATGTTTATTAAGCATTATACCATAAATACAAGCCCAGTCTTGAGTTGGGAACTCTCATTTTTAAGTGAATTCTTGAGAATTTATCAAAAACACACTCATGTTAAAATGAGCAGGCATAAAAGTCACATCAGTCAATCAAAGGTAGAGTTTCCTTTGAACGTATTAAATGTACTTTTTGCAAAGCACTTATATTTCATTATATATTATCATGATACTTCATAAAATTCCAAACTTATGAAAAGTAGCATGCTTCATCTCGCCCTACAGTGAGTCCTCAAATGAGCAAGACCCACTGGATTTTTTAGATTTAGAATGAGGTACGCTCTGAAGTGGATCGGATAAACTGTTGCCTATAATTTTTTTTCGTTACAAACTATTCCCTCTAAATACTGTGAGGTTGATTTGATCATCAATTCACCAAGCAAACGACCAACAAGCGTGTAACGCAAGGCTGACGATTTCTTGTCTCTGGGATCCCTAGCCTCATCCTCTACCACCTCTCCTTCTGTGATAGCTCTTCTTCTCTCTTGTTGTTTTCTTCCTCTTTACAAAAAGAAAGAAACAATGGAAACTCCCACCTGAGTGGAAAACATTCAATCACATGAGTACATTATGTCGCAGGTGGACAACATTCAATCACTCTTTCTTCTTATATTTCAATGGACGCGTATATAGACATTGTCTGTTCAATCAACTTTATTAACGGTAGAGATTTGAATTTAAATTATAAAATATTTAATCATACCTTCCGTACTTGGTATGTGATAATAAATCTTAATCATCAATCTTAAGTTAATGATAGGAGGTTCTTTTTCTATATATATATAAAGAGAGAGAAAGAGAGGGACCCAATGCCATAAATCAAAATAAAGTAGAGAAAAACAGGCAACCAAATAGCGCAGTGATCAATAACGTTTAAATTATAAAATATACTCATACTTTCCGTACTTGGTATGTGACAATAAATCTTAATCATCAATCTTATGTTAATGATAGAAGGTTCTCTTTCTATTTATATATATATATATAAAGAGAGAGAGAGAGAGAAAGAGAGAGACCCACTGGCATAAATCAAAATAAAGTAGAGAGAGAGAAAGGGACAAGCAAGTAGCGCAGTGATCAATAGAAAAAGATTCAGCAAGCGAAAAGATGGAATATTTGGGGTGGGTGGGCGGGGGTTCATTCCTCTATTCAAACAGAAGAAACAAGAATACAATCAAAAGGGTTTGTGAGATATCCTTACCCATACTCCTCGTTCCGTGCCAATCAAGGGATGTGAAATGAACACGACTGGCTTGAACTGTTGTTTCCTTTGTTTTGTTCCGCGTCTTGTGGAAACAACACGTTAAAAAATTTCATTAACATATACGACCAGCATCTACCTCACCGGTCACGCACTCAAATGACAAGAAATTTATGCTTTTGTGGTTTCAATTTTTTTTTTAAATTTATATCAACTTTAAGTTCATATTTATTTATATTGGTCCTTAATGAGTTAACAAAACATATTGAAGATGAAGTACCTTAGCATATGTTATTTGCAGATGATATTATGTTAGTGGATGAGTATTACAAAAAAGTTAATAGCAAATTAGAACTATAGAGAGACATTAGAAAATAAAAGCTTCCGACTTAGTAGAACAAAGACATAATATATGAAATATAAGTTTGATCATTTGGTTACTTCGAGGATATAGAAATTAAGATTGACACACATTGTATCTTTCACGAGGAAAGTTTTAAATACCGAGGGTTAGTTTTTCAAAGTAATGAAAAAACTAATGGAGATATTATGCATAGAATTAATGTAGGCCAGTTAAAATGGAAAGAGGCATTAGGTATTTTATGTAACAAGAAGATATCATTAAAGTTGAAAGATAATATTATAACAACAACAATTAGACATGGTATATTTTATGGTTATGAGTGTTGGGTAGTTACTCATCAATATGTAAAAATGTCTGTGATAGAGTGATACCAATAGAGGATAAAATGAGGAAAAATAGTTTAAGATGGTTTGAATAAGTAGAAAGACGACAAAAAGAAGCTCTAACAAGAAGGTATGAAGAACTGGATTGTGAAAATATTAAAAAAGAAAGATCACAAAAGTATTGGAAAGAATAATCTACCTTATGTTGTCAACATGACACATGATAGGGCTTGCTGAAAACAAAAAATTCATGTATCCGACTCCATCTAGTATGAAAAAAGGCTTAATTATTGTTATTGTCATTTAAATTTTATATCAACCTTTTTTTCGAATCTCATCGAACTAAAGGGCTAGGTATTTTCCTCAAAAATAATTTGGAAAATAAAAGAATCTAACCCACTTTATAATGGTGGCTACAATGGGTAGTAAGTACTGATGGACTCAAGGCAAGGCGAGGCGTGCACCTCACCCAAAATCTGAAAATTTTCTAAGTCTGCTATCATATATGAAAAAATATAAGTACTTTGTTAACACAAAATACAAGTTTTTCTCAATGGAACAAAATTTCAGAACCCGCCACCGACCGTAAGGTTCGAATCTCAATATGAAAAATAAAAAATGAATGTGCAAAAAGAAAAACATCACGATCGAAGTACCTTTGATTCTAGGAGGCGATACAACAATCAAATCAAGGTTTATCTGAATTATATACTTGAAGATCGAACCCCAGCCAATCCAAGTCGAGTCCACGGTGAATCAATAAGGACCTTAAGAAAGACCAGACCCACTAAAAGTCTTGGTCCGGGAGATGGTCACGTATTTGTAACTTGACAACTGGTCAGTTCATCCATTTATTTCTAGTCCAACAAGCCAACATGATGCAGACCAAGATTTTTTATCAAAGCAGGCGGCTATGATGGATCCGTCAAATCAAGTGCGTCTAGGAAGGAACCAGCTGCAAGTTGTAATTTTGGATCTTCCGGTCCTGGATCTTATCAGATAAAGTGTCGCAATTTCGTGTTTTGGGTCATGTTCGTGTCTGAAGCAGGTCAGCAATTAATCATTTTAGTGTTACTTTGGTTGGGTATAAGCACATGAGTTTCCTGGTCGTTCCTTATGTTCATATAGAGTGCTATTGATTCGGGTAGTGTCATTTCATGTTTCGTGTCAAAATCATGCCAACCAAATACAACTCATTATTGATTATCATACTGTGTAATTTCATTACGAATTGAAGACTTGACTTCATGCAGTAGCAATGTGAACCAAACCATGCGGGCACAATTAATGTTCAACGTTGGATTAATCCGAAACTTGGCCTCGCTTCACACGCCGCACATGCATGGATGTCAATGTGTGAAAACATATATATATATATATATAAGTAGTCTTAAATGTATAGTATCGTTAGATATATAATTAAGATGCATGTACATATAAAGTATAAAATACAATCAAATTTAAATCTTTATCATTCATCATTCAATTCAACAGTAAAATTGTTTATATAAGATTATATACTTGAAAAATATTATGCATTTACTACTATCTCTCTCTTTAATCTCTCTCTCTCTCTCTCTCTATATATATATATATATATATATATATATATATATATACATATATATATAATTTAGTTGGAATCATATATTACATTGAGCTATATCAAGACAAAGAGTCTATGTAGAAGAGTGGAATAAGAATGTTCAATGGCAAGAACGGGAACAAGTTAAATCCCTCTCTAGTTGGACCAAAATCCGTCTTGATAGCTTCTGTTAAGTTTTTAATTAACCAAATCTAGACATGGCCGGTTCAGAACCGGCATGGCGGTTCGCATTGGAACCAAAAAAGTCAGTTCCGGTTTCACATATTTCAAAAACTATCTTGGAACTGAAATTGGTGGTTTGAAACTGTTATTTATATATTAATATTTTTAGCATTTGTACAAGTTGGTTGTTTTGTCAATGGTAGACTGTTGTTTTTGTTGAAATACATTGGAGGCTTAACTCACATGGTTTACATTTTGTGCTTTCAAAACACACACACACACACACACACACACACACACACATATATATATATATATATATATATATATATATATATATATATATATATATATGTTAGTTATATATATAAATTATCATAGTTTCCCATCACAAGAGTTGATATATAAACTGTGTGTTTGTCTGCAGCTGATATAACAATTATAAAAGTGAACTTCAATATTTCTGTTTGGTTTTCATAGGTAGAAATTCCAATTTCGTCACGTACATATCACATGAACTTGCTGCTAATGTCATAAAGTCCAAGAGACGTCTCAATACATCGAACACTCTCATTGTCAAGACAACTTTTGAGAATTTATCGAAAGTGGGTGCAGAAAAGTGGTGCAGATTTTTACTGCTTTTGCTTTCGTAACGCTCATGATCTGTGAAGGATGATCACTGACAACCAGGGGTGTTCATCGAATCGCCGGAACTCAACCAAACCAAACCAAACCAATGGTGGTGTGGTTTGGTTTGGCCGTTTGGTTTTAGTAAGAAAAAACCTAGCAATTCGATTTACAGTTCCTCTGTTGAAACCAAACCAAACCATTATATATAAAGATATAAATCTTTATAAGTTTATAACTTTATATATATATATATGTGTGGATTTTATAACCTTATATACATATAAAATGTATATATATAAAGTTTATATACTTATATGAATATATATCTTGACAACTTTATAAGTTTATATACATGAGTTTTTAACCTCATGTATATAAAATATAGATTATATATCCAAATAATACGATGACATAATACATTGTATTTAACAAAATCTTAGATATGTAATTGTATACCTGACCTCGAATGACCTTCGCAACAAAAGTTTTTTTCTTGAACTTTTCTTTTCTTCTTTTTCTTTTTAAAGCTAACCGCGACAGCAGTCACGTCAGTCAAAATCGGCTAGCAGAATTCTTAGCAAGAGGTTATAGAGATTTTGGAATTCCTAGGTGTGGTATTTTGAATTTTCTATGGCCGCCTGAGCACCTGCCCATAATAAGCAAAGCATTTTTATTTTGGGTACAAACCATTTAACTATAATTATCGTGAGGTTCATTGATTTGATCATCCATTCACCAAAGCAAACAAGCACCATGGATTTCCCGTCTCTACGATCACTAGACTCATTCTCCTGTCATACCTCTTCTTCTTTTCTCGTAATTCATTTCCTGTTTATAAAAAGGAGCAAACAATTGAAACTCCCACCAGGGCCAAAAAAGCTGCCGATTATCGGCAACTTGCACCAGATGAGTATGCTTCCCCACCGCTCCCTTCACCTCCTCTCCAAGGAGCATGGCCCCTTGATGACCATTCATATGGGAAGTACCAGATCCATCGTTGTCACGTGACAAAATACACCGAGGAAATCATGAGAACAAAAGATCTTTCTTTCGCGCACAGGCCGGAAATCATCGCCGGAACAATACTTTCTTACGGTGCGAAGGACTTTGCCTTTGCACCCAATGGAGATTACTGCGTATCTCTCGAAAGTTGTACATATTGGGGCTTTTGAGCTTGAAGAAAGTCCAATCCTTTAGGACGGTGCGCGAGGAAGAAGTCCTTGACTTACTTGACGTCATCTCTCGATCGGCTGGCTCCAGCGTGAATTTGAGCGAGTTGTGTAATCATTGCGGACCAACCAAATTTGCAGAGTCACCATGGGTGAGAAATGCATTTTTGGAGACTACTCCAAGAGTAGGCTGCATGGAGGAATTGTGAAGGAGATGGAGGCTTTGCTGGTATCCTTCTTCTTTTCCGACTACATTCCGGCGTTCCGGTGGCTCGATTCGATCACGGGGATGAAAGGGAGGCTAGAAAAGAATTTCAAAGACATGGATTCTTTCTTTGAGGAGATAATAGAGAAGCATGTGCATCGCAAGACTGATACACGTTCATCTTGGAGATATGATCGATAGTTTGCTCGAGATCGAGAGAGAGGGAACTGAGCAGCTCCCTCTTACAAAGGAACGCATCAAAGCAATTCTCATGGTACTTTTTCAATTACGTACAATTATGGATTCTCATGAAATAGGTGCGTGCAGGGGTGACACATATGCAGTAACATTACATCCTATCATATCTAAACAAATCATAATCATTATCGTAAATAAATTTAAATACAAAAGTATACTTATACTTTTTATTAGCATATACGAAACTTTATATTAGGAACGTTGATATATGTCTACAGTACTTTTAGATATTGATTGTTGCATCGAGTCTTATCAGCGGTTAAAACGTAAAGCACTTTCGCTTTTTTTGCATGTATGCATCTTGACCATTGATCCGACTCGATCTAACAGTTCAAAATCCATGAGTAAATACTCTCAAAGTACTCTTGTATATGTATGTGTATATACACACTCATTATGTATCATCTACCTCAATCACTTGGTATTATGGTATTTAAGATAAATGAAGGTTATTATGTTTTAATTTTATCACAAAGAAACGATTTTAGGTAAATTAGTTGCCCTATTCATGGTAACAACGAGAACAACTAAGCCCTTTCCTATACTAGATGGGTCGGTTACATGGATTCTTTGTTTCCACCAAGTCCTATCATGTACCATGTTGGTAGTTAACTCAATGTGAGCTTGATCATTTTTTATTGTTTCTTTCTAACTTTTTTGTGTTTATTCTTTTTTAACATTTTCACAATATAGTTTTTCATACCTTCTTACTAAAGCTTCCGTTAGTCATCCTTCTATTTATTCAAACTATTTTAAACAATTTTTTCTCATTTTATCATCTATTAGTGCTACTCTCAATTTTGTTTCTAATAACTTCATTATGTATACGATTTTTTCTTGCGTGATCACTCATCCATCTCAACATCTTCATTTCTGCTACAAAAATCTTTTATACATGTTGATGATTAATTGCTCCACGCTCATAACCATAAAACATAACATGTCTAATTGTTGCTCTATAATATTTGTCTTTTAATTTTAATGATATTTTTTTCACATAAAATACCTAATACCACTCTCGATTTTAACCAACATTCATTAATTTTGTGTAACATCTCCATTAATTTTTCTATCACTTTGAAAACTAACCCTAGGTATTTAAAATTTTTCTTGTGAGAGATGCAATGTGTGTCAATCTTAATTTTCATTTCCTCTAAAGTAACTAAATGATCAAACTTATATTTCATATATTCTGTTTTGTTCTACTAAGTTGGAAATCTTTACTTTCTAATGTTTCTTACCATAATTCTAGTTTCATATTAACTTTTTTCTTATACTCATTTACTAACATAATATCATATGCAAATAACATACACCAAAATACTTTATCTTAAATATGTTTCGTTAACTCATCAAGGACCAATATAAGTAAATATGAACTTAAAGTTGATCTATGATGTAACCCAATATTAACTTAAAAGAAGTTTGTCATTCCTTTACAAGTCATCACACATATTTTTGTACTATCATACATGTCTCTTATATGATTTATATATGTCAATGAGATACCTCTCTTTTTCAAAATTCTCCAAAGAACGTCTCTTGGTACCTTATCGTAAGCTTTTTCTAGATCAATAAATACTATGTGAAGGTTTTTTTTTTCTCTAAAATATTCTATAAGACATTTTCATCGGTGAATCGTTTCAATGGTAGATCTACCTAATATAAATCCAAATTGGTTCTTTGTTGTACTTGATAATTGTCTCAACCTACATTCAATAATTCTTTCCCATAATTTCGTAGTATGACTTATTAATTTAATACTTCGATAATTCATACCATTCTAGGTATCTCCCTTGTTCTTGTATATGAGTATAAGTGTATTCGCTCTTCATTGCTCAAACATCTTTTAGTTTTTTCATATTTCATTAAATAGTCGTGTGACCCAAGTGATCCCCATCTCCCTTAAAAATTTTCATACTTCTAGAAAATATTGTCAGATCTAACAAATTTATCAACCTTCATATGTTTAAGAATCTCTTTGACTTCATTATTTTGAATACGTCAGTAGAAATTATGGTTTATATACTTTTTTGATATAGTTAATTATCTTAAAATAATACTAACATATGTGTTTTCGTTAAAAAGGCTATACAAATAACTTTTTCATCAATTTTTTATATCATCAATTGCCACTAAAATCTTTTCATCCTTATTTTGAGTTAAGTTTTTTATATAATCCTACCAAATTTTACCTTTTATTTTATTAACAACATTTTTCGCTTCTTTCTTTGCTTTTTTATAAGCCTCTCAAGTTTATCTAGTTTTCTTATCATAATGTAATTTGTAACATACTCTCATTGCCTTAATTTTATCTTCCACCACTTCACTCCACCACTAAGCTTCTTTTTGTGCCAATATGCATCCCTTAGATTCACCTAACACATCTTTTATTACTTTCTTAATATATGTAGTCATATTATTCCACATATCAGAAAGTGTACCTATGTAATTCTAAGTATCTCCTTCAAGAACTTTTTGTTTAAATATATTTTCTCACTTTTAAGATTCTACCATTTAGTCCGAATAACTCTATACACCATTTTCTTTTGTGTCCACTTTTTTACCATAAAATAAATAAGTAAAAGTTAATGTTAGGTAATTAAGCTTTCTCTTAGAATTAAACTGATGTGTCTACTGTCACTTTGACGAGTTTGAGTGTAACAAAGTGGTCCGGAAGATAAATGGTAGTTGAAGAAAGAAGAAGAAGAAACATGTTTGTTTAGTGATTTTTGAAATTACAATTAATTGAATAATTGATAGCCACTGTGTGTTGGCTCCGGCAACGATTCGGATGCCCATCGTCTCACTGGCTGACCTTGACCCCCCTTTTAATGTGTATCATATCTACTATTAAGAGTTTGCCTTGATTTGTGTCGCTCTTGTGGCCCATATCGAAGTTCAAGTGGCAATTCACCATTAACCACAACTTAATTGTTTGTTCATTTTTCAACATAAGTCATTCAGTACCATTTTACATTGTTGAGTGTTGTGTATATTACAGAATCTCTCTCTCTCTATATATATATATATATATATATATGTATGTATGTATATATATGTAAGTATGTATACGTATGGTAATATTTCAAAATGAGCGACATATTAAACCAATATTATAATAATATGTAGACATGGCCGTTTAGGTTTGCCGGAGCCAGGAACCTGATCAAACCAATCCCACTTGGTTATGGTTTCAGTTTGAACGAAAATAAGAAAAGGAAAAAAGGAACCTATCTGCATCCTCTCGGCTTCCTCCTGAGGTCTGCACAGGTTATCCTTCAGTTGTTGCCCGATTCCCCTTCGGCTCGCACCATCCGCCTGCGAGTCCATCGAATTCTTGCGCCTCCGCTCATTGTGGCCAGCCAAACGCCTTCGGCAACTCCTCTTTGCCTCGTCAAACTCTGTTACCTCATGAAACCTTTCCACCAAATCACAATTATCCAAAAGAAAACCTCAAAGCACTCAAGAACACCGGTCAAAGGGGCATAAAACAATATGAATTTGCAGAAAAAGGGAAGATGAGTACGTAAAGATCTCCAATAACCAACAATATTTTGATAAATTTAGTTAGTAGTACCTGCTACACTGCTGGCAGAATCGTTGCCGGAGTCCGGCGACTATGACGATGGGAGCTTTGGAGTGTGCCTCGCATACCTTATGCCGTCGATGGTAGCGCTTGGCGTTCATGACGTCGGCAGCGCAGTTCTCGGCTTGACAGGAAGGTGCTTGGCCGGAATTGGATCCCTTCCGCCCGGGCCCCTTTCTGAAAGAAAAACTTACGAGTATATATCAATTTATGAGAATCATATCTCTCATATATAACAAAATAATTCTCATTTTGTATATGGTAGAACCATCGGATCTTAAGGATGCATCCTGTTTAAGCTAAGATCCTTCTCAAGGATGTGGCAAACATTCATACTCTACAAGCACAAAAGCCGTTACGACTCGGTTAACAAAGATTTTAAATGTCAAAATCCGATACCATGGCAGGGCATGCGGACAAGGTTCTACACTAGATTTTGATACGGCCGGTTCTGGTGTCGGTTCCGGTTTTCTTATAATCAATAACCGAAACCGAATCGGGACCAGGCTGGTTCTGGTTTGAATCCTAAACTGCTTAAAACTGAAAAAAAGCAACTGTGTTATGAAACTAGAACTGTTTCGTTCATGGACGCTTGGAGTTGGCAGTTTACAGGGTGTGCGTATTTACCATCAGGACGTGTTCGAATGCATTGCTATATATGTGAATATTTGACCTAGATATGTCCGGTTTCTGGAGGTTTGGAACTGTGTTTGTGAGAAACCGAAACCGAACTGCCGCAGAGCCGAACCCGACAGTTTACAGTGTGTGTGTATTTACTACCATCAGAACGTGTTCAAATGCAGTGCTATATGTGAATATTAGACCCGGTTTCTGGAGGTTCAGAACTGCTGAAACCGTCAGTTTCAGTTTGCCGGAAACTGAAACCGAACCATCGGAGAACTGGTTCCGGTTTCAGAACCGCCCAAACAGTTTAAATTCTTTTTCTTTTGAAACACGAGAGGAAAAGTGCCTTCTGATAATCGAACTTCCTGCTCCTCACCATTGAGCTACGGTGTTCCTAGCGATAAGTTCGGATCACCACTGCTTCTACTAGGAGTGCTATTTCAGTATTGAGACCGGTTTCGAATCGGCTGTCTAATTTGTCCCATCCTCATGTGTTCTAGTTGGTAAACGTGGTTCTAACTCTTTCTCTCTTTAGTGCACATATATGCGCGCATGCGTATGCACACTAGAGAAAGAGAGACAAAAAGAGATGAGATGCATTCCTCCTTCACATTGGACATTGTGTACTTACATTTGAGAAGACGATCTGAGGGTAATAAGGGTGTCCATTATAGTTTTGCAAACACACTTATAACTTCTTATCTCTAAAAAATTTTAAAAAAATGAGTATAATTAAAGGTGGAACTTTGCTAGACATTGTTTGATATCACCACCATTCGTGTGAATAGTAAGGCATCCATTCCACGTCAAATAATTTGCATTAAATGACATTGATTCTCATGTCAATATTGATGAACATAATTGGGTAAAATTTTATGTGTCCTGATTCGTATAATACAATCGTTTAATAAAGTTTGGCACGAGATAATATCTAGCAAACCCTCAGTTTATATATATATCGTTTAATAAAGTTTGGCATGAGATAATATCTAGCAAACTCTCAGTTTATATATATATATATATATATATATATATATATATATATATATATATATATATATATATATATATATATATATATATATATATATATATATATATATATATATATATATATATATATATATATATATATATATATGTATATGTTTGTGTATATATAAAGAAAGACATTTTATCATGTATATTTCTGACATGGATACTTTTTTTTTTTTTTTTTAAAGCATAAGTATCATTTATAAAGTTATAATAAGACTGTTGAAAAACATATTAAAACAATCTTATTGTGTTTATAACATGAAAGTAAAAAGAATGCATCAATATGCATATGATCCAATTTCTTTCTCTTTGTGATCTATATATATATATATATATATATATATATATATATATAATATATATATATATATATATGAGAGAGAGAGAGAGAGAGAGAGAGATGTGGTCACAAGTGTATTTTCGGTGTCAACAATTTCATAGGAGAATGACCATGTAAACCGTTTTGTTTGAGAGAGAGTGAGAGGGAGAGATTGGCTTCCAGCATTTTCTTATGTTGGTGATCGAATCAAACCAGGGCAGACTAAACTCCATTCTGTTTCTTTTCCGTGTCACTTCGGGTGGACGTCAGTGCAGACTTTTTCTGCGTTTTTGTTTTGCTTTCGTGTCGTGCTTGATATTGCTACTGGTATTTGGAAACTTATATCGAATTCTTTAACAGCTATGGAAGAGGATCAATGCGCAAGCTCGAGGCAACTGAGAAATCTCCCTGTCACGTTAGCTGGCCATTACATAAAACCAAACCCTGGCTCAATTTCAGTTGAAGCAACAACTCGCAGTTTGGACCTTGGCTTTGCTTTGGAGATGAATTGGCTTTTGCCAAAGAGACATGTTCATCACTGATACCACTTGTTGGTAGAGGTGGTTGGTCTAGATCCAGCTTGGTGCATTGTGCTCGATCGACTCGAACCGTATTTGGAACCGAAACCAAGAACTAAAATCAAACCGATTATGGTGCAGTTGGGTTTATGGTTCCACCTATTAGGATTCCAAATCAGAGATCCGGAATCGTGGTTGCAAACCTCATTTTGGTTCTCCTTTCAAGAACCCACTTTCCTTGCATGGTTGGTTTGTCCAAACAAAACCAAAACCAATCCCATGCGGGCATGAAACTGCACGAAGAACAAGAACCAACTAGATAAATATGCAGTTTGGAACCGCCAGTCTCAGTTTACCAAGAGTAAGCTAGGTCTACTTATTGGATTGTTACCAAGAAGTTCGAACACATTGGGCAAAATGATTCTTCTCAAATTTCAATAAAGTAGGATAAAACAATAAATAGGTCAAATTCTAACAAGAGGTCAGGAGTTCGATACTTGGGTATACATATTATTAGAGTTTGCATGAGTTGTCATTTTGACATGGTCGGTTTCAATTTTCCTAGAACCAAGAACCGAAACCGAACTGGGATTTGGTTGGTTGTACTTTCAGTTTTAAGCAGTTGGTTCTAGGTCCAATTTTGATTTGAGTCCTAAACTTTTTTGAATTAAAAGATCATTGAAAGATTTGAAATTAAAAAATATAGAATTGGTGGTTTACGCTGTTGGTTTCATCTTCAAGGAAGGTGGCCTTCACTTTCTTAATTCACCATTTCAGTTCCGGTTTAACCAGTCCTGGTTTCAGCCGGTCCCTAGTTAGAACAACTCACAACTGGTTGGTTTCAAACCGATGATGTCTGTGACATTCTTTCTTTTTATAACAATGGAGAGTTCGGATCCAATTTTCAGACTTCGAGGATCGAAGTAACGACCTTTATCTTGTGAGTCGAGTCCCCTCACAGTTTAGGGTTAATCATAACGTAAGACGACTTTGGATTTAATAAAAAGCTTCATGATCCAAGAAGTTTCAAATTTTAATGATGTCTTCTTCTTCTCTTATGTCACCATGACATCTCAAGATGACACCAGATTCACCATTTGCATACGGTTCCTATTTAAATTGTTCCACACGAAGATTGCTGACACGACACGATGCAACCTGAAGGGTTCAGGTAACACGGCTTTCTACCTAACGTTTAGACTAATGGGTACACACTAATCATGCATACCTACCTCCCATGGTCCTGAGCGTGTTCGGACTGGGTTGGTTCTAACCTGGTCTAGGTTAGAAAACGAATGATAGTATTGGAACAAGGGTATGGCAATTTGGTGTCTCGAGTCATGATCTTATTCATGTCAAAAGGCAGGTCGACACAAACTGAGTCAATCATTTCGTGAACTTTGGATGGGTATCAGCAGAATGTTTTCGGGTTGTGTTCATGTTGAATGTTCACTAACAATTTCTTGTTTCGTGCCAAAAGTAGGTCGACCCAGTTTTTCTCGTGTTAGGTTTGAATGTGCTTGACCGAGTTCTCGTATCTGCCTTATATAGCAAGCCTCTTGCAATATTCGCTTCTTCGTGTGCCCATGGGCCACCAAATCAAGTTTCAGAAGCAGTTTAGACCCAGAAAAAAAACCATGAACCTGAACCGAAAGCAACTTAGAGAGAGAGGGAGAAAGCGCGTGCATGGCAAGGACTTGAGTGGGGAGAAAGGAGAATAAAAAAGACACGTCTCTTTTTTGGCATTGACAAAAAATCACAGGTACCATAATTTGCACCTCGTGTTTGTTTCGGTGCTTTCCGCGATGCTTCCTTTGAGACATGCCTGTCTGGATCACCATCTCCTTCGTAACAATGCGTACCAACAAAAGAAGTGGAGGATCAGAGGAGAACAATTGAAGCAACCCACCATCTAATTTTTACAGAAACTCAGCAGCCTTTCTGGGTACTCTCTCTCTCTCAATAGATGTGTTGGTTTACGCAATTGACCAAGTACGCGCTTTGTTATCGCCGACTTGGTTGAAGGCATGGTGTCAATCTTCCTTCTCTGTTTCTTAATAAGAAAGTTTGAAGAGTTAAACGTTATGGTTGACCTGGAACGGTAATCCTATCTTTGACAAGTTGGTGTCTTCTCTTAGCCGCTTTGTCATCGCCGACTTGGTTTTGTTCATCGCAAACCTATTTTTTCAAGTTAACGGGGAAGTTTCGTGTTGAAAATCGTAGTTTCAGAGGGGATGTCGAACTTTCGTTGTTGTTACTTGTTTGTTGATTTTGGTGATATATACTGCCTGACATTGAACCTGTAAGTCTTTTGAATATACTGTCGTGATTATTAGGCCCTTGGTATCTTCTTGCTGTGGAGTTGGGGAGGTAGTTTCTTTTCTTCTATTCTTTCTCCTTTCCTGAATTGAGGTTCTGGTTTGTATTGGAGTCAACCATTAGTTTCAGTCTGTCTTTAATTGTTTAATTGTTTTAAGTGGTTCAAGGAGGGGAATATGCGATTCCAATTATCTTTATCAATGTGTTTTAATGGAGTTTCACCATATTTAGCGTTCCTTTGATGTTCTATCGTTTGAAATGCATGGACTTAATCTACCATGCTTGGCTTCTTGATGAAACATTTGTTTATTAGTAAAGTGTAGCTACATTTTTTCAGGATTTTACTTGGTGACTTTGGGAAGGTTAAATCTGTCCACCAAAAATCTTCGTGGATTGAGGAATTAGGTTGCTGTGAATAGTTCTATTGTAGGGGAGTTTGGTTATGGGGAATAAATCATCGAGAGACAAGGATTACAGGCATTCTTCATCATTCGGAACCCATCCACAGCCTTCTCATTGGAACCAGGGACCGGCTCCACGCACGTATTCACAACCACCTTCTGCGGCTCACTATGTCCCCGAGGAACCGAAACGCAAGTTGCAGAGGAGATACTCACGAATTGCTGACAATTATACTTCCCTTGAACAGGTCAGTCTATCCGCCTCTATACATGTCAACTGATTTGGCCCCAGATTGTGGAAAAAAATTCATATCTTGCTTTTTAATATAAGTCATGAATGATGCAACGTTGAAGGCTTTAGAATTCTGGGACCTAATTACGCTGAGAGAAGATCTATGAAGAGCCGTAAATGTTGCATGTTGCCCCGTTTTTGAGGCTAAAAGCTCCTTATTCTATCTGGATAAAATTTAAAATTGAGGGCTAGGTGCACGGCTTGTAGGACTGATTTGCTATTGATAGTTAGGAAAGGTTAAATAAATGGAAACCCATTTGTCCATGAACATTTTGGTTGCTAATAGTGTCATAATTTTAGTCATATGTTCACTCTCTGATGCATATTCTTGTAAATCATCGGAGTGTTGGGCTCATTTATAGTTGTCAAGGGACATGTTAGAAAGTCATTTGTAACATTTTGAGAATCATTCTTCTTTTCAAGAAGGCATTCCACATGTACCAAAACCTTTTCTGATTTATGGATAGTGGCATTGAAAGACCATAACATAATTTGGCTTTGAAAGTAGAGAAGCGCTTGTCACTGATTTATATTGGTGGCCCTAAGAGTCATTTTGAAGCATGCCAAAAGTGTGCTGACTGCAGTCAAAAGTAACTGGTATTGTGAAAGATAAACAGTAAAGTATCATAAACCATTGGGTCCTGCATGATTATTATGAAACCATGGAAATAATACAAAATAAATTAATTTGCGACATGAATGAAGATAAATTCATCTAAGGAGTCAAGTTCAAAGTAGTAACTGGTGGTCCACAGTTTTTAAGTGCAAGTAACTGGTAGGAAAATGTGCAACTTTCAAGAATGTCAGAGCATGCTCATGACTGACATATACACAACAGCGAGATGATACAAACTTAGTAGCTAGAATCATGTTCAACTACCTTATAGCTATGATATTTCTGTAAAAAGTATTTCTTCCAACAACAAAGAAATCAGTTAGGAAAATGAGCCTCTGTTCAGTCAATACCTCTTTAAGGTTAAGAGATAAGGAGAGATGTCTAAACTGGGTATTTTCCTATGAATAACATTGCATATCTGCTGTATTATGAATACTGCTATTTGAAAAACTAATGGGCTGCTAATTTTATTCCTTCATCTTAAACTGTTGTAGTTTTGGTGCAAAATAACAGAAGTAAGAGCTTGTTCCATTTTCAATTTCTTGCATAGCTAGATTATAAGCGTGCAGTATGAGACCTAGAAGTATAAATTCATCAAAAATGCTATTGAAAACATCTGATTTGTGATGGAGAGTTGTCTAGGATTTTTTCTACGCCAACAAGAGCAGTATCTCTTAGACATAAAAAAGCCTACTACAAATGATGATGATGATGATGATGATAATTAAATAATTTGGCATCAGTCCTATGATGATAACTTGGCATCGGTCATATGATGACAATTAAAGGCCTTCTGTTATTTGATTTCTTCAACATATTAGAGATGTAAACGAACCTACTGTTGCATAAAGGAGATTGTTGTTTTAACACTCATAAGCAAATCAATTTCTTATTGCAGGTCACTGAGGCTCTTGCACAAGCTGGTCTGGAATCTTCCAATCTCATTGTGGGTATTGACTTCACAAAAAGCAACGAGTGGACAGGTTTTCCCCATCTCCTTTGGACTCAACTTATTTCATGAACTCCAGAAATATATCGGGTTAATGAATTCATCAATGTAGGTGCTAGATCATTCAATCGGCGTAGCTTGCATCACATTGGAGATTTTCCCAATCCCTATGAACAAGCTATTTCTATTATTGGAAGAACCTTGTCTGCTTTTGATGAGGATAATTTGATTCCATGTTTCGGGTTTGGAGATGGTTGGTTTCTTGCGTGCTTGGATCAATTGGTTCTAAGAATCAATTTTTGAGAATTTATTTGAATATCCAGTTTGTTAATCTTGGCTCTTCTTGACAGCATCAACGCATGATCAAAATGTTTTTAGCTTCTATGCTGATGAGAAGCCTTGTAATGGGTTTGAAGAAGTGCTGTCACGCTATAGAGAAATTGTTCCACATCTTCGACTTGCTGGTTGGTGCACAGACTTGATCTGTGATCTGTGGATGATTGCATCTATTGTATTTTCTGTTCTTAGTCCCTGACATTTTTTCTATATTTTTCAGGTCCAACATCTTTTGCTCCAATTATTGAATCAGCTATTACTGTCGTGGAACAAAGTGGTGGTCTGTACCATGTTCTGTTAATAATTGCTGATGGGCAGGCATGAACCTCCAACCAGACATGATTTTGGGTTTTTTCCCTTGACATAAGGACCCTTTTATATTGTCCAAGGTTTCTAAATCTGTAATTAATTTTGCTAAAATTAATCAGGCACACGATAATGTGATGCTAGATTGTAATTTCATGTATATGAGAAAGCTCATGGGTAGATTGGTGAATGAGAAGTGTCTGTGATGGAAAGCTGATGGAAATCATGGACATCACTGGATATCCATCAGACGATTTCTATTAGGAGTCATTTCAAAATCACCAGCTCCCCTGCTTCACATGTTATTTTGAAATAATGAAAGCCGTTTCTCATGGGAAAAATCCCGAACGCTTTCTTCAGTTTATTTTGATTGTCTTGACATAAGAGTCTTTCTTATGGCATCCATTTGAATAATCGTAGGGTATTCATTAAACGTTAAAAATGATTTGATGCAACACATCTCACTTATTTATAAGAATTAACTCGATGATTGTATGCATGATAGCATATTGTGGACCTGAGTTCATTCCAGAAAAGAACTGTGTCGTAGAGTTCCTTTTTGTATGTGTTATATATTACGTACCAATTTTCCTGAGAAGTCCCGAGGGAATTCTCAATAGAATCACTCCTTTTTCATGTGTATGTGGCAAGAGTTACTTCCTCAGGGCCTTAGGTTTCACATGTAGCCTTGACAGTGTTTCTGTAAAACAGATCATTGTTCCTTTGTTCAAATGAGAAAGTTTTGGTGAAGCGTAATGGGTTTTTTCTCATAATGCAGGTTACAAGAAGTGTTGATACGGAACATAGCCACTTAAGCCCACAAGAACAGAATACAATTGATGCTATTGTAAAGGCAAGGTAATTAAGTTGATTTTATGGTTGCAACTTTTGATACTTTGGTTTTCCTTCATTCTGATCGCTGCAACATTGCAGTGAGTATCCACTGTCAATAGTCTTGGTTGGAGTTGGTGATGGTCCATGGGACATGATGCGCCAATTTGATGACAATATACCTGCACGAGCATTTGATAATTTCCAGGTAAGGAACTAAAAATCTCTGTGCCTGACATATGACAGATTCTTTCTTGTAGCAGCCTCGCCATTGACAGATGATTTTTCTTAATCATATGTGCCTATTTATATGAACATGCATGCACATGGTATTAGACAAGCTCCTCTCTGGATCAAAAATCGCCTTTGCAGATGGCTTTTTCCTCTGATTATGTGCCCAGTTACATGAGAAGAGCATACATATATACTTTTATCCCATTTATCGCTCTCTCTCTCACACACACACTCCTATTGGATTATTTCACAAGATATTTTCATCTTTTCTCCCCTCAGTTTGTCAATTTTACGGAGATAATGTCAAAGAATGTCCCTGCAACAAGGAAAGAGACAGAATTTGCACTGGCAGCCTTGATGGAAATACCATCACAGTATAAAGCAACCATAGATCTTCATATCTTGGGGTAATTTCATTTTAACTTGACACCCTTATATATGTATATGTATGTACACACACGGGCAGGCACACATGCACACACAACACACAAACATACGCACACACAAATACACATATATCACATTTCTGATATGGATTCTACTTAAGCAGTCGCAGAAATGGGAAAGCTCCACACATGGTTCCTCTACCACCACCACTTGGAGGCTACGGTGCATCTTCATACACTCCAAAGAGTACCCGATCAAGTAGCTTTGCGCACAGCCCTCCTCCTCATTATGAAGACCATTCTGCACCACGATATGGTTATGGCAGTAGTTCATCTTTTCCACACAGTACGAGTATGAGCACAACTGCACCTCAAGGTCCAGCTTCTTCATGTGATAATCAGGTACGATGTGCTTGGTTTATCACATCTCCATGTAGAGGATATTTCTCTTTTCTGTTGTCAAGTTCAGTGTTGATCGTTTCTACCTTAACGCTCAGGTTTTCTGCTTCAGTTCTTGATCTGTTTTTGCAACCATGTATTACATAGAAGTTGCAAGTTGCAACTAAGCGTCCATGTAGCCACCTCCAAGTGGTGTGGGAGAAGGCTTTGTTTTGGTTATTGTTACATTTAGACGACATTGCTTGTCTCCTTCGTCACTCCGCCCCCCTTCCCTCCACTTGGTAGTTATTACTTAAGCTGTATTCCCATTTTTAACTAGTTGGAAGACATGTATTTTGTTTTGAAGTGAGCAGTAGTACATGTTGGGCCTATATGCGAAGCAAAATTGATATCTGAGTTTTTGGTTTTCCTTAAATCGCTTGCTTTGTCTTTTTAAATTTGGGAGCTGTTGCTCATAACAGCAAAATGTCAAGAAGGTCCATAATATAAAATATGCATTTTGTCTTTGAGTTTTTTGGTTCTCCTTATTACAATTTCCTTCAACATTTTGACTTTGTATCTTGTCGTTCAATATCTCATAATGAGATCTTTTAAAATAAAAGCCATGGGCATAACGCCTGGTAGAGATACCCAGTCTTCAGAACAGAGGACTGTCACGGATATGAATCCCTCTCTTTTTGCTTGTTTCTTTTATAATTATTAGAAAGAGAAAACCCTTTCTTTTTTACTTTTCTATTTTTTCCGTGTTTTTTGGATGCCTATACCAAAGGTTTAGAAATCTCTGTCCTATCCATTAAGCACTGGACACATCTCGTTCTGATTATTTCTCGTGTTCCTCCTTTCCATTAATACATGTGCTTATAAAGCACTTGCTTAAGTTTTTAATTTTGTGAGGTATGATGTAATAAAAAATCTCAATTTAAGAATTAATCCTAATTGATTTGTTTCCTCTTTATTTCTGATGTCCCTCCTAGTTTGTTTCTAATAACCTCATTACATGTACAGTTCTTCCTTCTGTGACCAGCATACATCTCTTTATCTTTATTTCTGTCATGTACATGTTTTGTACATGTTGATGGTTAACTACCAAACACTGAGAAGTGAGAACCATAAAACATATCGTGGTCTAATTGCTAGTGTATAATATTTACCTAATACCTGATGCACCTGGTTAACTGCCCAACACCGAGAACCATATAAAGTATCTGGTCTAATTGTTAGTTTATAATATTTACCTAATACCTGATGCACCTCTCCATCTTAACCAAATTGAATTTATTTTAAATCTAACATCTTCATCAATTTTTCCTGAAAAAATGATCTTAGGTACTTGAAACTTTCTTTATAAAAAATGCATTGTGTACCAATGTTAGTTTTTATGTCATCTAACCAAAAGGTCATCTAGTCAACTGAGTGTAAGATACTGTTCAACAACACTGGGACATCAGATACCAGGTGGATGCTGGTTGCACTTCTGATTTATTGAATAACGGGTCTTCCAGTTGTTGAGATTGAAATTTGAGAACACCCAAAGTTAAATATAACATGCCTTTTTCTTCCTAGCTTTCGTTCAAGCCACAGATGTCTTGCATTTTCAAAATATATGCTGAAAGGAAGCCATTTAGATGGGATGTCTCCAGTCTATGAATTCAATTTGAGGATCACGGATCATATCCAAAGGGCGGCACTCCCAAATAACGTGGTCAACATACACAAAGAAATGGTCATACGATGCCCTGCTCTATGCCAGTCACATCATGCTATGTCAACATGAATACAAGCTACGTGTAATATACTGCGAATAGGAAAAACATTGCGACGGGCAAAGTGAATTCTTTCAACTGTTGAAATAGAGTAATTTACTATTGAAGTCTGATACTCAATTCTACTCGTCACCCCCATGTTACTTTTTCACTTGCTGAACATGTGATTAGCCTTTCCTTTAACCAGTTAATTTCCGTAAATTGTTACATTTAATTCATGAGAAGTTTTACCAAGCTGAAAATCACATCATGTATTCACAGGTTTGCCCCATTTGCCTCACAAACCCAAAAGATTGCGCATTTGGGTGTGGCCATCAGGTGAGTGTTGAAGCATTATCTTTCTCTGTTTGTGCGATGCAATGGATGATTTAACTGCTTTTCTTTTCCAGACATGCTATGAATGTGGTCTGGACCTCCAGATTTGCCCAATTTGCCGAAGCTCAATCCAAACCAGAATCAGGCTTTATTAGGTCTGATACTCCAAATATTCAACTGAAGGGTGGGATCTCTCGAAGCTTTGGTTCTCATCTCCTACAAGATAACAATGTGGTCTCTCACAAAGGACATGCTCTTATTCTGTTGCCTAAAATTTTGACTATATCTTCCTGCGAATGGGAGAAGATGAAGCTTCCATTATAAGCTGGTTTACAAGATTCATGATGTTAGCCAAAAATCTTTACCTACCGGACCAATATTTGTATCTGTACATGCTTCACGCCTTGATTTTTTTTTCTGGGATTTCATAAGATTCTTTTGATCAAGTCTCGTTTATTTCTACCGTGTAGCTGTGTTTCTAGCAGCCGGACCAATATTTGTATCTGTACATGTTTCATGCCTTGATTTTTTTTCTGGGATTTCATAAGATTCTTTTGGTCAAGTCTCTCGTTTATTTCTACCGTGTAGCTGTGTTTCTAGCAGCAGTTGTAAAGCAGTTCGCGGACCGTGTGTTTAGACAAAAACATTGATCTTTGGAAACGTTCTTGAAGGCAAATGCTGGTGAACTGTTGAGAAATGTTTTCAGCTTCTGTGGGTCAGTGTGTTGAAGTATCGGCTTGATAACAGTCTCGCGTTTAGGTGCTGTATTGTTATGTCCCGGTTCCCTTGGTTCATATTCGCTAGTGGGTAAATAGACACAGACACGTTCTGTTTGTAGCCGGCTCTCTGGTTGAATAGCAGAGTAGTTTACCGGACTGCGGCACAAACCACTGTAATCGAATGGGGGACCTGCTCGGTTTTGTGACGGGTTTCGACCTTTAGAAACTAGATTGACCCGTAAATGGGAAAAAACTGTCCGAATATTTCTGTTTTTCTATAGAAGAGCAATCCATGTTCCTAGCCAGACCGGAACTTGCAGTTGTGAAACTGGAGAATTCCTTACTTGGTCCCATTCCAGGTTCTGCGCAATACTGAAGCAGGTGGTTTGGAACAACTGGTCCTGGTTTACTTCGTACTGCTGTGTCTCTGGTTAAAGTTTAATCGATAGCTTTGCGCACACTCATGCTCCCTTCAGCGGTTATATATATATATATATATAAAGAAGGAAAAGAGAGAGAGAGAGAGAGAGGATGTTCATAAGCAAATTCTATTTAAGCCAATATTACGCAGTCATACATACGTATATACATACATACACGTGCATATATGTGTATGTGTTTCAAATGGAAAATTATGTCGATGGTGGAGTTTCAAAAAGGCAGTGTTTCCATAACCATGTGAATACTGCACTTGGGCACAAACTAACAAAAGAGTGAAGTTCCAAGACCATGAACAAGACATTATATTCGGGTCTTGTGCGTGGATAATAAAACCATAATCCCAGACGTTGCGTCTCTCTCTCTCTCTTGTTTATATGGTTTTCTGCTACGAATTCTTTGTATTTAGCTAAAGAATCGAATTCCTTAAAAGATAATTTGCAAATGAAACCAAACAGATGATAGGAGCGAGCTGTGAGAGCTTCCATGTACTTGGAAACAAACATGCAGGATAGTCTTCTTTCCAAACTAGTAGTTCGTAACTGGTGAGACGTTCTCTCATTCAAAGCTTGTCTCCGCAAAATTCTGGCGTGAGTCGACTCTTTCCACGTAAGATGCGACAACAACTAACACATCCGTTGTTTCTATTGAAGAACTTATGCATACAGAAAAATATAGCTACACCACTTATCTTTATACTGTATGGATTCTCCAAAGTTGAGGCTCTTACTTGATTCCCTTTATAGCGTCAATCTCTTAGTTGTAATGGCACTCTTGAGTTCAAAATTGGATTTTAGAAATGCCACACATTGAATTTTAAGGAGACTAGTCTGCTTCAGTTGCAGAATCCAATTGGGCACTGATGGTTCTTATCAGATCATTGCTTCTATTCATGATTGTATCATGCATATCTTCAGTTAGAGGTGGAAATGCAGGGAGCTGGCAAATGCTCAGAATCAATTCTGGAGTTGTGGCCATGCACATGGCCTTAACACACAGGAACACGGTGGTCATATTCGATCAGACTGGAGTTGGCCCGTCGACTATCCGTTTCACCCGCCGATGGAATGGCCAGAGGTGCACCATGTCTCCCCAAGAGATTAATGATGCAGCATGTTTTGCTCACTCAGTTGAGTATGACATACTGTCCAACTCCATAAGGCCCCTCCAAGTGCATACTGATCCATGGTGCTCCTCGGGCGCATTCCTGGGCAATGACACTCTCCTACAGACAGGAGGGCACGGCAACGGCTACCGGAAAATTCGGTACATTGTTCCATGTTCTGATCAGTGCTGTGGCTGGATTGAATCAAGTTCAGAACTTTCCGACGACCGGTGGTATGCATCCAACCAGATATTGCCAGAAAACGACCGCGTAATCGTGATTGGTGGCAGAAAAGCTTTCACCTATGAGTTTGTTCCGAAGCTTTCAGCTCAAGAAGGGGCATTCGAATTACCCCTGTTGAGACAGACTTATGACAGTGGGGAGGAAAACAATCTCCACCCTTTCCTTCATCTTTCATCTGATGGAAACTTGTTTATATTTGCAAATCATGACTCTATCCTTTTCAATTACAAAACTGGTACAGTAGTGAGGAACTTCCCTAGATTGGAAGGTTCTAGAAACTACCCAAGCACTGGCTCATCTGTCATGCTGCCACTAGACTACTCAGATGGGTTCAAAATAGTTGAGGTACTGATTTGTTGTGGTTCAAGTCCAGGAGCATTTACTGAAGCAAAAAATCACAGGTTTTTGAAGGGTTCAAGTACGTGCGGGAGAATGGTTATCACAGACAGAGATCCGAAGTGGGAAATCGAAGAAATGCCGGCGTCTAGACTGATGAATGACATGATAATTCTCCAAACAGGAGATATCCTGATAATCAATGGTGCACAGCAAGGGAGTGCAGGATGGTACAATGCAATAAACCCAGAACTAAGACCATTACTTTATAAACCAACTATGGATCTTGGTCATAGATTTTCATATCTTGAAGCCACTGACATCCCCAGAATGTATCATTCATCTGCTATACTTTTGCCTGATGGGAGGATCTTAGTAGCAGGAAGCAATCCGAATGAGAGATACAATTATGACAATATGACCTACCCAACATAAATGAGAGTTCAAGCCTTCATTCCATACTATATGGATGGACTTTATGATGGCCAAAGGGCCAGAAATATACAAATCGGCGACAGTTTTGATGAAGAAATAGCCATAGTAAGATATAGAGAAAGATTCAGTGTTCATTTTATATTGGACTACAGATCAAATGATTAACAGATGGGTTTTCGCGTTTATGCGCTGCCTTTTGCAACGCATTCGATATCTACGAATCAGAGAGTGCTGAAGGTTGAATCTGTGGAGTTAGTGAATCAGGTAAGCGGTGAAATGAGTGCCGTTTTGGTGGCTCCTGATAGTCCTATATCTGCTCCTCCTGGTTATTATCTGCTCTTTGTTGTTAATGGTGATATTCCTAGCCAAGGTCAGTGGATTAGATTCATCAACTGATGATGAGAAGGTATCTAGCTTATTGAACAAATGAATTTGCTTGTGAAAGAGCACACTTTCCTCTCTTGTTCCTGTAACTAATGCTTACAATTTCTGTCAGATCATGTTTACAGATTGTGCAACTCGAGCCAAGCATAATTCTTCTTCATTCAACACAAGCCGAGCGAATCCTTGGGAGCTGTGAGCAAGACAAGCTGAACGAGTGTACATTCAGCATTGTCGATGACCCGACTCGCCAGCTACTATCCTGGGATAATAAGTTCATATCACACGCTTGAATTCCATTATGTTAGTTCTGATTGAAAGCTAAAACCCTAGGTCAACGCTGATTTATTGAGATATATGGGTGTGCCAAACATGACACAAACCCAACACGAACACGACCTAAAAAGTCTGTTTTTCTCCACCATGAAAAAATTGGCTCATTCTAAGTTGACCTGTCTTCACACTAATACAAAACTACATTACGTAAAGCATGACTAGTCTATTTGGCTACTGGCAATTTCAGACATGACACAGAAACTCGACACAAGCAAGGAACGAAAGCTCCATGCTTGTGTCCACCTGAACAGACTGAAAAAAGTCACCTTTTGGGTTGACCTGCTATAACATGAACACGAATGGCACAATATGAACGCAATCCAAATTGTAGCACAAACTATCAGGCGCATTATAACAAATTCTTCTCTTCCGCATATGCAACCACACATGTGATGTAGGTGCACGCACAATCGCTATATATATATATATATATATATATAAAGAAAGAGAGTGATGGGTAGGCAGGATCCGGTCTCTCTCTCTCTCTCTCTATACATATATATGTGTATGTGTGCACCTAATTCTATCAAATCCAAGTTTGAAAATGATTGAATTGATTCAAAAGAACCAACACGCATAATAAGTCAACCTCATTATGTGATTTAAGACCAAAACAAAGCATATCAAAGACTTATTAAAATTATCGAAATATAAAAACAAGGAAGAAAGCAAGTCCTTATCCATTTTTGAAAGAAAAGCTCTATGTACTTGATCTGATTAGGCCTTATTGCAATAGATGCACACCATGAGTATTGAACTAATGACCTCTTTCAACTTGAGAGGACGTTATTTTATTCTTGTTCTAATTGCCAAATGATATATGAGATCAGTAGGTCAGGTGTTCAACTACCAAATTGCAAAATCCACCTTAAATTGGAGGTCATTAGTTTGGACTACTCTCCCTGGTACCAACTTGATTCAATGCCGTTGTTTATATTGGAAGCGAGGTTTAATCAGGTGAGTCCCCTTCACTAGGCACGGTCCTTTCGTAAGCGGGCTGAGAACCAAACTAAACCGGCCAATCAAACCTAGATTCATAATCAAACAGGGAGGTGGTTGAAATCGCTGACTCCGTTCTTTTTTCTTAGTTTCTACATTTTCTTTTGGTTTTTCGTTCAAATCAGACTATAATTAGAGCCAAGTGAAACGCGGTTGGGTTAGGATCGCAGTCTTGGTTAAACAGGAACCGGTCATGTCTACCGTGGACCCCTTTTCGTTTCATTAATTTTGCATGGATGGATTCGACATACATATATTGGAGAATATATCAAGTCTGGAATCATGAAGATTAAACGTTTAATTGGATTTTAAGACTTTGATTCATTTTAGTTCTACAACATATTGTTCAATGGTTGACTGATGTTAATCTAGCTTCATTAGGAGGTTCAAATCAACCCCCTCAAAAATTTTCTTTTCTTTCTCTTATAGGCAATCTCGGGTTATGCACCCTCCTATCATATGTAAACCCATCGATCGAACTCCTGACCTACCATCAAACAGCCAGCCAACTCCACACAGAGAGAGTATATGCTTCTTTATGTTGGAAATCGAGTTCTTGCCCACCTCTCCTGTGGTCACTCGTGTCTATCCGTTAATTTTTAGTGAGTATAATTTAAAAAAAATTAAGAATTTTAGAAAGAACGAAACAAGATAATTACACTCGTGCTCCCGAAAAACTCATGCATGAGTAAACAATTGTGAGTGGTAGGGAGGGTCGGATCACTCCCTTATCTTTATCTTTATATTTATGCAAGTACATCACAAGAAGAAAGGAAATGAATGTTTATAGCAAATGAACGTTTATTAGAAATGGACGAACAACAATTGAGTGATCATTGAGCAAATATATTGAATCCACTGTAAGAAAAGCTACAGATTTCGACAGTTTCTATTGTCTTTAGGCAGTTAATTACGGGCTTCGATGTTCATTAGTTTCAAGTTTATTCTTAGATTTAAAAATAATATGCAAGTACAGGTCTAAGCCCGTTATTTTGTCGTATATATATAGAGAGAGAGAATGTCTCTTTCTTGCAAGTGGTTGTCTAACATTAATTTCATGCAACTATATCAGCTACATCCATTAAGATGCATCAAATTTATATTATCTAACCGACTGGCTTTGAAAGCAATCACAATCCAAAAGAAAAAGGTAATGATAATAAAATGCCGTGACAGGCTCTTCCCTTGTGCTTCACCAACAAAAGAAGAAAAGACTTTTTCCATGTAATAACGCAACGTTCTTTAAAGGTACAGCAAAAGCTGAAGGTCACTTTCTTCATGAGAGATCCAACCCAATGATCTGCAACCCTCCCCACATAGTCTAGACGCTCCGCTTTCCACACATTAAGACGTCTTTTCTATATCAACCCACTCCCCAGATCTCACTACCTCTCTTAGTTTCCAATATCTTCCCAATGCCAAACTGGGTGTCAGGCCAATTTTCTTATCACAGATTCACCGACAGTGACGAAGTCCTCCTTGATGTCACCGAGTTTCCTTGGAAAGAATCCTCTTCCTTTTCCTTTTCTTCGTTTTCTTCTTCTTATTTGGGAAGCTCGATAAGACAGCCGAAGAAGTTTTACTGTCAAAAGAGGTCTAGACTCCGGATTCCTAGCTTGGGGAGGGTTTTCAGAAAGAGGAGTCATTTGGGTTGTGGTTTTAGAGCCTCCATCAAGAAGGTAATGAAGAGATTAATGGAGGGAATGTCTCATTTTGCGGAGCTGTTCGCAGGAAACTACAAGTTATTGCAAGTGAGTGCAACTCTTTTTGGGTGCTGGGAGAAGACACTGATGGCTCAGCGCCTAGCAAATAGTGATCCATCTTACAGGATTAATTATTGAATATTTCCATACATTTTTTTCGCTTATTCTCTAAAATAGAAAGAAAAAGTTTAAATAAAAGAATCCCTGCTCTTCTTATACCCTTGCTCTTTTCTTTTCCAGTTTGTGTTAGATTTGTATTTTAGATGATGTAAAGATTTTTTTCCCTTGATGAGCAAATTGGGAAGCCTTGACGTATCAAACTCTTGACCTTTAGTTTGAAGGTTAACCTTCTCCAATAGCACCCAATTCCGACTGATTTCATTGAGCTTATTCTACCGTCAAATGTAATTGAAAACAATAATTATGACTGTCTTAGACCTAATTCCAATTGTTTCGAAAACATTTTTGTCAGAATAATATTATTTTCAAATGTTCAAGACAATCAGAGTCTTACAAGAGTCGGAATTTGTACACCGAAGCAACTCATTCGGAAGAAGCCTACTTTTCACTAGTGGTTCTTTTCAGTAGGCACTCTGCAGGTCAAGATCGTGACTCGTGACATGTAAGGAGTGTTTGAGGTTAGATGAATGACATATTTATTGTTTCTTTTTCTTTTTCATTTGTATGTTTCCCAAGGAGCAACACGAAAATGCACGTCATTTATGTAGAAGAGGGAAAAAGATTGGATCAGGTGATCTGGGGAGTTATGATGTAACACCTAAAATCAGACCTGGTCAGGATTTGAGTCCTATATGGGTCTGCCCAACTATGACCCAATATGTGTACAATCATATATGTACTATATAGGGCGTCTTAACTGCATAATGTTTTCTCTCTTCCCTTCATCTTTTTATTCTTTCTATATATATGTTTGAAACGAAAAATATAAATTTCGAAGAAGTGAAAGATGATTTATAGATCATGCAATCACAAATGAAGTACAAAGACATCCAAACATGAGGCTAAAGACAGAGACCTTCCTTTAGAAGCCAACCGGAGGCAAGTTGTAAATGTAGACCGTTGGGTTCTTCTGGCCCTGACGTCATGATCCGATTGATGAAGGCTGACTTCATATTGAATACAATTACTCCAGTTTGTCAATAAGGGGAGAAAAGACCTCGTCCTTTAGAATTGATAGATAACTGGTTCTTTTTTCCTGATACCCAGTGGTCCGGTCCCAGTTTTACAAGTTCTACTGAGGTGAGATGTCTGCCCAATAAAAATACTGTAAGCATTGACAAAAACGATAGCATCCACTTCCTGCTGTGGGCTAGAATACCTAGTTTGTCCCACTTAATTAAGAATTTGTCTGATATCTTCCTACTTAAAAAATAAAATAAAATAAAACTAAATAAAGAACCGCAAATTTTGTGAGACCGCCTTAAACCATGAGAGCCGTTCATTTCATCATGTTGCTTGAGACAAATCTGATGGTGGATGTATTCAACATGCTTAGTTTTAACAGATAAAAATTTTAAAAGTTAGAAAATCCTTATGTTAATTATGTTCTTCATAATGAATAAAATCAATAACCAAGTGATCTCAAAGCATAAAGTGCAATGGTAGAAGTAGTAACAAATGGATCATACTGCAGGATCCATCGATTTCATCAAATGGAACAGCTTTGGAACATGGCAAGATGGCAAGCGTCTCAACATTGGACTGATGATTGGGTCTTACCAGATCATTACCTCTCTCTACTTGGAATTTGTCGGTAGTGGTGAAAGCTAGAGGTGGTAGTAATACCAAAAATAGCACAAGTTGAAAGCAGTGGCGAGTGATGTTGATGGATGCGGTTGTGGAGTATGGTGGTGACCATAAAGTTGCCAGCGAAAACAGATGGTGAAGGTGGAGATGGCAGCAATTGGTGCTAATGGTGAGATATTGGTGTTATAGGAAGCTATTGAGATGGGGGTTGTGATAGGTGGCAAGTGATGGTGGTTTTGGTGACAAGTGGTGGTTAACATTGCTGCACGAAAACAAAAACGGGATATGAAAAATGATAATAGTAGGAGATGATAACATATTTTATATATATAACCGGATCTTCCACCTGTGATTAGGGATGTTCATGGGGAGGGGATCCCAGCATAGGAACCCGCCTCGAACGTGAAAATATGAAGAGACGGGAGAGTACAGAAATCCCTGACGAAGAACGAGACAGGAATAAGAATAGGTCTCTATCCTGCGAACCCGAGATCTGTAGCGAACCTGAGATCCGTAGAAACCCGAGAATGAGAATGGGCATTTTTGGTCCCCATCATGAGATGGGGACAGGGACGGGAACAAAGCTCTAAAAGGGGAATGGGAGTGGGGGCTTTGATCCCAACCTTGATCAATCCCATGAACATCTCTAGGTGCGCTCACTCATGTCCATTTATTGATTTTAGAGGTATAAATATAATTTAAAATTTTAAGAGTTTTCAAAAGATAATGAAAGATAATATTATTATATTCATATCCTCAAAAAATAATAATCAAGACATGAGCAAATAGAGCCGATGATGAGTAGATCCAATCACTCATATATAGAGAGAAAATAGTATATACTTTAAATGCTTAAAAATACTTAAGGATCTCAATCTTTTGATCAAGGAGATTAATCATTAAGATTTAAATTTTTAAGTAAAAAGTATATTGATACCTTTTTCAGGTGCATTTATTGCATCATACTTTTTTTAAAATTTTGAATCTTAATTGTTGATCTCAGTGAACTTAAAAGTAGATTAGAGCATGAATAAATGTGGTCATGGACTAACCCCCCTCTCTTTTCTATGTTCTTTCATTCAATTTTTCACATAATACATTTATACATTCATACATGTATTTGTGCATGTACGTATATACAACAACAACAACAACAACTAAGCCTTTTCTCATACTAGACGGGTCGGCTACATAGATTCTTTGTTTCCACAGATCCCTATCGTGTGCCATGTTAGCAGTTAACTCCCAATAAGCTAGATCATTCTTTATTGTTTCTTTCCAACACTTTTGTGGTCGTCCTCTACCTCTTTTAATACTTTCCAAATTTAGTTTTCTAACCTTCTTACAGGTTCTTCTTTTGATCTTCTTTCTATATGTCCAAACCATCTTAAACGATATTCTCTCATTTTATCCTCTATTGGTGCCACTCCTAATTTGTTTCTAATAACCTCATTATGTATACGGTCTTTTCTTGTACGACCACTCATCCATCTCAACATCTTCATTTCTGTCACATACATCTTTTGTACATGTTGATGATTAGCTGCCCAACACTCAGAACCATAAAACATGGCAGGCCTAATTGTTGTTGTATAATATTTACCCTTTAATTTTAATGGTATCTTCTTATCACAAAGAATACCTGATGCTCCTCTCCATTTTAACCAACCAGCATTAATTCTATGTGTAACATCTCCATCAATTCTTCCATCACTTTGAAAAATTGACCCTAGGTATTTAAAACTTTCCTTTTGGGGAATGCAATGTGTGCCAATTTTAATTTCTATGTCCTCTGAAGTAGCCAAATGGTCAAACTTACATTCCATATATTCTGTCATTGTTCTACTAAGTCGGAGGCCTTTAATTTCTAATGTTTCTCTCCATAGTTCCAATTTTCTATTAACTTTTTCCTTAGACTCCTCTACTAATACAATGTCATCTGCAAATAACATACACCAAGGTACTTCATCTTGAATATGTTTTGTTAACTCATCCATCACCATTATAAATAAGTATGGACTTAAAGTTGATCCTTGATGTAACCTAATATTAACTTCAAAGAAGTCTGTCGTTCCTTCATGAGTCCTCACACATGTTTTTGCACCATCATACATGTCTCTTATAAGGTTAATATATGTCAATGGGATACCTCTTTTTTCCAAAGTTCCCCAAAGAGCGTCCCTCGGTACCCTATCATAAGCTTTTTCTAGATCAATAAATATCATGTGAAGGTCTTTCTTTTTTGCTCTAAAATGTTTCATAAGATGTCTCAAAAGGTGAATCGCTTCAATAGTAGATCTGCCTAGTATAAATCCAAATTGGTTCTCTGTTGTACTTGATACTTGTCTTAACCTACGTTCGATAATTTTTTCCCATAATTTCATAGTATGACTCATTAACTTGATACCTCGATAATTCACACAATTTTGAATGTCTCCCTTGTTCTTATATATGGGTATAAGTGTACTTGCTCTCCATTCCTCGGGCATCTTTTGGTTTTTCCATATTTCATTAAATAGTCTTGTGAGCCAAGTGATTCCTATTTCTCCTAGTATTTTCCAAACTTCTATAGGAATATTATTTGGTCATATTGATTTACCATTCTTCATATGTTTAAGAGCCTCTTTGACTTCATACTTTTGAATACGCCAGTAGAAATTGTGGTTTATATACTTTTCTGACTTGGCTAAATCTCCTAGACTAATACTAACATCTTTATTTTCATTAAAAAGATTATAAAAATAGTTTTTTCATCTATTTCTTATATCATCATTTGCCATTAGAATTTTTTCATCCTCGTCTTTTATGCATCTAACATAATTAATATCTTTACTTTTCTTATCTATAGCCCTAGTTATCCTAAAAATATCTCTTCACCCTCTTTTGAGTTGAGTTTTTTTATATAAGTCATCCCAAATCTTAGCTTTTGCTTCACTAACGGCCTTTTTCGCTTCCTTCTTTGCTTTCTTATAAGCTTCTAAAGTTTCACTAGTTTTCTTAGCATAATGTAATTTATAACATGCCCTCTTTGTCTTGATTTTATTTTGTACTACTTCACTCCACCACCAAGCTTCTTTTTGTGCCGGTACACCTCCCTTAAATACCCCTAACACATCTTTCGCCACTTTCCTAATATGTATAGCCATATTGTTCCACATATCACAGGGTGTGCCAACATAATTCCAAACATCTCCTTGAAGTACTTTCTGTTTAAATATATCTTCTTTCTCGCTTTTGAGGTTCCACCATTTAGTCTGAATAGCTTGATGCACTCTTTTCTTATTTGTCTATTTTTTTATTTGTAAATCTATAACTAAAAGTCGATGTTGGGTGGTTAAGCTTTCTCCTTGAATTACTTTACAATCTTTACAACGCGCTCTATCTTTTTTTCTACAAATAAAGTAATCAATTTGTGTTTGTGATAAGCCACTCTTATAAGTAATTAAATGTTCATCTCGTTTTTTGAAGATTGTATTGACTATAAAGAGATCAAATGACATAGCAAAATTTAAAATCTCCCTACCTTCCTCGTTTATATCCCCAAAACCAAAGTTTTCATGAATCCCTTGATATCCTAATGCCTCTTTACCGACATATCCATTTAAATCTCCTCCTAAATAAATCATCTCCCTTTGTGAAATCTTTTGAAACACCTTATCTAACTCTTTCCAAAAATCTGTCTTTATACTATCTTCTAGTCTTACTTAGGGTGCGTAAGCACAAACTATATTCAAAACCTCTGCTCCTAACACTAATTTCAACATCATGATTCGGTCACCATATCGTTGTATGTCTACTACACTCTCCTTTAAATCTTTATTTATGATAATACCAACTCCGTTTCGAGCATTTTCTTTACATGAGTACCATAATTTAAAACCTGTATCCTCTATCTCATTTGCTTTTTCTCCAACCCATTTTGTCTCTTGTAAACATAGAATATGAATCTTTCTCCGAATCATAGTATCTACCACCTCCATGAGCTTACCCGATAATGTTCCGATATTCCAAGAACCAATACGAATCTTATTATCTAGGACTAGTTTCCTTACCCCCCACATCCGTCCATAATCAAAATGTGGAGACCCTCTCTGAAAATTTTTCACTACATTCGGGCGACAATGTAGCGGGACTAACTTCTTTACCCACACCCGTCCATGATGTGGGAACCCTCTCTACAATTGATTAACTACATTCGGGTGAAAATATAGTGGCCCTTGCTTACTTCTTACTGCATTCGAGCTCTGTAGTACGTCGTTAGGTGGGGATGCCCCAAAGCAATGCTCATAATTTTTATAATTCATGTTGTAAAAATCCGATGAAGTTTTACGCTGGCTGTCGGAAGCCTAACACAACCCTCCTCTTTTATCTGGGCTTGGGACCGGCAATGCAAGGGTGATCCCTTACATGGGTGGAGTTGTGCATGTACGTATATATTACGTAAAAATTCGATACAAAGGGTAAAAAGAATGAATGCCTCTCGAAAAGCGACTTAGTCTTCAATTGAACACAACGTCTGACCAACTGTGTTGCTGACGCAGTCAAGTAAGTGATGACAATTTATTTAGAAAATGACAAACTCAACTAAGCCGATATATTAAAGAAACATTTCGCAGATGATTCTGGAGAGTGTCTGATTCCTATGTTTGTCAAAACGTTGAAGCGTCCACTCTGAAACACTTCCATGCATCAAAAGTGGTAATTGATTTTGATGGCGGCAGTGATTGCTAGTGGATCCCAAGGTGGTGGCGGATGGTGTTTGTAATGATGGGCAACAGGTAAAGGGGATGGTGTCGGGCTGTTGAGGATGATGGTAGCTAGCAAGCAGCAACATGCGGGGTGGTGGTGGAGGCAAAGGAATAGTAATTCTTGAGACAGATGGTGGTGCTATAAATTGGTGATGGTGGAGCTAAGTGGTGGTAGAGAGGTGGAGGCACTGGGTGGTGCTGGTAGCAGCAACTAGGAGTGGTGAGAAAATAATCATAATGCAGAAATGAACATATACTTTCCCTATTCTATAAATGAATTAACTGTATGTTTAAAATAACAGAAATATAAATTTCGAAGAACACAAAGATGATTTGTATACAAAGCATCCAAACATGTGGCTAAAGATAACAACTTTTATTTATTCAAGCGCCCTTCTAGAAGCTCACAGGAGGACCTCGGCCTCTATAATTGACAGATAACTAGTTTGTTTTTTTGACAAAGTAAGATAGATTATGCACCCCTACCAGATGCACAATTGGGTATTGAATTCCTGACCTTCTGTCTGGGATCCAACCCCTTTACCAGTGAGGTATGCCCCTTTGGGCCATATAATTAGATTTGCTTAAAAGACTATTGTTTTTCTTATAACCTAATGAATCTTATGATCCCTTTTCTTTGCTCAATTTGGACTTGCACATCAACAGATTGAGAAGAGTAATATTGTAGAGGATCGAGGCCTCCCCAAAATAAAAGTCCCTCGAGTCGATAGAGAAGGGAAAAGAACTTGTTTCAAGTTTCACCACGATGAACTTATCACAAAACTCTTGCTATCCTCATCCACACAAAAGGAAGAGTTGTGCATAATTTGTATCAATTACGATTTAGAGTGGCTGATCACAAACAAAAATTGATTATTTTGTTTATAGAAAAAAAGGTAGATCATGTTGTAAAGATTACAAGGTAATTTGAGGAGAAAGCTTAACCACCCAACATTGATTTTTAGTTATAGATTTATGTATAAAAGAGTGGACAAAGAAGAAAAGAGTGCATTGAGCTATTCAAATTAATTGGTGAAATCTCAAAAGAGAGAAAGAAAGTATATTTAAACATAAAATCTTTCAAAGAGATGCTTGGAATTATGTTGGTAACCTTGTAATATATGGAACAATATGACTATACATATTAGGAAAGTGGCGAAAGATGTGTTAGGTGAATCTAAGGGAGGTTTAGCACAAAAAAAAGTTTGGTAGTGGAGTGAAGTGCAAGATAAAATCAAGGCAAAGAGTGTTACAAATTACATTATGCTAAGAAGACTAGTAAAACTTTAGAAGCTTATAATAAAGTAAAGAAAGAAGCGAAAAATATCGTTAGTAAAACAAAAGTTAAAATTTGGAAGGATTTCTATAAAAAGCTCAATTCAAAAGAGGATGAAAGAGATATTTTTATGATAATTAGAGCTAGAGATAAGAAAACTAAGGATCTTAATTTTGTTAGATGCATCAAAGACGAAGATGAAAACATTCTAGTATCAAATGATGATTAATAAAAATAAAGATGTTAATATTAGCTAAGAAGAGTTAGCCAAATCATAAAAGTATATAAACCATAATTTCTACCGACATATTCAAAAGAATGAAGTCAAAGAGGCTCTTAAACATATGAAGAGTGGTAAATCGGTAGGACTAGACAATATTCCTATAATAGTTTAAAAAATCCTAGGAGCGACAGGAATTACTTGACTCACATGACTAATGAAATATGAAGAAACCAAAAGATGCATGAGAAATGAAGAGCGAGTACACTTACACCCATATACAAGAACAAGGGAGACATTCAGAATTGTGTGAACTGTCAGGGTATCAAGTTAATTAGTCATATTATAAAATTATAGAAAAGAATTATCCAACGTGGGTTAAGATAAGTATCGAGTACAACAACAAACCAATTTGGATTTATGTCAGGCAGATTTACTGTTGAAGCGATTAATATTTTGAGACGTCTTATTAAATATTTTAGAGCAAAAAAGAAGGACTTTTACATGATATTTATTGATCTAAAAAAAGCTTACGATATGGTATCAAGGGATGTTCTTTGGAGAACCTTGAAAAAAAAGGTATCCCATTGACATACATAAACCTTATATAATGGTACAAAAACATGTGAGGACTAATGAAGGAATGACAGGCTTCTTTGAAGTTAATATTGGGTTACATAAAGGATCAACTTTAAGTTCATACTTATTTATAATGGCGATTGACGAGTTATCAAAACATACTCAAGATGAAGTACTTTGGTGTATGTTATTTGCAAATGACATTGTGTTAGTGGAGGAGTATAAGGAAAAAGTTAATAGAAAATTCAAACTATGGAGAGAAACATTAGAAAGTAAAGGCTTCCGACTTAGTCAAATAAAGACAAAATATATAGAATGTAAGTTTGATCATTTAATTACTTCAAAGGACACATAAATTAAAATTAGCAGACATTGCATCCCCCAAAAGGAAAATTTTAGATACCTCGGATTAATTTTTCATAGTGATGGAAGAATTAATGAATATGTTATGTATAGAATTAATGCAGGTTGGTTAAAATGGAGAGGAGCATTAAGTATTCTAAAGTTAAAAGTTAAATATTATAGAGCAACAATTAGACCTGCCATGTTTTATGGTTATGGGTTGCAGTTAATCATCAACATGTATAAAAGATGTCTGTGGTAGAAATGAAGATGTTGAGATGGATGAGTGGTCATACAAGAAACAACCATATTCATAATGAGATTATTAGAAACAAATTGGGAATGAAACTAATAGAGGATAAAATGAGAGTATTGTTTAAGATGGTTTGGAAATATAGAAAGAAGATCAAAAGATGCACCTATAAGAAGGTATGAAAAACTAGATTTTGAAAGTATTAAAAGAGGTAGAGTATGACCACAAAAAGTGTTGAAAAGAAACAATAAAGAATAATCTAGATTATGTTGAGTTAACTACTAACATGACACAAAGGCTTTGTGGAAACAAAGAATATATGTAGCCAACCCCATCTAGTATGGGAAAAGGCTTAGTTGTAGTTGTTGTTTGTATGGTTGCACAATGATAGAGCCACCATGATAGCTCACTTGGCTAATGGTTCAACTCATAAGTTGAAGGTCGTGAGTTCCACACCAAGGGTGTGCATCTAGGTGTATTTGGCTTTGGCTTCTTCAAAAACATGTAGTCTATAGTTGTAGCCCATGGTTTTGGTGGTGGGTGATGTAGACATATGCCTCACTCCACCATAGCATTTCGAACTGTCTGAAGCTATTCAAACCCTCCAATCATTTTCAGATTATCCAACAAACTGTCAAATTCTTAGTCACCGCATATGTTGTATCTTGTGTCTTATTAACATTTACCACTTGAAAACAGGATCTTATTATATACGAGAGAGAGAGAGAGAGAGATGGTCAATTGAATTCATTTCTATTATCTAGTCAATTGAGATGGATGAGTGGTCATACAAGAAAAGACAGTATACATAATGAGGTTATTAGTAACAAATTAGGAGTGGCACCAATAGAGGATAAAATGAGAGAATATCATTTAAGATGGTTTGGATATATAGAAAGAAGATCAAAAGAAAAACTTGTAAGAAGGTATGAAAAACTAGATTTTAAAAGTATTAAAGAGGTAGAGGACGGCCACAAAAGTGTTGGAAAGAAACAATAAAGAATGACCTAGCTTATTGTGAGTTAACTACTAATATGGCACATTATAGAGCTCTTTGGAAACAAAGAATCGATGTAGCCGATCCCGTCTAGTATGAAAAAATGCTTAGTTGTTGTTGTTGTTTGTTATATGATCAATACAATGGAAACTTAAATTTAAAAGTGAGTTGTATCGTTATATTTGTGTACTTTGCATTTAATGCACAAAGGTATAATTTACTTTTAAATTCAAATATTTGTTATTAATGATAGTGATTGAACAATATAAATGTTTGAGTGGATTTAAGTATGACAGGTAACATAAGAGTTTCATGTAGTTGTATGTTGACATGATATGATCACACATTTACAATCATTAATTTAAAACGTAATTTTATATGTTTCTACAACTATATATTACAAGTAAGATATCAAAATATAAATCAATGCTCTGCTGCCCAAGACTTTGCACTCTATATTAAGCCATCGCTTAGAGTAAAAGGAATTCGAGGCCAATCCCTAACTGATGTCGAGTTCTTCTATGATTGTTTTCCTCGATAGATATCGAAGGTTCGGGATCGGCGGCCCATCGGATTGAACCGACACTGAACCAGTTCACAAATTGGTCATAACTTGGACCAATTGTTTGGTTATGTTTATCCTTTCATGAAATTGAAACTGGAATCAGCTATTCAACATTGATTGTCCCCTATGAAAGAGTCCAACTCTCTATGATGCATCATTTTGCTTGTGATGAAATTAGCTATGAACTATCATTATGAAAAAAAGATGAAGATCCACTTTTAAATTTTATATATTCATTTTTTCCAATTTAGGACAGTTAAATATTTGAGTTATCCCGTTTTGCTTTCTTCTTTAACCTACTTTTATTACTTAAAATAAATATTATTGTATTTCACTATTTTAATCTACTTTTTTCTCTTTGAATTCGAAACAAGAAAGTGGTAGCAACAATATTGACCAGCCATGAATGTGCGCGAGACTCGAACTGGAAGCCATTAATTGAGTCTATTCATTGGGCTGAGAGTAATGAAATCAGGTCGATTTCAACTCCAATAATGTCAAAATTAGTTCAATTCATAATCTTTTTCCTAAAAAACAAGCCTGGGTCTGCCACTGACCTTATTCTGCATGGAAAAGTCAATTGCAAGCATCACGACAGATCGGATGAAGGACCAAAAGAACCAGCAATGGAACAAGTGATGTATGAGATCATAATCTATCAGATCACCTGTCCGAACCTCGAGAAAGTACTACCATAAATATTGAAATCAGTCTAAATTAATATAATCAAAGTTAATGCTAGGAAGGCAGAAAATAATGGAGCAAGCTTTCTTTTTCTTTTAAACAAGCCCACACCCACACATGCACCCTTTGGGAGTCGAACTCCCTACCAGTAGCAATAGCGCTAGAATGCCCTGCCGTTCATCTAACGCTATGGGTGCAAACTTTCAGTATTTGAATCACCATTTTCATCTATTTTCTTGCACATTATAAATAAAAAGAAAGTTAGCATTTGATAAACAAAATTAAAAGGATAACTATCTAAAAATATGATTCTTGTATAGTATGGTTTGGTATGGTATGGCTTGTATGGTATGCTATGGCTCCCCGTGCACCAGGTGGTTCAACAAATCAAAAGCATGATGGACTTAAGTTCCATAGTTGGCACATCTAATTCAAATAATTTATAAAAAATCAAAGTTAGTGGTTCAAAAATTTTAATATTGCACACGTGTGCAAAGACACATACACACATACAGACATACACACATATATGTATATGTATATGTAGGGTTGGATATGGGCCGGTTGCTTCTTAACCCACCCCATACCTGATTAAATCAGTTCGGTATTCCTCATACCCGAACCCGGTCAAACCGGATATTCTGTCCCCTTGCTTGGCTCGGATTGGGTCGGGTTCCCCAGGGTCGGGCTAATATCTCCATCCCTAATGCTGGAAAGATTAATCGGGGAATTTATGGGTGGAGCCTGGGAGGTCAATTCCAGGCCAAACTGAACCAGGCATTAGTACTCAAACGAATGATTGCCCGACTGCAGTATGAAGCCATTAAAGCTCTCTTGGTTTTCTTATGCTTGTATATATACGTAAGGAAACATGTAAGTACCTGTTCATGTTCCTCATGTACTCAGCATATAAATGATGAATATGGAACCCACTAAGGTACTTACTGAAGGAGATGACACAGTAACACAACCATCCCTAATGTATAATTAATGGCATAGTTAAGCACCTAATCATGTTTCTCATGTAAACTTGGATGCATATGATGATGGAATGCAATATGCTTCTTAAGGTGGGAGTGGAGCAGTGGAACCATGGTTACCAAGATCCCAAGTTTGGTCCTAAGACTATGGGCTTCTGATAAATCGAATGGATTCCCAATTGATCCATTGAATGCACACATACACATGTATGGTGTGGGTGTGGGTGTGCAAGTGGTATTATTAAAATTATAATTAGAGATAAGGTAGGATCTTTTATCCCAATTGATGCTTGCCCTTGAAACCTCATATGATTTTTGGTAGGATATATACATATATATATATACATATATATATATATATATATATATATATATATATATATATATGAAAACCGGATATTGCACCTATGACATGTCACTTGTTAGTACGAGTGTAACTTTAAAATATTAAGGGTTTTCAAGAAAAGATTAAGAACAATGCTATTTTATTAATAACATTAAAAAGCAATAGTTGGATATGAGTGAGTGGCACAAATGGTGGGTAAGATCCAATCTCTCTCTCTCACACACACATGCACACACTTAAGTAGAATGCAGTACCACCCTAAAATGGGATAACATTATTGTGGAGAGTTGGTTCTCGTCTTGATTTGGGTGCTTACTACTTAGCACACCAAAGGGTTAGCTTGCCGACAAGGCTATGCCCATTTGCAGGTGGGGAGTTTGACTTCCCTAGGGGTACATATGCATGTGTTAGGCTTCGACCCCACATTGTGACCAAAATAATAATAATACTTGCTACTTAAGTGCAGATACTTTAATTTGGCCTCTTTGGTGGGTTTCCACAAAAACTTAGGATTGCCTGTAGAGTCAATGCTCTCCAATTTTGGCGTTTTTGGTGGCTTCATTAATGTAGGTTGCAGCTGTGGAGAAGGCTTTAATGAAGAAGACGAGAAATTTAGTGCTTAATTCAATTTAATATGTTCTTCCTGCATGACACTGATAATTGTCGACGATTGTGATGCTTCTGATATTCTTATGCATTCCCTAGAATTAATGGAGATTTACTAACAGCACCTAACCTATGGGGAATTCGCCGAATCCCGCCTGATTGCTGAACTCTCCGTTTCATTTCATTTCATTTCTTTTCGATATAGTGCATCTCTTCAATACGACCCACTCCAGCTTTTGTCCTTGAGCTTATTTCGACTGACAAATATAATTATGATTGTCATTGACCTAATTCTGACTGTTTTGATAGGGGGAACATGAACACGAAAACATTTTCACGCAAACATTTTTGTCAGAATAACAGTTTTATGACTGTTGCAACAGTTGAAGTCTTACTCTTACAGCAGAATAGGCATTACAGCAGTTGAAATAATTTGTATTCCAATTTTTTACAACATATCTAATTATGTAGAGTAGTCTAGGCATCTCACATGCATAGACTGAAGCCTGAGGCATTTCCTAGTTACCGAACTCATGACCTTGTCTTGCCAAGAGAGCTATTACTCTTAATTATATTGAACTCTTCGTTCTACAACCTCTCTCTCTCTATATATATATATAGAGAGAGAGAGTTATTATACTCACTTATAACTTTTTGAGAGTTTGAGTGTAATAACATTGTTTCTACGTACTTCTTAAAACCGCTTAAAACATTTTAAATTATACTTTTACCATCGAAGAAGAACAGTGAGTATTCATATCAGTGATAAACATGATATGATTTTCCTATATATATATATACACATTATCGCTATCTCTGTCTGACACAGGTGTGTGATGGTGGCCCGCTCATAATGCTTCAAGCCTTGCCTGAACCATATTTTCGTCAATCGTCAGCACACAAGGGCTGGGTCCGAGCAAGCCCGTATTGACAGCCCTAGATCGACCAAACCACTTGACTGATGACACCATTAATTAATTGCATCGTGACAAATGCCTGAAACAACGTATGCTTTGCTCAAAATGGATGAAGTCATTGTTAACTTAAGGTGGATGTGTGATTTATAGCATAGAAAGGTTTGAAGTAAATCTAATAATCTGAAAATTTTAGCTTGGATTTTGTCAATAGCTGATTATTAGGTGTGCTTTTGTGAATTTCTAAACTGAAAATAAGAGGACCAGCTAAACTAAATCTGCCTGATTTATAGAGTTAGGTGACTCATCCGGGTGCGAGATAAAGGGTGTCGTTGAGAAGTCGAACTCAAAATTCAGTCGTGTACGTTTCTTCTTAGATTATCAATTTATAAATATTATATATATATCAATTAGTGACTAGGTATTGCAGATGAGGTAATGATTTATTGTTCTAACGATATTTGTCCCAAAATTATTGAGGAAGTCTTTTTGAATTGGATACCATATGTGGACTCTTAAATTATTTGTCATTGCTTTACACACCCACACAAACACACTAGAACTGAACTGGGCGAGGAATCTGGCCAAGAACCGATTGAAACAAGACCTAAAACTGGATCTAGAATTGGGTGCCATAGTGTTCAGTTTGAATTCCATGCACCGTCCATGGAATCAGAACTGAACTGGCTGTTTCAAACCGTAGATTTCATATACCTTTTTTTATTTTTTATTCCAAATATTTTAATAGTTTTCCTTCAGTTTTGGACAGTTTAACCCTAAAACCGGAACTAGCTCCAAGTCATTTTGATTCTGTTTCCAGTTTTCGGGGTAACTGAAACCAGCCATGTGATAATATATATATATATAGAGAGAGAGAGAGAGTATGTGTCTTAGCTACATGATGTCTTTTGGTACTTAATCTTATACAAACATTTTAACGTTTGATCTTTGAGATCTACAGTAGAGACTTGAATCACTTTGCATACACTAAATGCAAAGTATAAAATTATAATAGTAACTTTAATTCAAATCTCCACTGTCGTTGTTAAAAGTCAAAAAGTATATATGTTTGTATAAAATTATGTATCAAAAGACATTAGGTATCTAAGATTCCCTATATATAAAGAGAGAGATTGAAATAGTTCATAAGCATATCCATCAAAATACACTTTATTATCTCAACCATTCCATTCTTAAGATAAATAGTTAAAGTGATAAAACAAAAGACATTTAATACATATAATACATTTAAATAAATATAGTATACAAAAAGTACATTGGTACCTTTAATTTAAATTTCGTTATATCAATCAAACCATCAAGATGTTTAAGTGGATTTGATCATTCATGACTTTGTGCACGTACTAATTCTCTCTCTCTAATATATATATATACATATATATATATATACATATATATATATATATAGTGTGTGTGTGTGTGCACGCATGTCCATACACATGCTGCACATGTCTGTACACAATCTTGCAGGCTGGAAAACTGATGCGTTCTCCTGTTCATGGCAGAATGCATTTACAAGTGACCTGCTGAGTGTAATATGTAGAATAGCGGGTTTCTGAGAACCATGCATGGAAATGCCACAATAAATATCTTCACTGTGGCTATTATTATACCTTTCTTTGGGGTCATATTGTCTGTACGGTTGTTATTCTTGCCAATCGATTACCAACCATGAACTGAAAAGACAGTCTGTGGGTTTTAGCTTCAGTCCGCCAACCCACCCCAAAGAAAGCTCTTTTAGCAATGCCATCTTAAAATGTACGCGGATACTTCAAGTTCAGCTCGGTTCCTCTTACACAAATTATCTTGTACGTGTATGTGCGTGCAAGTGGGAGAGAGAAGCACAAGCTTCTGTGTTAGACTTTGTTTTTTGAAATCTGGGGAGAGAACTCTATTTTTTTTGGATTTTGAGGGAGTGCTGTAGAGACAGAATATGGCACTGCTATCTTACAGTTTGTATGTAAACCATGCTATACTAATTGTGCCGGTATAAACGTGGATGAATTTGCAAAGATTTCAATTTTACAACTCAAAATGTATGTAAAAACAATTTTGACTAAAATAAGGAAGAATCTCATCATTCCACAAAATAAAAAATGTGTAAATAAAAGATTTATTTGTATCTTTAATGAACAATCTCTCAGCTCTCTAGCATTTGGAAGATGAGCATTGACTGCCATAAATGCATCTTATCACAAGTGAGAAAAAGAAGTTAAGACCTTACAACAAATATGAATAAGAAACTATGATAACAAGAGAAAATTCAATCGAATCACAACACTATAGACATCTCAATGCTAAATATTTCACTCGTACTGTCAAAAAGTTGGATTAACTCAATCCTACAGCGATAAATCTACTAATCATCTAAGCACAATATAACTAATTGGGTACCTTATGACATGCTTTTCAGCATATCTTCATGGTAGAAAAAAGGGTATGGTCACCAGTGGCAGATCTACATTGAGGCGAGGTGGGGGCGGATATTGAAAACCAATTAAAAATTGATAGGAATAATTGAATCCATGGTCAACTATATTGCGTTGAATAAGTAGCATTTCATCGAACTCCTGACAACTTGTCTAGCTCTTCATTTACCGTCCATGCATATATAGGAATTGCAAAATGAAGCACTAATTACCATGAATTATGTTGATTCATCGACAAAGAGAATATACTTTACATAGGGTGTCTGTGTGTGTTATAGCATATCAAATTATTTGCGAACAGTATATCTTTTAAAACCTACAGCAATCTTTATCATTATTACTGGAAGGCCTTATTCTTGTAACTTGTTGAAAGCCTGTAAGCACGAGGACAATGATGATGATGGCAGACAAATAAACAGATCGAATCCAAAAATAGCAAATTTTTTCTTGAAGAGAGTATCTACAATAATTATAGACCTAATTTAATCAAAAGCAACCTTCTTTTCAACTTCCACAAGATCGAGCGACTGCTACAATGATCGTGCATGCAAAACTTGCACATCATAGGCCCCATGAGAAACATTAAATCATAAACAATGACCACCATGACCATGATCATGTTGGTTTTTCCAACTAAACACATCTAATGCAGTCAAGCGAACAGCTCTCTCTCTCTCGCTTATATATATGGCATGAACAGGCAGATTCTAGACATGTGAGCAGATAATTCTTGGCCTTTGTGTTCATAGACAGTATATTATATGATGAGAGGTTGGGAGTCAGGGATGGAAGAAGACTTCTTGAAGCTAATGAAGGGTATCACTCTATCAGATATTGCCATCTCTCTCATTGGTCTATTTATTTTCAGTTCCCTTATGAACAAACTCAGATGCAAAGGAATTATGCAGTGGCCTCTGGTAGGATGCATCCCTAGTGTATCCCTTCACATTAATGAAGCCTATGAGTACCTCACCAGAGTTCTTGTTCGAGCCGGTGGTACATTCCCTTACAGGGGCCTTGTTGGTGGCACATTCGGGCTCGTCACGGTTAGCCCGGCCAACATCGAATACATGCTCAAGACCAACTTCAAGAACTATCCGAAGGGTAAGTACTACAGGGAGAGGTTTGCCGAATTGCTCGGCGATGGCATCTTCAACGCCGACGACGATCTGTGGAAGGAGCAGAGGAGGGCAGCCAGCAGCGAGATGCATGCGGCGAGGTTTGTTGAATACTCAGCCAAGACCATTGAGGGCTTGACCCACAACAAAATCATCAAGCTCGCTGAGAAGCTCAGCAACAATGGTGGCAGCATCGACCTGCAAGACGTGCTCCTAAGATTCACCTTTGATAATATATGCATGGCAGCATTAGGAATCGATCCCGGGTGTCTTTCAGACGATCTTCCAGATGTGCCATTCGCGCGTGCTTTCGAACATGCCACAGAGCAATCCCTTTTCAGGTTATGATCAAATTTCTCACTTTGTGCTTGAAGGAAATTACAACATTTTTGTCGTATTATTCTAATTAATGGCTTCAAGCTTTGATAATCAAGCACTAGTTGAAGTTCAGCTCGAGTTTAGTAATTCCAAGTTGGTTAACTAATTAAAGGCTTTACTGATTTGATGATTAACAATTGTTCAGGTTTACTGTGCCACCAATCATCTGGAAAACGATGAGGTATTTCCAAGTTGGTTCTGAGAAGCAACTGAAACAAGCAGTTAAGATCGTCCACGCATTTGCAGAGAACGTGGTGTCGAATCGAAGGATCGAGTCCAAAAAACTCGGTGGCCTAAGCCACCGGTCTGATCTCTTATCAAGTCTCATGGAAGCCAATAACCTTCTCTACTCAGATAAGTTCTTGAAGGATTTCTGTATCAGCTTCATCTTGGCGGGCAGAGACACCAGCTCTGTTTCATTAGCATGGTTTTTCTGGCTTCTTAGCAAAATCCCGGATGTCGAAAACAGGATTTTAGATGAAATAGTCAAGATTATCAGACAAAGATCAGTTAATACAGATCATATGGGCACCGCCAACATCGTTTTTACATCTAATGAGTTGAAAAAAATGGAGTATTTGCATGCCGCATTATCTGAATCTCTAAGATTATACCCATCTGTTCCTGTCGACTTCAAAGAAGCTTTAGCAGATGATGTGCTTCCTGATGGACACAAGATAGCAAAGGGTGGAAGGATCCTCTATTCCATATATTCAATGGGGAGGATGGAATCTATATGGGGAAAAGATTGCGAGGAATTCAAGCCAGAGAGATGGCTTAAAGAGGGTCACTTTGTGAGTGAGAATTTGTTCAAATTTCCTGTGTTTAATGCAGGGCCAAGGCTGTGTTTGGGAAGGAAATTTGCTTACAACCAGATGAAGATGGTGGCTGCCTCCCTTTTGTTGAGATTTTCTATCTGTGTTGTGAAGGATCATCCGGTGGAGCCCAAGTTAACAACTACCCTTTTCATGAGGCACGGACTACAAGTTCAGTTCAAGCCTAGACTGTCATTAGTACAGCTTGTCGCATAAAGGAATAAGGCAGGAAATCATGAATAAAGCATCATTTATATTAGTTCTGAAGAATCATCCGTTTGTCTGTCATAATTTATTAGATAGCTTCTTATTTTCATTGAGAAAGAATTATCATTTGTAGCTCTTGGTCTTATGTTTTCAACCATGCAATACCTCGACAAAGATGGTTTGGTTGGTGGTTTATTTAATGAGTAGTTCAATGATGCGTTGCCACAATAATGAATGAAAACTGCTACAGCTCAATACGCTTCATTACAACGACTGAATGAATAAGATTGATTTGCTAGATTATTAGAGCTTTTAAAACTTGTTTGATATTAGGAGTTTTTCTATCTTAACTAGAGGGACAGAAATATTATTAAAATAATAATACTAATAATAGTACTAAAAGGGCCATACCATCTAAGATAGCGTGGGAGACATCCTACAATTATAAGTCACAAACATCCAGTTGCATTTAGCTTGATTCGATGCACTCAGTGTCTTGCCTCTGATGTGATAAGGGATAAAAAACACGTAGGCCAGAGACCTGAACCCCGTTCCTCAAGAGGAGTATGAGACCCTAATTGTGGGCAGCGTGGTACTCGCTCTATCTCACACGCATATGCATAATACGCATGTGCTTTCGTGATCAAAACAGGCACAGGTACCTGTTTTTTGCCAATTTAACTGTCCCTTTCTGTTTTCTTCCTTTTTAATTTAAATATCATCTATTTCGTCTAAGTAGGTCATCCTCTAGACCCCGAACCTATATCACAAAGACAAAACAAGAGTAGAGCTTAGTCTAAACACCAAGAGCAACATAAATATTGGACTTGGTGCGTATATATATATACATATATATATATATATATATATATATATATATATATATATATATATATACATATATATATATATATATATGTATACATATATATATATATATGTATACATATATATATATGTATACATATATATATATATGTATACATATATATATATATATATATATATGTATATATATACATATGTATATATATATGTATATGTATACATATATATATATATGTATATGTATACATATATATATATATATATGAGTGATTGGATCTTGTCCATTACTATAGAGAGAGAAAGAGAGGGAGGGTATTTTAATTGCATAATATCTTTTGATTTATAATTTTACACAAACATTTTCACCATTTGATCTTTGACATCAACGTTTTTGTTTTCTATCCTTTTTTATTCTTCTATTTTCAAAATTCTGCTAAATTCGTAAGATTCAAAAGATTCCAATGCTAGAATAGTACCATGCATTGGTATAGACTCAGGTTTGATTCCCAGCTGGTGCATGGTTTTATTTTTTACTCTTTTTGAATTCTTTTCTTTCCAAAATTCTGGTGCAAGCCATTTTATGTATATGTGAGGATTAGTTTTGAAAGCTTTTCATATCAATACGTGGTGCATTAAATGTAAGGTATAAAAATTCAATGATACTTTTAATTCAAAAACATGTGTGAGGACTCATGAAGGAACGACAGACTTCTTTGAAGTTAATATTGGGTTACATCAAGGATCAACTTTAAGTCCATACTTATTTATAATGGTGATGGATGAGTTAACAAAACATATTCAAGATGAAGTACCTTGGTGTATGTTATTTGCGGATGACATTGTATTAGCAGAGGAGTCTAAGGAAAAAGTTAATAGAAAATTGGAACTATGGAGAGAAACATTAGAAAGCAAAGGCCTCCGACTTAGTAGAATAAAGACAGAATATATGGAATGTAAGTTTGATCATTTGGCTACTTCAAAGGACAGAAATTAAAATTGGCACACATTTCATCTCCCAAAATGAAAGTTTTAAATACCTAAGGTCAATTTTTCAGAGTGATAGAAGAATTGATGGAGATGTTACGCATAGAATTAATGCTAGTTGGTTAAAATGGAGAGGAGCATCAGGTATTCTTTATGATAAGAAGATACCATTAAAGTTAAAAGGTAAATATTATAGAGCAGCAATTAGGCCTGCCATGTTTTATGGTTCTGAGTGTTGGGCAGTTAATCATCAACATGTACAAAAGATGTCTGTGACAGAAATGAAGATGGATGAGTTGTCATACAAAAAAAGCCCGTATACATAATGAGGTTATTAGAAACAAATTAGGAGTGACACCAATAGAGGATAAAATGAGAGAATATCGTTTAAGATGGTTTAGACATATAGAAAGAATATCAAAAGAAAAACCTCTAAGAAGGTATGAAAAACTAGATTTTGAAAGTATTAAAAGAGGTAGAGTATGACCATAAAAGTGTTGGAAAGAAACAATAAAGAATGATTTAGCTTATTGTGAGTTAACTGCTAACATGGCATATGATAGGGCTTTGTAGAAACAAAGAATCCATGTAGCCGACCCTGTCTAGTATGAGAAAAGGCTTACTTGTTGTTGTTGTTATTGATACTTTTAATTCAAATCTTCAATGTTGAATTTAAAATAAGACATTGAGATGTTTGTATAAGATTATGAACTAAAAGATGTAGCCAAGATTATATACATTATATATATATATATATATATATATATATATATATATATATATATATATATATATAGGAAAATTGATTCATGCCCACTCATTACTTTTAAAGACATCCGTGTAATATCAAAACTTTTAAGGGATTTCAAAAAAGTAAGATAGGTATTTTTATTAACATTAGTAGGCAAGTATAAGTATAGTCAGGAACCAATCACTTTTGATATATATATATATATATATATATATATATATATATATATATATATATATATATGTGTGTGTGTGTGTGTGTGTGTGTATATATGTGTGTATATATATATATGTGTATATATATATATATATATATATATATATATATATATATATATATATATATGTATGTATGTATATGTATATATATATATATATATGTATGTATATATATATGTACGTATGCATATATATGTGTATATATATGTGTGTGTGTAGGAGTGAGCATTATTCGGATATAACCAAACCGAACCAAAATTTCTATTTCAGTTCGGTTCTACTAAAATTCGGTTTGACCTTTTAAAAAATATCAGTGATTCGGTTTGGTTCAGTTTTCAAGGTCGAGTAAACTGAAAATGTATATATATATATATATATATATATATATATATATATATATATATATATATATATATATATGTGTGTGTGTGTGTGTGTGTGTGTACATGTAGACGTACATATGTCTATATAGTGCATATATTTATATATATATATATACATATACATTCACATACCTATATATAATACACATACATATATACATATATATACATGTACATATAAATATGTGTAATATTTAAATATATATATATATATATATATATATATATATATATATATATATATATATATATATATATGTAGATATACATACAATACCTACAAAGAGAGAGAGAAATAAAGAGAATTTAGTAATAAAGGATACAGTGAATAACAAAACCAAACCAAACCAAGGTACCTATACAATTCGGTTCAGGTTCGGTTTACAGATTCAAACAAAATTCGGTTTTTAGTTATTTTGGTTCAGTTCGGTTATTGAACAGAACCAACCGATGCACACCCCTATGTTTGTGTATGTGTGTGGGTGAGTGATTGGATCATATCACTATTCATATTGTCTACTCACACTCGATCATTACTTTCAGGTTACACAAGTACAATAACATTATTTTTTATTTTTTTAAAACTCTTAAATTTTTTAAATTATACTCATGACATTGAAATGCAATTGGTAAACATAAGTGGACATACGAAAAGTAGTATAGGGTTTTCTATATATATATAAACTAGAAGATGCCCACTTTTGATACCTACCAACTCATTTTCACCATTGCTTTGTAGGTGTTATAAGTATAATAAAAATACCTTTTATACTTTTTCAGTTCCTTAAAAGTTTTAAAATTATACTCATGTCATTCAAGCAGGTAGAATCCAGTTTTCAGAGAGAGAAAGAAAGAGAGGAAGAATATGTGCATGCGCACAGGCACAACAAAACAGAACGCACCATTAACCATACATGATTTTACAGTTGATGTGCCATAACATTTTCTAATGTGGATAAAATGACGTGCTCATATTTCTACCATGAATATTCTGGGATGCTGATAGCCATGGATATGCACATCAGGCTGCTGAGCTTATCTGATACGGACACTGTATTTCAACGTCCAATGGACATCTAAAATCACTAATACCAGATATTAGAAACTCTCATCTGGGATAAGGATGGCAATCTTGAACCAACCCCGTGTCTCCTCCCCATATGGGACGACGGGTCGGGAATGGGTTTAGGATAATTACTCTGTTTCATTGGTTCGGCTTCTTTTAATTAATAATTAATATATTTTTCATGTTTTTATACAAATATGAATATTAATTTATGTTTTTTTGGTGAGAAAATGATCTTATTGGGGGCACAGGGCTGGTTCTAACAGGTTTCTTGAATGCTAGCCGTGTGCGAATTGGGTGAAACCGAGCCTTTGCCCCACCCCGTTGCCATCCCTAATCCGGTGATGGCTTGGCGGGTGGCGCTATTAAATATGATAGTTTCTAAACCATACTTGGCCAATGTCAAAATCGACCTGCACCAGCTTAGTTTAACTGAGCTTCTTCTCAAAAAATCAACTTGGAAGTTAACTCATTTAAGAAACAGCAAATTGGAAGATAAACCGTCCCCTATGGCGTATCATCAGGTCAGGGTTATGGAGACGAACATTATGTTTTAAACCTGGATAAGCATCTCGGGTATTCTATGCATGATTATACTACGGGATAGACACGGCTTGCTTGAGGTTAACAAAAACCAGCATTTCAAAACCACCGATTCTGGTTCACACAGAACCATGAACATTAGCAGAACCAGGTTCCGCAGGAGGAGGAACTGTAATCGAACAGGGTTTGGTCCAGGTCTAGTTAAGCTGTTTAAGTTTCAACTGATTTGGTTCAGTTCCAGTTCCAGTTCCAGTTCCAAACCGACCATGTCTACCACAGGATACTCGGTAAGCTTTAATAGTAAGCCTTTTGAGTATTAAGGTAACTGTTCCAAATTTCCAAGGACTCGGGACTGAACCACGCTCCCGTGATTCGAGGTTTGCGAGAAGATGGTCACAGAAACACAAATGTATGAGGTAGATGGTTACAAAACTTTATAATCATAAGCAAAGGGGGCACTTTCAAGGTAAGTCTGTCTGTGTGTGTGCATGCACACTTGCACGTGTGTGTGTGTGTGAGAGAGAGAGAGAAGGAAGGAAGTAGCTGAAACATGTGCACTGCAAAAGAGAGATGTAATAGAAGCGCAAATATATAGCAGCCAAGGACCCATGATGTCTAACCACCTACAGTGTAGGGAAAGGTTTAGTTTTAGGCAAGCTATAAATATCAGCACCACGGACTGATCTCCGGAAACTGATCCCAGCTTGTGATGTTCACGCACAAGAGAAGCATTCCTAGAGGCAAACACAGCGCAAGGCACAGAAAAGGCTCAAGCAATCACATACATGAATTTCTTTGCAGTTGTTTGATGATTGAGAAGATATTTGTATGTGATTGATCGAGTCCTCTTCTGTGCCTAAACATAAACATTAGCTCGTGAAATTTCTATCAACATCCAAACCAGTTCCTTGAAGAAATTCAACGTGATCTAACAAAAGCACTCTTCCAGCAGCAGAATTGCAAATAAACAAGCTACATATCAAAACCATGCTAGCCATCTGGCACATGAACCTTTGTCATCCACTGAGTCTGCTTATTTGATCCATCTCATGGCAAATAAACGTATTCAAGAACTATCAATATCACCTGGATATGCACTTAGGAAATCTTCCGACACAGGCAGATAATGAATATAAGTGAAGAAAAGAAAGAACTTTGACAGAGTCCTCTTTTAGGCGGGGCAACCGCATGTCTGCAACTCTAACACTAAAGTTAACTACCAAAATAAATTGAAAGATGACAAGGGGAAAACATGACGAGAATACCATAAATAAGAAACAGCTATCCGACAAATTGGAGATTACAGTGACTTCTGAGAAAGAGACCGCTTTTAGCTATCATAAGGAGTTACGCCTTGGCCTTTCTTCAGCCACATTGACTCTAAGGGCCCTCCCGTCCAAAATCTGTCATGCAATAGAGAAAGCAGTTTACGAATAAATCCACATGAGATGAGGTTGTTGCCAATTCTGTTAGATGCAAGCAATGCATTCTCACCTGTCCATCAAGAGCTGCAATTGCATCATCAACTTCACCCCTTGATGACATTGTCACAAAGCCAAATCCACGTGACCGTCCACTCTCTCTGTCACAGACAACCCTTGCATCCACAACTTTTCCATGTTCACTAAAGACTTGCTCAAGTCGTGCATCATCAACTTGCCATGGCAGATTTCCAACATATATCCTGACACTGACAGAAGGATTGAATTCACGAGGAGCACGCTCTGGCCTTGATCCTCTGGGAGATGCCTTGTTGACTGTCAAGAGCCGCCCATTGAGGTCCTGTCTCAATGCAGATTTAATCCTTAATCGGAAAATGCATCATAATGAGACATTAAAATTTGATTCATTACAGAAGTCTTATGCTGCAGAAAGCAAATGTTTAGGAAGCTACAAGAGGAAGAAAGTCGAGCAAGTCTACCATAAACAGGAGTAGAACCACAGTTCCTTAGATCTCCATCCGTTCACAAGGCTCAAAGTAGATCATGCAATATATGGACTTACTTGCAAATCACATTAACAGCACAACTAATTTTCCAGAGACAACCATAGCAATAGCATTTATCCAATTGTATATTCGGAGAATAACTTCCGCCTCATTCAGTATATTATTCATGTGATCTGCCATAAGAGCTTTCCTCAGAGTCCATGTCCAAGTAATATTTGTTATCCTACAACTTAACAAGTAATAAGCATTTTTACCCCAATAAACAGTCTTACCCCCTGTTTATATTGAATGATGCATCTAAAATTATATGAGAAAGAGAGATGAATGGTGCAATAAGGAAGTTTCCATAAGGTTTAAGTGCACTACAACATGGTACGCTACATTGTTTGTTACTTGTTCTCAAGAAAGAAAGAAACATTTTGGCAAAACAAAATAGCAAAAGAGACCCTCTCCATATAGTCACACAAGGAACCACGTGATTCTTTTTCCAACACCAGAAAGAGATGCAGTGTAAGGTTGTGGGAGGCCATACTGCAGATAGAAATAGTTGCCTGAGTGTCCTAATTAGATTTTGTTTCGTGCACATTGCCTGCAAAATCTTAACAAAGAGAGTAGCCATATTCACTTCTTCATAAAACAATTTAGACATTGTCACGAAATATCATCATTCTCCAGACAAGAGTGTAAGGTACTATTTCATCTTATCTTGCAGCAACAGATTCTTAGTTGAAAACTGCACAGTTCACAACCATCGAAGTAGTTTTACGTGCCACAAGAACGTGGCCAAATTTGAACAATATCATGCTTTATCCAAGTCGAACATGCCCAGATGAATTGCCAAGTTCTCTCCCAAACACAAATAGTCGCCTGATCAAAAAATACTATCAGGGAATGACATGGACACCTCAGGTCAGACGTCAAAGTTTCTAAGCATTCTGAATTAAATAATTGGCCATCTCATTCTACCCGACTAGTTAGTGAAGCTGCAGGATGAAAAAAGAAAGAAAGAAAGAAGAAATCCACCAATCATGGTGTAGAACCTAAGTAACTCATCAGCATGTATTGAATCAGAATAAAACATCCTCAGGATAATCTTTATCATTGGAGAGGCTATCTGAAAGGCATAATACAAAACCCATAAAGACTATACACAAGATAAGATAAACATTTCCCATTCGATAATGTCAGTTCTATGTTTAAGTAGAGATCCTATAACTACTTGAAAAGGGACTAAGTCAATGCTTTCATATTGCAAACCATATAAAAGAATCACAAATTAAGTCCATCTTCTTGGCACTTCTCCATTTTCATATCGCAAATGCATATTCTGATATTACAGTGTTTGGAAAGTCTTTTGCTCTTCGTAAAATCTAATATCAGCTCTGCAGACATTGGATGGCAAAAAGACATGCTGCACAACTGCTGTGAATTTTCTATGTGGAAACAGTTTTGGCAGGTCTTGCTAATTCTTAGATTGAATTTGGCGACCAGCAATCTATTGACTAAAATTTACAGAGCAACATTCTCGAAGAAACATTAATAGTATTGATTTCACAAATATATGACACAAGACATTATATCAGAGACGAGGGAAAGATGAACTTAAAAAGAATTTAAACCCGCATGAGCTATCAAATTGCTGTCAAGTGAATTAATAGGTGGACACCCGGTTTGACTAGGGCAACCACAACAGTACACAGGTGATAGAGCATATCATCACACCACAGAATCAGAAAAAAAAGTGAAACATTATAAGTTTGTACTAATATATAAAGAAAAAGTTTCAAAGCAAGAGACATATTTACGGGAAATCCAATATTCTCGACTCAAGATATAGGAAGACAAGGATAAATTGTGAACTTACATAACGGTGAAACAACTCCACCGCTTTCTCTGCTTCTTCAACCGTACTCATGGTCACAAAGCCAAAACCGCGACTCTGGTCTGTTTCTCTATTATAAACAACCTACAAAAAATTATCATAAACACACACCACATTAAGCACCAAATTTAACATAAAACATTTTAGACAATACTACTCGAGCAACAACAACCCCATATTCTTTCTTCCTTTCGAGAGATCCAAAACCCTAAAACCACGGAAAACTCGTTCTTAGAACCTCCCTCTTCTTTTCTTATTTCTAGCCATACCAACTTCATAATTCACTGAAAAACCAAAAAGCCCACAAGGAGAAAACCGCATCCAAGATATAAAACAACCTCCTTCCATCATTTCTAGCAATATCAACTTCATATGTCAACTCAGAAACGAAAACCCACAAAGAGAAAATTTTACACGTATACAAAAAATTACCTCTGCGACTTCCACAATCCCGGCCTTTTCGAAGATCTGAGCGAGCTGCTCGCTGTCTACATCGTAAGGCAAATTACCAACGAAGAGCTTCGCGTCTTCCGGGGGCTCTGTATACGACTCTTCCTCATCGAACCCTCCTTCCTCGACCGACTCAACCACGTCCTCTCCTTCAAAATCTGCTTCATTCTCTCCCTCCCAATCGGAGACGCGCGCCTCAACAGCTTCTTCTTGGCCGAGCACGAGCTCTTCTTCCTCGACCTGCGCCGCCTGAGCCCACTCAGAGGTGTGAACGACAAAACCAACACCGTACTTCTTGTCGTTCTTCAAGGAAACGAACGAAATTTGAGACTTGAGGGAGCCATGACGGAGAGCACGGGCGGAGAGACGAAGAGGGCATCCGGCTTTCTTGATAGTGAGGATGGTAGGGAGGGATGTGAGGCATCCGTCCGCCATGGAAAGAGATTGGAAGGCAGAAACGGCGGACATGGTGAGAGAGAGAGGAGAGGAGAGAAAAGGAGAGAAGTGACACGGATAAGGGGGGAAATAAATGGATTATGAGTTGAAACCCGGACGACTCGGTAAACCTTGACCTGTTAGACACTGGTGTCGCCCGTTTCATACACGACACGATAACGGACATCAACACGATCCAAAAAATCGCATTCGTGTCCACCAAAAGTAACAAGCAGAAGAAAACGGGTTATTTCAACTGTATTTTACACAACACCAACACAACCTAAAACACGAAACTGTTGGCAATATAACATCCAAAAAATGAAAGACCAACACAGGTAATACCCAAAAGTTTGCGTTCGTCTGCACCTAAAGTAATATGAACGGATTGTCCATGTATTGCCTGCTCTTGACACGACTGGAGCAGGACCTGAAACACGAAAATGTCACCCCTGTTAAGAGATTGGCCTTCAGTTTGGTTCGAGAGTTTAGATAGTTGTAGATGACCATGGCTCGGGTTTGACTTGAAACTGATCCATACGGAACCCACTAAAGTTAGGGTTTGGCACTGTAGATTCTAAACACAAAAGAGATATAGATCTTTTGGTATATGGTTTGTGGTGTATATATCTTGCATTTCTTTTATAGAAGCATGGCATAATTTTATCACTACTGGATTTGAAAGGCCCTTTTTCTACGTATAATATTAGCTTCTCAAACCAGGATTTGGTTCAGATTTCTTTGGATTCCATTTGAGTCTGAACCATTGAAACCCTTTACCTTTGGTATGTATGAGAATAAGGATAGGTTGCTGATTTCAAAGATACATAAACGAGTCAATTGTCATTAAAGTTTATCATCACCCATCCCAAGCCTAGATATGAAAGGAGATTGATTGTATGGGCTTCTAATAGCCCATGTAAAACTTTGTTGGGTTTACTACCATGGTTTGTTAGAGCGAACCTTCTCAACAATGCACTACACAGTCTGAATGTAGTAAAATATAAGCAAAGGTTTCTATGTCTTTGACATTTAGTGAATCAAATGTAGAAGTTTCCACATTATGAATGGATGTAGATGAAGTTAGTCCCCAACCATCCGAATATAGTAAACAAATTATCGTGATGGTTCTCACATTTTCAATATGAATAAATGCAAGGAGTAAGGAAGTTGGTCCTATATAATATCATTCGTATTGGTATTTAGAATATCATAATATTGATTGGCAAGTTAATAGAGGTGGTTGATACTATAATTAAGAAAGATTCACATTCAATATTTACAAGAGACAAAATAGGTTGGGAAAAAAGCTAATGAGATTGAAAATGTTTGTTTTAAATTATATTACCTTGGACAAGAAAAAGCTTGTAATGGAGTTGATATTATTGAAAATAAGATTTTAAAAGGATAGTGTAGTAAACATACAATGACATTGTAACCTAATTATGATAATGAAATTAGTGTTAGAGGTAGAGCCTTTCAATAACTTTGTACTTATGTACCTCAAGTAGGACTAAAATATAGCATAAGAAGACATGTTGGGAGGAATTAAATAAGATAATTCAAAGAATCATACAAAGGGAGATAATTTATTTGAGAAGAGATTTAAATAAACATACGAGTAAAGAGGCATTGAGATATTAAAGTATTCATGAAAACTATAGCTTTGGTGATTTAGATGAGGAAGTAAGGAAACTTTAATTTTATTGTGACATATGATTTTTTTTATAGTCAATACATTTTAAAAAAAATAAGATTAGTATTTAATTACTTATAAGGAGGTTTGTCACAAATATAAATTGATTATTTTACATGTAAAACAAAAGATAGGTTGTGTTGTAAGGATTTTAAGGTAATTCTAGGAAAAATTTTAACTACTCAATATCGACTTTTAGTTTTATATATAAGAAAGTGAATAAAGAGATAAATAATACATAAAGTTGCTCAAACTAAATTGTGAAACATTAAAATGATAAAGAATATATATTTTAAAAAAGTTCTTTAAAGAGATGTTTTTGAAATTATGTAGGTATAATACGTAACATGTAGAATAATATAGCCAACCATATTATGAAAGTAGTGAAAGATGTCTTAGGTGAATATAAGAGAAGTGCATTGGCATAAAAGAGAGCTTAGTAGTGGAGTGAAGTGATACAAAATAAAATTACGGCAATAAGGTTATGTTATAAGTTACAATAGGCAAATTAGAGTTATGAAACATGAGAGGCTTACACAAAGACAAAGAAAAAATAAAAAAGGTCATTAGTAAAATAAAAGACAAAATTTTAGAGGATTTATATAAAAGGTTATGTCAAAAGAAGGTAAAAGAGATATTTTTAAGATAGTTAATATTGGATATATGAAAACTAAGGGTCTTATTTTTGTTAGATGTAACAAATATGGTGACAAACAATGATGTCAAAAATAAATGAAAATTTTATTTTCATAAACTTTTTAACAAAAATATAAACACTAATATTATCTTCAGAGAGATAACCAATCTAGAAGAGTATATAAATTTTATTTTTTATTGATATATACAAAGGGGATCTTAAAATCATGATGAAGTTTGGTAAATCTATGGGACCAAATAGTATTCTTATAGAAATATTTAAAATCCTAAGAGAGATAAGTATCAATTAGATTAGAAGATTATTTAATAAAATATACAGAAATCAACCGATGCTTGAGAATTTAAGAGAGAGTATAGTTATACTCATAAGTAAAAATAAGGAAGATATTTAGAATTGTGTGAATTAGGAGGATATTAACTTGATCGACCATAATTTGAAATTATGAGGAAGAATATTAAATGCAAGTTAAGAAAAGTATCAAGTACAACAAAGAACTAACTTGGTTCATACTAGGGAGGTCTACTATCAATGTTATTCACCTATTGAGGCGTCTTATGGAATATTTTAGATCAAAAAAAGAACCATCACATGGTATTTATTAATTTAAAAAAGACTTAGGATAGATTATCAAAAGAAATTCTTTGGTAAACTTTGAAAAGAAAGGTATCTCAGAAACATATATGAATTGTATAAAAAACATGCATGAGAGTATACAAACATGTGTGAATTCTTAAAGGAATGATGAATTTCTTTGAAGTTATATTTATATTATATCAAGGATCAACTTTAAATACAAAGTTAATTTACCTTGGTTGTTGATGAGTTAACAAAGCATATTTAAGATGAAGTACCTTGGTGTATGTTATTTGTTGATGTTATTACATTAGTGAATGAGTCTTAAGAAAGAGTTAGTAGGAAGTTGAAACCATGCAAAAAATATTAGGAAGTAAAGACTTCTGACTTAGTAGAACAAAGATAAAATATAGAGAATACAAATTTAATAATTTGGAAAAAATAATGAAGATTTTATGTATATAATTAATGAATATGATGGAGATGTTACAAAGATAGGAAGTAAGGGAACACATTGCATCCTTTATAATGAAACTTTGAATACCTAGGGTAGTTTTAATGAAGTTTGATTAAGATGGAGAAATGTATAAAGTATTCTGTGTGATAAGAAAATACCATTAAACTACCATAGAGTAACACTTAGACCCATTACATTATATTGTTATGAGTATTTGGTAGCTAATCATTAATATGTATAAAAGATATCCATAACAAAAATGAAGATGTTGAGATGGATATGTGGTCACATAAGGAAGGATCGTATATGTAATGAGGTTATTGGAAACAAATTGAGAGTAGCTTCAAATAGATGATAAAACGAAAGAAAATATTTTAAGATAGTTTAAACAAATGGAAAGGGGACCAAAGGAAACTCTAGAAAAAAAAATGTGAGAAACTAAATGGTGAAAATGTTAAAAGAGAAAGAAGAAAATCACAAAAATATTGGAAGAAACAATAAAAAGCTATCTAGTTTATGTTTGAGTTAATTATTAGTGTGGAACATGATCGGGTTTCATGAAAACTAAGAATCCATATAGTTGACTCCTTCTAACATAGGAAAAGGCTTAGTTATTGTTGTTATTGAATCAGTTGTCACTCATAGCATTAACACTATTATGCATATTATGAACATTGATAATGAATGATACACTTATATATGTAAAGCTTTAAAAGATAATTTGATGTATATATATGACGTTGAAAATATTTTTTAAGATTGACCATCTGAATTGTGGCCCGGGCCGAGGCCATCATTGTCTTGGCCCCTAGAAAATGTGCGACGGCCATGACCAGCTTCATTTGTTCTTAGCTCACATGGGTTGGACTAGGCAAATCTGTATTAACAGCTCTAGTTGCATGACCATGTGCGGACCACCATATGCTTCAAAGTAGAATATGTAAAGTAAGAGTAAACTCAAGTATAGGCATAAATAAATTGGATTATTTTGCTATAAGAGAGTTTTTTAATTGCCGAGGGTTACGGGGAAGTTGTTTGTATGTCGAAGACGGTTAGATTAAGTAGAACAAATCATGTTGTTATGTGTAATATCTCAACAAGAGGTCATTGGCAGTGCCTTGGCAAGATGGATAGTTGCACACAATTTTCTTGTTTCTTTTTTATTGATATTTTATAATATAAAATTTTATGTATTTTTTATTAGGAGATCTCCTTCTTTGATTTTATGTTGCTCTATAGAGGTTGTAGCATCAGAGCCGGTGTATCCAGAAAATATAGGGTTAAATTATTGTATACAAATTATCTGATTGAAAATTTCGATCTAAATTATGATAAAACTAGATAATTTGGCTATTTGGTAGTAGACCCCACCATAAATAGAATTGATATGTGCACACTTTTTTTATTATCAACACACCCTTTTTTTATCGTGATTCTAATTTTGTCCTTATTAAAATTTAAAATTACCATGATACCCCATGATTGTTTGAACTCTCTCTTTGGATTCTGGAAACCAACATAAAGCAAGTCGAACAACCATGGTCATACTCAATTTTTCTCTCATAGATTTGCATACAAGTATTAATTTGGCTATGCCTATATATGATTGTTTGAAATAATGTGATATTGATAAGAAGTATTATCTATTACCTTAGACAATGCTTTTGCTAATAATGTATTACTGAGTATGTCAAAAGGTTAGCTTTTCTTATATAATTTTTTGTTATTCAATGATGAATTTTTTCATGTATGTTATTGTTCTCACATTTTAAATCTCATTATTCAAGATATATTAAAAGTGGCTACAGATACATTGCATAACATTAGAGAGTATTAAATATACAGATGCATTATATGCAAGGTCAAACAAATTTAAAGAATGTGTAGAGCAAGCAGGTTTTGATGTGTGATTTGGGTTACATTTAGATATAACAACTAGATGAAACTTAACATACATGATGCTCTATAGTGCATGACCATATAAATAAGCTTTCGTAATTTCTCATTGGTGAATATGAATTCTAAATGTTGTCTAACATTCGATGATTGGCAGTGGGTAGAGAGAATTTATGATTTTCTAGAACCATATTATGAGACTACTAATTTGATGTCTAGTTCTTCTTCCCAACTTTTAACTTATATTTTTTGCAAGTTTGAAAAAATGAGTGTATTTGAATGATCATTTCAATTGTGAAGATAATGTTATTATAGAGGTGGTTGTTGATATGAAATAGAAGTTTTATAAATATTGGAGTGGGTATAGTATGATACTTGCATCGTCTCATACCATTTCTCCGATGACCCACAACTTGAAGGTCAATCTAGTGCCCGATATTGAACTCCCATAGTACTTTGAATTGAATCCAAAAGAAAGAAAAAGGAAGAAGAAGAAAAAGAAAAAAAGAGAAGGGGTTAAATAGGGTTTAAGTGATTTTTAGATGTATGTCATTGATTTGATATATTTTTTGCCGTTTATTTGATGTATTGGTTTGTTTTCGGTCGAAATCAAAATAAAAAAATGATGTCTAGTTCTTGGCTCATGATGCAATACAAGTGTGTCTCTCTTACGAGAGAGATGTGTATGCTATAGATTTCTATTCATATGAGGCACTCTTAAGCCGTTAGTCTCTTACTTGAGAGATGCGGTTGAGTCGTGTCTCTTCTTGCTTTGTATAATATTCATAAAAATATATTGAATTTTTTAATTTTTTTTTACTTTTATTATTTCTTTTTTGATGAGATTCATAAAAGTATGTGTTGTTTGGCTGTGAAGAAGACAATAGTTACTAAAAATGAATGAAGAGAAGAGAATGTTAGAATTGGGTAGGAGAGTTGAGACAATGATGAGGAATAATTTTGGTATTTTTAAAAAAGAATGTGTTGACAGTAAAAAGAGTGTGTAAATAGTAATTCCATTGGTAAACATAAAAAAATTGGATTTTAATTGTAAAAAGTTTGTCATTTAGTTATTTGAACTTTGTTAACTTTATACTTTTCATTCATCTTAATCTCTAGGTTGTGTGTCATGTTGAATGTGCCAAATGGCAAGGGTGGATCTACACGACGGCCTTGGGGGGCAGTCACCCCTCCACCCAGGAGTTTCAAAAATTTTCAACTACATATGAAATTTCAAATTTATCTTTAAAAAGTAGGTAATATGTAAAATGTGAAATGTTCATGTATCTACCTGAAAATTTAAACTTTAAACCCTTTATTCATATTTTATAATGGGCCTGGGTTAGATTTTAAAAATCAAATCTGATCCATCCAAACAAATCCCATGGATGATGCCCTAATTCCGCTCTCTTTATCTCACACACATATTAGGAATGAGTGAAAATGAACGACGAATACGATCCCCTCCCTGTGACAGCTCATTGACCTCTATTTGTCTAGCCTCTACTTGAGTCTTACTCTGAAACTACCATAGCGGTCCAGTGGTGCTGCCATCACCCCACCAGCTCTTCGACATCCTCATGACCTCATCCAATCTACGGCATGCCCCTGTCTCCACCATTGGTAATAATTTAGTTTTATTGTAAGTTTCAACTTGTTTTTACTTATAGATTATATATGTAATATGCGCATTTTGATTTTCATCTAATTTATGGTCACACTCATTTTGAACGACTTTCTCTTCTCTATGATCAAATTGTTGACTTTTGAAGAGTGGCAGGTTCATTTTCTGGTCTCAAGACATTATTTTGAACATGATTGAGATTCCTTTTTTTTTTAAAGTAATTTTGACAACTTGATGTCTCCTTTTCAATGGATCATTTTAGATTAGTGAGTTTAAATTGTACAATTTATGGACACTAAGGTGATGTTTGTTCAGGCGGGAATGATATATTTAATAAATTATTAGGGTAATTATGCTAACATAAATACAAATCTTAGAAAAATATCACAAATGTTTAAATGATTTTTTCTTTTTTAGATTACATTTGCTTATTTCTTTTCCTATCAATTTCTCCAGTTGTAGACATCTTTTAAAGCATTTGGGATCTTTATTTTCCTTACTTTTGAATCTCTTTTAAAAAATAAAGAAACTTGACAAGAATGAGAATTGTGGCTATCATTAGAAATAGGACTCCTCTTGGAATATGATTCTGTTTGTTGAAGACAGTACGAGTCCTTCCTCTCATAATGGGTGAAAGTGATGTAGATGGATGCAAATTCATGATTTAATATAATTGACTCCTATTCTCGTGTTTGATCCCGATTTACAAAGTAGAATTTGGGTGATTTTCAGTCTAGAAATCTCAACACATATCTATTTTCCTAATGCTTGTCAAATAAAAATTAATTTTGTGCACATCAGTCGTTCTTGAGGGTATTAAACAAAAGAAAGAAATCCTTATTTCTTTTTAAAAGAAACAAGAAACAACTTTGAGGACCATGAAATCTTCAATTATTCATTGCAGGAAAAGAAAACATAGAGTTCAACTAATATTGGATTTTTGTCTTACATATTTTAAATAGAATGCATATATATTTTGATGGAATGCATATATTCTTTTTTCATCTTACTCAATTCTCTTATATGATTGGATTTGCTTTGTTGCATATAGATATGGAGAAGTATTTTAAAAGGAAATCTCTTAAATGTCCACCCTTGACACCATCAATTCTAATTCTATCAACAAGTATAAAAAATCAAAGTGTAGTGATGAGATCTTAGATGAAAATAGAAATCTAAAATATAATTTTGAATGAAATGTAAAAGATTTAGTTGATGATCTTGGGTTGAGAACATATATCTCAAGTTACAATATTAATGATCAAGAGAGTGTTCGATGTGCATATCTACAAAAAGGTTCATTCCAACCAAAAGAGCATAACTTTTCATGGATTAAGGAAGAAAACAAAAAGTGTCATTTTATTCGTAGTTGGTTTAATAAGTATGATCAGTTGGAGTATATTATATCAAAAAATGTTGTATGTTGTTTGTTCTGCTATCTTTTTCTAGATATTAATAGTGAATGATCATTTATTTTGGATAGATTCAAACGGTTTAAGGAAAAACAAAGACTTTACGAACATGACAATAGTAGTATACACAATGACGCTAGAATGAAAAGTGTAGCCTTGATGAATGAGAAGCAGTCTATCAATACTTGTTTTGTTAAGCAATCATTATGAAGTTTGTCTTGGTGCTTCAATTAATGTGATAAGATTTCTACTAAAATAAGGTCTTGAATTTCGTGACTATAATGAGTGATGAAAGTATGAATAAAGGAAATTTTCTTGAGCTTTTATTTTTTGTTGTTGATTATAATGAGGAGATTTGTGGTATTGTATTACAAAATACACCTAAAAATTAAAAATAACAATACTTTCAATTCAAAGGATATTGCAAGACCATCGAAAGAATTGACCAGGAGCTACATGATGATGTATTTGCTATTTTAATTGATGAATCTCATGATATATCTAATAAAGAGTAAATAGTAATGATATTAAGGTATATTGATAATAATGGTCATATTATTGAATGTTTACTTGGTTTAGTGTATGTTCATTCCACTACATCAATATCACTTATGACAGCTATGATGCATATTTCTCCAAAGTTGGATAAGTGTTAGTCAATTATGAGGACATATGATGGAGTGAGTAATATGAAAGGTAAGTTAAATGGATTAAAAGTATTAATATTGAGGGAAAATTCATTTGCTTTTTATGTTCACTGCTTTGCCCATCAATAACAATTAATTGTTATAGTAGTTACTAAGAAACATAAAGAAGTCAAATTTTTTATGCAATTTCTGCAACCATGAATTGTGTTGGAGATTTATATAAATGCATTGAAAAACTTAGAGAATTAAAACGTGATAGAGTTTGTAAAGAACTCAAACTTAGATATATTGGAAGTGGTAACGGATTAAATTAATCTCTTAGGATCAAAAGAACTGGAGGCACACATTGGGGTTCAAATTATTATAGTCTGTTGAACTTAATTACAATGTTTCAATCTACTGTGAATATGTTTTATATTATTAGTGATGATGGTGATGATAATACTAAAGGTAGTGTTTATAATTGGTGGAAGACAATATAAACATTTGATTTCATATTTATTATACATTTGATAGAAGAAATTTTGAGAAAGACAATTGATTTATCACTAGCACTACAAAGAGAAGACTAATATATTATCAATACTTTGAACCTTGTGAAGATGTCAAAGAGATAGTTAAATAAGTTTAGAATTAAAGATAATGAATTAGAGCGCTTTGTTACAAAGGTCAACTTATTTTGTTATAAGAATAATGTTGAGATCTTAAAAATAGATGACAACTATACAATACCAATGGCATGAGCAAGACGAAGGCAAAGTGAGGCAACAAATTTGAAGTATTATCAGTATGAGATATTCAATATTATTATTGATTATGTATTAAATGAGTTTGATGATCAATTTGATGAGAGAAATACTAAATTGCTTCTCTATGTTGAATGTCTTGATCCAAGCAATGATTTTACTACTTTTGATAAAGAGAAGTTGGTTTAGCTTGCAGGTTTTTATCGTTCTGATTTTTATCCTACTGATCTTTGGCAACTTCAATATCAACTTGATAATTACATTATAGTCATGTATGATGATCAAGGGATTCAACTTAAAGGAATAGGTGAGATTGCAAAAGTGTTAGTATAACAAAGAAAGGATAAAAGATATTTTTTGGTGTATTGGTTAATAAAATTAGCATTGCTTTTACCAGTTGCTACTACAAGTGTAAGTGAGTATTTTCTATTATGAATATTGTAAAGAGTCGCTTGAGAAACAAACTTAGTGATGAGTTCATGAATGATTGCTTAGTTTTATATATTGAGCATGACATATCATCAGATATAGACAATAAGATAAGTATGCAATGCTTCTAAGAGATGCACCTTCGACGACTAGTCCTTCCTAATAATTGATTATCAATATACTTATGTAAGTATTTCTTAACTTTGTGGGTTGCATTTTAGTATTGAATTTAGTTAGAAGAGTTTATTATACATTTTTTTTATATTGCAGTCTTGTAATGCAATGTTACTTTATTTGTGTATGAAGTACTCTTGAAAAAAATACCTAAGATTGAAAGATTTTGGAAATTGTGTTTGTCACAAATTTAGCATGTATGAGCATTTGATGACTTCAATTATTTAAATGTGTTACATTGTGAAGCAATTATTTGTTCATCTTTGTATTATATGAGGATGTGGATAACCCATACTTCCATTATTGATGGTATTTCATCTTATAGAACTTTTAAAATCTTAATGATGTTAAATATTTTAATGTTTGGTTATCAATTTAAGGATTATTGGTAGCTATATTTGTGTTAAGATATTACTTTTTACTCTTAAAAAAGTTATTACATATACTACAACTACAACTAAGCCTTTTCCCATACTAGATAGGGTCAGCTACATGGATTCTTTGTTTCTTTTGTAGAATTCATGTGAAGTCCGACAAAGTTTTACGCTGGCTGTCGAAAGCCTAATGCAACCCTCCTCCTCTTTTTGGACTTAAAACGTTTATTACATATAAAAAAATAATTATAATGTAATGAGCTTTTAGTAATTTATAACTTTCTTACACACATCAGTCTCCCATATAATGAAACTCACACCAATAACCTATATTTTCAACCCTGCCCCCTCTAAATTTTTTAGATCCGCCACTGTGAAATGGGAGTTAACCATCCGATAGAGCCTATAGCTTGGGGCATGGCAGTAAGAGGGGAGGTCAAAGCCATATGAACGCCATGGGTTCGACTCACTACCTTCTACTTGCGAATCGACCCCTAACCAGTTGAGCTACCGCTCGTTTGCACCTAACCTACATTTAACCCCACTAAACTTCGTCGCACTCCCCAGAAAAATTTCTGGTTCCACAGTTTCTTAACAAGTCATGGCAATGCTTGATCGATGCATGTGAAGTGTGTATAGATGCTTCATCAAACTAAACTGCACCTACGAGAAGAGATTAGGGATGGTTTTCCCTTTCTATTGACGTCACTCAACTTTTACATCACTTGATCAAGAACTTCATAAAACTTGTAAAGAACAACAAATTATATTATGTACTAAGTCATTTTCTATTAAATAAAGTGTGTCAAGTAAGATTGTAAAATTAAGATCATAAAATACTACAAAGGACTAAGAGATGATTTATTTGAACATTTTTTTATTTAGAAAGATGCAATAAGAGAGTCTGTTATTTTAGTATAAGTGTCATAAGTAAAGCTAGTGATTCGGCTCCGTTGAGGTCCTTGTAGGCAGACATGGTCAATTCCTAACCAGTCTGGTGGTTCCAATCAAACCCGAACTGGGTCAAGGACCGGTTGGACCCATAATTGGTGAAACCGAAACCAAAGCCGAACCCACATTGGGGACCACTCAGCTTGGTTCCGGTTTCACCTTTTATAAAATCAGTACTAGAACCGAAACAAAACTGAAATAGGTGGTTCCAAACCATCGATTCTGGTATTTTTTAAAAATTTTAATTTTTTAATAAATGCACATTGCACCCAGATTGTTAGCTCAATCAACACTGACTTCTCCGCTTAAGGTGGGGGTTTCGATTCCCCGAGGGGTGTTTGCATGTGTGTTAGACTTCGGCCTCTCTTCATAACCCAAAAAGAAAAGAACAATTGTTCCTTTACTACTGGGCTTTAGCTCCATATGTTCGACAATGTTAAATTAATTAATTAAAAGGACAACCGTGGGTTCTAAGTGTAGTCTATTGCTGAAAGTGTATAGATGAACTACAACTTGTTTTGCAAGGGTCATAGCTACACACATTCTCATGTCTGACTCTGCTAGACGATATGTTTTATTCGTGTGATCATATACACGATACAAATTAAGCTGCCCATTAATATCAAGAGGATTTATACCATTTAATGTACATGGGTGCATTAAATATGACATAGGATAAGTATCTTGATTACTATCATCTTTTGATCATAATGGTGGTGTCAATCAAGCAATGTCTAGTATAAGTGGTTGTTTAACAACTCTCACTCTCTTCATATATATACATATATATACATATATATATATATATATAAAAGAAAACTAGATCCTACTTACCTCTTACATGCCCACTCTTATATATGAAAGCAATTATCAAGCATGAGTTAAGCAACGTCAGTGATGGAGAGAATCCCTTGCATGAGATGGATCCTCAATGTTCATGATTTGTGTGTATGAGTTGAATTTCTTATCCCTCAGTCTTGTAGTGAACCACCTACCTGGCGTTGTGAAAGATCTTGCAGTAATATTCTCATCTCAGATCTTGTTGAATCAAATTGGATTTGGACCCTGGTTGACCTGGATTCAATTCCAGAATGTTGGATAAAAGGCAATCCATGTGGTTTCGAGAGGGAACTTAGGGTAAATTCGGAAACGGAATCTCTAGGATGTTCTCGAGATTGAATACAAGGTGGGTTGATGATGATTTCTGGTCATATCTGACGTGTTACTAAGTATAAATACCTGACTCCCGCCGCCGCCATATTCAATCAAAGCCAGTTCAAGCAGACCGACGCTTTTTACTACAAGGATGACCATCACAGCCGTCCCTTCCAACCGGAAGCAAGTCTTGACTGCCCGGGGGAAGCCCACCCTCACCGACGTCCCAGACAACGTCGTCCTCTCTCCCCTCCTTCACTCCTCTGCCGCCTTCCTTGGTGCCACCTCCACCGTCTCCGAATTCCGCCATGTCCTCACCCTCGGCCTCCTACAGTAAGTGTCTCCTCATTCCTCTGTTTTGATGGGCTCTATCAAAGATATGGTCTCCGCCGTATCGACTAGCATGTCTTCTCTCTCTCTCTCCCCCTGTATTGAACTGTTCATAATGGAATGGTTTGTGGTGCAGAGGGTACAGATTACTGTGTTTATTCAGATTTAAACTATGGTAGATGATTCCAAAGATGGGAAAGAGTGGGAGAGAAATGCCATCGGAGACTCAGATGTTGTTGATACAAGCAAGAGAGGAATCCGCCCTTCATGATGAAGGTAGTGGTGAAGATGATGCCAACACTTTCTACGTGTTGCTGCTGCCTGTATTGGATGGTGATTGTAGATGCAATTTACAGGGAAACTCTGGAAATGAATTACAGATCTGCATCGAAAGCGGTTCGTATTAATTGATCAGTTTCTGTTCTTGCTCATTTTCTATTTTGTTAGGATACACTTCTGTTGAAGTTCTCAGTTGGTTAAGCCGTGATATGATGCTTTTATTTCAGGTGACCCTGATGTCAAAACCACAAAATCTCTTGTAGCTGTTTTTGTAAATTCAGGGGATCACCAGTTTGAGCTTATGAAGGAATCCATCAAGTGAGCGCCTTTCTCCATTTGCACTGTTTGATCGCTGTGTATGTGTGTGCCCGCTCGTGCTCTGTTTTTTATTGGGATGCTTTAGACTTTTCTTGCTCAAGTTCATTTATTCCATTACTTGAATCAGGTTTTTGGCTAAACATAAAGGAACGTTCAGCCACATTGATCAGAAAAGGTGAGTAGAGGTAGTAGTTGCAGAGTTTCTATTTTTCATCAGATAAATCTTCTATGGATTCATCTGTTTATAACCACCTTCGCTGCGATTTGTTGGTTCAGATTCCTGCTAACCTGGATTTATTTGGTTGGTGCATTTGGGATGCATTTTATTCTACTGTCAACCCTGAAGGAATCAAGGAAGGTCTGAAAAGGCATCACTTCTAGGCTTATCTGTCTCTTCTTTTTCATTATAGAATGTATACTGCACATCTTAGAAAATGGTGGTTTTTAGCTTAGGGCTATCACTATCATTAGCAATTGTAAATTGCATAGCTTTAAGAACGTCTTCAACTTCTGTTTTTGAAAGTTACGAAATCGGAGAACAAGGTTCTCCTCTTTCAGTATTTAGTGGATGTAAAATTCTCCTTCATAGTTTAAAATTTAAATAAGCCATGGTTGTCCGATTTATACAATTGATATGAAAATCTAACAGAGAGATAAACATCAAAATGATGTTACGAAATTTTGTCAAACAAGATTTCTCTTTATGTGTCTATTGATCGAACACGTAAATGTCTAAAACACTTCAATTTGAATATTGTGGACAGAGGTGAGAACCTACTTAATCATCTCATTTTTTAGAAATTTCATACTTTCCCTTGTGAAGCAACGAGACTTCTCTAGTAAACCTACGTAAAGATTTTATGAATCATATCAAAGAAACATATGGAGTGAAGTAAGCTATCCGGATCTATATCTGCCAAAAATTGGCTGTAGATTAGTTGAATTGACAGTTTTGATGGATGATATAGGTACGTGTACATGTGGCATGCCTTAGTTGGTTACTGGGGAGGAGTTCTTCCGACGTCTTCAGCCATGGAAACCCGAAGATGATTTTTCCGGTGCTATCACCGGGAGGTGCAAATCTAAGGGATGTATCCATCAACAGCTTGGAGAAGTTTGGAGTTGGCCTCATTGACCATGGGAAGATATATGATTTCTACAATGACCTTCATAAGTATCTTTCATGTCAAGGAGTAGATGGTGTGAAGGCGGACGTGCAGAACATAACTGAGACCCTTGGAGAAGGTTTCGGAGGGCGAGTATCGCTTATGAGGAGTTACCAAAGAGCTCTGGAGGAATCAGTGGCAAGAAATGTCAAAGAGAACAACCTGATTTGCTGCATGAGCCTTGCCTCAGATTAGCTTTATAAGTAATTCGATGAAACCAAGCTTTTTGCTTTCAGTAGTTTCCTCATAATAATTACTTCTTTGTTTAGATAAAACATTTGTAGAAAATACTGTGTTAATTATCTGGTTTCTGTAGTTCAAAGAAGAGTGCTGTTGCTAGGGCATCAGAAGATTTCCTGCCAAAAGAACCAACTTTTCAGACTCTTCACGTTGCTGCTGTTGCATTTAACAGTATCCTTCTCGGAGAGATTATAGTCCCCGACTGGGATGTGTTGTATGTATGTCTTCTCTTTACAAAAACTGCTTGCTCAACTCGCTAATTTTGTATCCTAACATTTCATGCGGATGATATTCGTGTTGTCTGACAGAGTAATCATGGTACAGTTCAATTTCATGGTGCAGCCAGAGCTTCAAGTGGTTCTGGTGTATATGTTAGGTAGAGTTCGAAATTTCACATATCTGGGAATTCATTTGAAGTAGCAAACGGAAATTCATATTTATTTTCATTACTCTTTCTTTGATCTATCCAGTGACAAGCCTGGGCAGCATGACTTCAAGATCCTGAAGAAGTTGGTCCTCCCAGATAGCTCCATACTAAGAGCTAGACATCTCGGACGACCAACAGGAGATTGCTTGTTCAATGATCCAGTCATGGACGGGAGAAGGTAATAATACATGTTAATGGATGTCAAATATTTCTCGTTTGATCTGCTGTTACTAAACAAAGAGTGGTGTACTCCAACAATTTCCGTTCATCAAATGTGCATAGCTTTCTGAAGATTTGGAACTTGAACAAGTTCAGTGGAGTTTTGGGTGTTTTCAATTGCCAAGAAGCAGGATGTTGGCCTCACCAGGAGCAAAAACAAAACGGACCTGATGTACTTCAATCTGCAACAATTTCCGGACATGCGAGTGCATCAAATATTGAATATCTTGAGGAAGTTGCGTGAGAATTGGACAGGAGATTGTGCAGTTTTTGCTTCAATTCAGGTAAAGTATCAGGTCCAGTGTAAACTTTCACCAAATTTTCTTGAATATCTTCTCCATGAAGCAATTTCTTATCGAGATCCCTTCTCTCATACCTTCAGGGTCACTGATTAGACTGCCTAAGTTGGGGAGGGTTGATGTCTCCTTGGGAGTTTTTCAATGTGAAATATTTACAATATCTCCAATCAAGATAAGTTCATCTTTTGATGCTTTTACCTTAACCAAATTGTCCCTCCACGCCCGCAACTCAAAGTCTAAGCTCTGGTATCTGCAGGATTTCTCTCACGGTATCCACTTTGCACCACTTGGACTAATTGAGATGTACAACTCTGGAGGTGAAATTGAGGACCTGAACCATGTGAATGATCCTCCTGACCATGTCATAAAGATGAAAGCTCATTGTTGCGGACGTTTCGGTGCTTATTCGAGCATAAAACCAAGGCGTTGCATTGTGGATGCAGACGAGGTGCATTTTGATTATGATGCCGTGAGTGGGCTGTTGACATTTAAGCTGCCTCTTGAAGTTCATAACAGTAAGAGATATTGCCATCTTTTACTGACCTGGTTTGAGAGCAGAACCCTGTAGATAATTTCGCATTCATGGCTGTAAATTCTCTTTGTTTCCTGTACAAGAGCAAAAGAATTTCAAAATTTTCTTCAAATACACTTGCCAAAATCATTTTACACTAAAAGTAGGTGAAATATGTAATATATATTTTGTCTAATTCTTGTACTCCCATGTGTATTTACGGGGACATCTCTGCTTGTACCAAACGGTTCCTTAATACATGGAACATTCTTGATATTTGTTTATAGCTTCATTTACATTATCTTAATTTTCGGTGTCTAATTCAAGAACTAGACTTTCCTGAAAGGTTTAAATCTAGTTAATCGTCTCACCGTCTGTTTTAGCCAAGTTCTTGTGAGGAATCATGGTATTGCCAGTGTGACATGAGACACCAAAGCACTGTATTTTCCTAGTTTCTGTGTGTGTGTGAGGGAGAGAGACAGAGAAAGAGATGGAGAGAGAGAGTTCTTTTATCCATTAAGCCAGCTGCTGCATCCGAAACAGGGTAGCTTCGAGTTCACATCATTGTTTTATTTAGATGCATATTCACGTTCGAGTCCTTTGCAGAAATGTGAGCCCATATTGAGGTTAGCTGTGATCTAAACCCGATCTCAAAAGAAAAAACAAATTACCCCAACCAGTCCTACCTAGATCGAGACTAATCAAAAGCAATGAGAGACTTAAATTTCACACACAGTTTTTTATTTTTAACTCTCAACAAAACGAATATAGTGGAAATTTTTTTTTATGACAGAGTGTCAAAAGATGTTCTTTAGAAAATGTTAGAAAATAGAGGTATCCCATTGATATATATATATATATATTATAAGAAACATGTATGATAGTACACAAACATGTGCGAAGATTAATGAAGGAATAACAAACTTCCTAGAAGTTAATATTAAGTTACATAAGGGATAAGCTTTAAGCTCATATTTATTTGTATTGGTCCTTGATGGGTTAACAAAACATATTCAAAATGAAGTACCTTGGTGTATGTTATTTGCAAATGACATCGTGTTAGTAGATAGTTTAAGGAAAAAGTTAATATGAAATGAAGCTATGAAGAGAAAAAAAGGTGAAGGCTTCTCACTTAGTAGAACAAGGACATAATATATAGAGCGTAAGTTTGATTATTTGGTTACTTTAGAAGATATAGAAATTAAGATTAGCACACGTTGTATCCCTTTAAGGAAAAAATTTTAATACTTAAAGTTATTTTTTTAGAATGAAAAAAAAAACGATGAAGATGTTATATATAAAATTAATGAATTGATTAAAATGGAAAGGGATATAAGTTATTCTATGTGACAAGAAGTTACTATTGAAGATGTTCGTAGGCAATTAATCATCAACATGTATAAAAGATGTGTATGGCAGAAATGAAGATGTTGAGATGGATGCATGGTTACACAAAAAAAACATATATACAATGAGGTTATTAAAAACAAATTGGGATTGATACCAATAAAAGATAAAATAAAAAATCATTTAAGATGGTTTGAACATATAGAAAATGACCAAAGAAAGTTCCAATAAAAAAGTTCAAAAAATTAGATTATAAAAATATTAAAAGAGCCCTATCATGTGCCATGTTAGTAGTTAACTGACAATAATCTAGATCATTTTTTATTGTTTCTTTCCAACACTTTTGTGGTCGTCCTCTACCTCTTTTAATACTTTCTAAATTTAGTTTTTCATACATTCTTAAAGGTTTTTCTTTTGATCTTCTTTCTATATGCCCAAACTATCTTAAATGGTGTTCTCTCATTTTATTCTCTATTGGTGTCACTCCTAATTTGTTTCTAATAACTTCATTATGTATATGATCTTTTCTTGTATGACCACTCATCCATCTCAACATCTTCATTTCTGTCACAGACATCTTTCGTACATGTTGATGATTAACTGCCCAATACTCATAACCATAAAACATGGCAGGTCTAATTACCGCTCTATAATATTTGCCTTTTAACTTTAATGGTATCTTCTTATCACAAAGAATACCTGATGCTCCTCTTCATTTTAACCAACCAGCGTTAATTCTATGTGTAACATCTCCATCAATTCTTCCACTCTGAAAATTTGACCCTAGGTATTTAAAACTTTCCTTTTTGGGGATGCAATGTGTGCCAATTTTAATTTCTATGTCCTCTGAAGTAAGCAAATGATCAAACTTACATTCTATATCTTTTGCCTTTGTTCTACTAAGTCAAAGGCTTTTGCTTTCTAATTTCTCTCCATAGTTCCAATTTTCTATTGACTTTTTCCTTAAACTCCTCCACTAACACAATGTCATATGCAAATAACATACACCAAGGTACTTCATCTTGAATATGTTTTGTTAACTCATCAATCACCATTATAAATAAGTATGGACTTAAAGTTGATCCTTGATGTAACCCAATATTAACTTCAAAGAAGTATGTCATTCCTTCATGAGTCCTCACACATGTTTTTGCACTATCGTACATGTCTCTTATAAGGTTAATGTATGTCAATAGGATACCTCTTTTTTTCAAAGTTCTCCAAAGAACCTCCCTCGGTACCCTATCGTAAGTTTTTTCTACATCAATAAATATCATGTGAAGGTCTTTCTTTTTTGCTCTAAAATGTTCTATAAGACCTCTCAAAAGGTGAATCACTTCAACAGTAGATTTGCCTGGCATGAATCCAAGCTGGTTCTCAGTTGTACTTGATACTTGTCCTAACCTACGTTCGATAATTCTTTCCCACAATTTCATAGTATGGCTCATTAACTTGATACCTCGATAATTTGCACAATTTAGAATGTCTCCCTTGTTCTTATATATGGGTATAAGTGTACTCGCTCTTCATTCCTCGGGTATCTTTTGGTTTCTCCATATTTCATTAAATAGTCAGATGATCCAAGTGATTCTTATTTCTCCTAGTATTTTCCAAACTTTTATAGGAATATTGTCTGGTCCTACCGATTTACCACCCTTCATATGTTTAAGAGCCTCTTTGACTTCATTCTTTTGAATACGTCGATAGAAATTGTGGTTTATATACTTTTATGATTTGACTAACTCTCCTAAGTTAATACTAACATCTTTATTTTCATTACAAAGCTTATAAAAATAGCTTTTTCATCTATTTTTTATATTATCATTTGCCACTAGAATTTTTTCATCCTCGTTCTTGATCCATCTAAGATAATTAAGATATTTAATTTTCTTATCTCTAGCCCTAGCTATCCTAAAAATATCTCTTTCACCCTCTTTTGAGTTGAGTTTTTTATATAAGTCCTCCCAAATTTTAGCTTTTGCTTTGCTCAAGGCTTTTTTCGCTTCCTTCTTTGCTCTCTTATAAGCCTCTAAAGTTTCACTAGTTTTCTTAGCATGAGGATACCCCAAAATAATGCTCATAATTTGTGTAATCAATGTTATAAAAATCTGATGAAGTTTTATGCTTGTGGTCGGAAGCCTTACACAACCCTCCTCATTTATCCGAGCTTGGGATCGACAATGCAAGGTTGATCCCTTACATGGGCGGAGTTTCAATTACAGAAAAAAAGAAGCAAGAAAAAAAGAGTGACATCAATCAGAAATGGGTCTGAAGCATTTGTATGTGATAACAACATAATCCTAAAAAGTTATCTTTATACTATCTTCTAGTCCTACTTGGGGTGCGTAAGTACAAACTATATTCAAAACCTCTACTCCTAACACTAATTTTAACGTCATGATTCGGTCACCATATCGTTGTATGTCTATTACACTATCCTTTAAATATTTATTTATGATAATATCAACTCCGTTTCGAGCCTTTTCCTTACCTGAGTACCATAATTTAAAACTTGTATCCTCTGTCTTCTTTACTTTTTCTCCAACCCAAATTGTCTCTTGTAAAAATAGAATATGAATCTTTCTCCGAATAATAATATCTACCACCTCCATTAGCTTACCGAATAATGTTCCGATATTCCAAGAACCAATACGAATCTTATTATCTAGGACTAGTTTCCTTACCCCTTACATCCGTCCATATTGAAAATGTGAAGACGCTCTTTGTAAATTATTCACTACATTTAGGCGGCAACTTCTTTACCCACTCGTTCATGATGTTGGAACCCTCTCTACAATTGATTTACTACATTCGGACGAAAATATAGTGACCCTTACTTACTTATCACTGTATTCAGGCTTTACAATACGTCGTTAGGCAGAGACGCCCTAAAGCAATGCTCATAATTTGTGTAATCCATGTTATAAAAATCCGACGAAGTTTTACGCTTCACTGCATTATTTGCAAATATACAACCACTAGTTTAGCTATTGGAGATGGATTCGTATCAGAATGGTGTCACCCGAATCCGAAGTTATACAACGCTTGATTAAGTTGGAACAGCTAGTGCTGACTCGAATCCAACACATTGGGTTTGGGACCTGAAAAGCATGCAGATCATAATAGATAAAACGAACAGTTCTTGACGATATTGTCAGATATAGTAGCGTACCCGACTCCACCGTTCTAGACGTCAAAAGCCTCCCGTACCACCCTTGTCCGGCTATTCAAATAGATCCAATAGATCGTGAAAACGTCGCTCACCTTCTCAGGCTGCTGCAGGTACTGGACGCTAACGGCGCAGAGGACGTTGTCGAAGGAGTTATTCTCCAAAGGAAGGGTGGGTTCTTGGTTGAGATCCTGCACGAAGAACTGCAGAAGCCGCGGGTTTGCAGCGAGTTCCTCGGCGTTGAGTCCGTGACCAACCACTCTCTTGTACTTGACCTCCGGCGGAAGGTGGCTCACCCACGAGCTCATGAGGTTCAGCACTTCCGCGCCCCCCGGACTCTCTCTCGATACGTTTGCGTGAGGGACTCTAGGAACCCATCGTCCACCTGGGTCACGAACCTCGGGAACGAGTAGAACTCCTTGTCTGGGCGAGGGTTGAGCTTGGTGCGGCCTTCCCCGGACAGCACATCTGGTTTGATCTCCCCGGCAGCAATGTTGACACACGTGTAGAATCCTGCCTCCTCTATGTCGGATTTCGGTGATGACGGTTCGGCGGTAGGGAGCCCCTTCACTTCAGATTCAGTAGTTTGCCTCTATTGAACGCAGCAGAATCGGGGTGGACATGAGGTTCCCATGCAAGGGTTTTTACGGATGAAGATAAGGTGTATCTCGGTTTTCTTTTCTGTATTTGTGTACACATTTCATACCTATAATGGCTACCTTTTATAGGCAGCCTACTCCTCCTTCATCCGTGTTTATCCTCCTGCGGCTTCTCTCGTCTGGGAGCAAATCACGGAGCCGTTACCGAAAATCCCGAAAACGGTCATCCGTTACTGATTCGGCCTAATCTCGTTCAGGTAACGGACTAGATGACCAGTCCAACCGTTACTTGAGCCGAGAATGGAGATTTCTATGTAACATCTTTCACTTGGCCATTCGAGCTAAGTGTATCGACATACTGGTTTTTCTCACACATTTTAGGGGTTTTTCCTAGTTATGTCGATTCTTGATTACTATTGTAATCAAAACCTGTTATGTGGTTATTTTCCTATACAACAAATCATTCATTGTATGGTTATTTTCCTATACAAGAAACTATCCGTTGTATGGTTATTTACTTATACAACAATCAAACATATCTCAAACCCATGTTTGTAACATGTTTAGACAAGAGATCCTCTGTTATGCCTTTTGTTAAGAGGTCTGCCAACATATCTTTCGTTGGCATGTATGAGATGGATATTTCCTTTCTCATAACCATATCATGAACATAATGGTATTTTACCATTATATGCTTGCTTTTCGAGCAATCTGCTCCACTTTTAATAAGAGTAATTGGTGCATTGTTATCACAATAGATAACTATTGGTTCGTTTGTTATTTTCAACTTCAAATTTCGTATGAAACGGCTTATCCAGACAGTACTTGCTGCAGCCATACAGTAAGCAACATACTCAGCTTCTTGTGTATGCAATGCTACACAATCCTGTTTCTTACATGCCCAAGAAACACCACCACCTCTAAATAAGAATATTTGTCTCGAGGTTGATTTGTTGTCATCTTTGCTCCCAACAAAGTCAGCATTTGAGTATCCTACCACTTTCAGTTCATCTGCTTGAAAACACAGTTTCAAGTCCTTTGTTCCTTTCAGATATCTTAGAATCCTTTTCACAGTTACTCAGTGGTACCAACCAGGATTACTTTGATATCTACTTACAAGATCAAAAGTAAAGCTGATATCAGGTCTTGTACACAACATAGTATACATCAAGCTGCCAACAGCTTGTGCATAAGGGACCTTAGGCTTATCGTCTCCTTCACCGGGACAATCAACCTTACTTAATTTAACCCCTTTTGCAACAGGTGTATCTGCAGACTTACATTCACCCATTTTAAACTTCTTGAGGATATAGTCAATATATCTCTCCTCACTCAGGCATAAGAGTCTAGATCCTCTATCTCGAGAGATCTTTATACCCAAGATATAGGATGCTTCCCCCATATCCTTCATTTCGAACTTGGAGTTCAACCATGACTTGGTTTTGACAATCATCTCATTGTCATTTTTAGTCAATAATATGTCATCTACATACAATGACAAGATGACAAAGTGGCTCCCATTGTAACAAACATATACACAGTGATCAAGTCTGTTAGCCACAAACCCAAGTTCTAAAATGACATTTTGAAAAGTCAAATACCATTGGCGAGGTGACTATTTCAGGCCATATAGGGATTTTTTCAACCTATATACTTTATCTTCTTGGCCTTCAACAACAAATCCTTCGGGTTACTGCATGTATATGATTTTTTCTAAATCTCCATTTAGAAAAGTTGTCTTTACATCTAACTGATGTAAATCCAAATCATAGTATGCAGATATTACAAGGATTATCCGTTTGGATGCAAATTTCGCAACTGAGAAATATGTCTCAACATAATCTATCCCCTCTTTTTGCGAAAAACTCTTCGCAACCAACCTCGCTTTAAACTTGTCGATTATACTATCGACCCTGTATTTCTTTTTCAGAACCTATTTGCAGCCTATAACTTTTCTTCCTTTTGGCAAATCAGTCAATTTCCAAACTTGGTTTTTCTCAATAGATTCAATTTCCTCATCTATGACTTTCTCCCGGTTTTTTGCTTCCGATGAGTTCATTGCTTGCTGATAAGTCAAGTTATCAGTCAACTCATCTAAATCTACTAAATTACACACTTCTTCTACAAGATAAGTGTGATAATCCTTTAAGTAGGACAGAGTGACTCTTGGCCTCTTATGTCCACTTAAGGTATCGGTAGTTTCAGGAAAATCTTCTATGGGCTCAAAAGATGATTGGTCTAAATCTACCAAATCATCAACACATTTCTCATCGTTCTCTAAGATGTCATTCTTAGTATCTTCTAAGAATTCAACATCTTTGCTTTCAATGAGTCCATGGTCCTTATGATAAAATCGATATCCTTTCAAACCTTTAGGATATCCTATAAATATACATCTCAAGGACCTGTTGTCTAGCTTATCTCTAGACTGATCAAGGATCTTTAAGTGTGCAATAGATCCCCACCTCCTGAGATGACCTAGGTTGGGTTTTCTTCCAAACCACATCTCATATGTAGTGAATACAACTTTACACGATACTCTATTGAGTATGTAAACAGTTGTACTTACTACTTCTCCCCAAAATACCCTTGGAAGAGAGGCATCAATTAACATTGCCCTTGTCATATTCAGCAAGGTTTTATTGTATCTTTCAGCTACATCATTTTGTTGAGGTGTACTGGGCATTGTATTTTGTTTAGCAATACCAAAGTCTTTGCAAAATTCCAAGAATTCTACCGAGGTATATTCACCTCCTTTGTCTGATCTTAAGACTTTGATTAAATGCCCTAATTGATTTTCCACTTCTTACTTATATTCTTTAAATGCATCAAGTGCCTTCGATTTATGTGCCAAAAGATATATATACATATATTTAGAGTAATCATCGATAAAGGTTATAAAATAACCCTTTCCCCGATGTGTCTTTACTCTAAAAGGTCCACATAAATCTGTGTGAATCATTTTCCACAGGGTTGTTGCCCTTTTTGATTTCTTGAGAAAAACTTTCCTTGTCATTTTTCCTTGTATAAAAGCTTCACACTTATTGAAAGTCTTTTCCTCAAATTCAGGCAATAAGTCAAAGTTGGATAATTTCCTCAACTTTTCCAAACTTATATACCCTAGGCATTTATGCCATATATTCACATCAACAGTAAAGGCACTCTCAATATAAGTAAAAGATTGATGATTTTTATTATCACATAATTTGAACAGTCCTTGTTCTACATCAAATTCCCCTGAGAAAAAAATTCTCCCATGTTTACCCACAGTCACCTTGTTAGGAATAAATCTAACCTCAAAACCTTTCTTTACTAAGGCAAGGATCGAGACCAGATTGCGCCTTATAGATGGCATAATTAACACATCAGTCAGTACTATTGGTTTGCCTTGTACATGTATCCTGAATGATCCAATACCTAGAACATCTGAGAAAGTACTATTTCTCATATACACACGATGTTCCCCAGGTTGATATTCCTTCAGATCTATTGCCCCTTTTTTGGTCTTCGAGATATGTCTTATAGCTCCTCAATCTATCCACCAACCTGTTACTAGACGGTCAAAATACAGGCATTTTGAAATCACCCAAATTATATCCTGCTTTTCCAACTATCCGCGCTGTGGGTTGTTTCCTCCACATTTCTTGTTGCGACAGTCCCTTTTATAGTGTCTCATATTTCCACAGTTAAAACACTTGACCCAAGAAGCGGCTTCTTGCGATTTCTTAAAATTTTGACTGCCTTTCTTGTTATTCTTGCCAAACTTTTTATTTAGTTTTTTCTGGTTGGACTTGGAGCTAGAAGCTAACTCATCCTCAACCACTAGCAATTTCTCTTTCTTGTTCTTGAGCATGTGCTCTTGCTCTATTGCTAGTTTAAGGAGAAACTCAGAAAAGTTGATTTCAGGCCCTAATCTTAGGGCAGTGGTGATCATGTTTCATGACGGGAGTGTACTGTTCAATATTGTTGATATCTGCAATGACATCGTGTTTGATTGATTTTGCTACGGTTAAGTCTTTAGCCATTACCAACATGTGATTTACATACTCTACTACATTATCTCCTTCTTTATTCTAAAGGAATTGTATTTTTGTAGTAGCAACTACACATGCAATTTTGCAGTTGTATAATATTTAGCTGTTAATGAGTCAAACAGCTCTTTTGCGGTCTCATATTCTTAAAAGACCCTAATCAAGTCATCATCCATGTATATTTACATGATTGTCCTTACTATGTATCATCTTTTAGAAATATTTTATATATTTCTAGTTGTTGCTCATTTGCGTCTGGGGGTGGCGGACGCATGGTTTCCTTTAGCACGTACTCAACACCTTCTAATGTTAGAGCCAAAAGAATTCTTCTCTTCCATGTCTAGAAGTTCAGACCATTCAACTTTTTCGTTTTTGCCAATTCTGACACACATATCCTATAACTCATTTTTATGTGTTTGACAAAAATAATAATTAAGCGGTCTAAAAAGGAAACCAACACAAAAACACAAACACACATAGCAAGAAACATATTAATGTGATGCATGATATCTAGCAAGTAATTTTTTGAAAAAATTTCTAAGAGGGTTTCTGTCTCTATACCCCTAAAAGAATACCGAAGGACAAAACTGCAATTTTGTCTATTTATCCTTTTTTTGTAATTTTGTAAAAACCTTAGGACAAACTCGTAAAAGTCACTTTTTGGTATTTCTGTAAAATTCGCAACTAATCAGGGTTAAAATCGTAATTTTAACCCTCAAGGCAAATTTGAAATTTTTCAAAAGAATAGGGATAAATTTGTCTTTTGATTAGATGGCAGAATCATAATTATCCAAACCAAGAAGGGTAAAATCGTAAAGTAATAGCTCGGTATTTGGTAATTTTCACAAATAGCCAAAGGGTAAAACAAACTTTTCGCTTAGTAGGGGCAAAATAGTTTTTCTACTTGAAAATATCTGGACAAAAAGGTAATTTTGCCCAGTGACAACAGAGTAATATCTGAAGTCGGCCAGGGCAAAATGGTCTTTTTAGACCGTTCCCTGAGGCGGTTTTCAAAATCCGCCAGTTTTTCCTCCCTCGATTTTCTGAAACCGCGGAATTCAATTTTTTTTTTCTTTAATACAAATACAAAGGTACATTTTACAGAGACTCAGTGAGGAGAGAGGGGAGAGCGGGAAATGGGGAACACAAGGAAGAAGGAGAGGGTTCGCCGGTGGGGCATCCCCAACGGGTTTCTATTGTTGCTCTTTAGCTGGCGGCGTCTGCTTTCTGGCTTTTCCTGGCCATTCGGTTGTGGCCTGCCGTTTCAGTTTTTTCTGGCCGTTCGACTGCGGCCTGTTGTTTCAGCTTTTTCTAGCCTTACCTTTCGATTTTTTCTGGCCATTCGGTTGTGGCTGGCCTGTCGATTCAACTTTTTCTGGCCGTTCACCTCTACCAACTGTCGCGCCTCTACTGACTGCCACTGCTTCTCTCTAATCCCCTTTCCTCTTTTTTTTCAATATTTTTATTTTCTTTTCTCTCTCTATTTTTTTTTCTTACCTGTCCCCCTTTTTTTTACAGGGTTTTTAGGCCCTGATACTAGTGTAGAATCCTACCTCCTTTGTGTCGGATTCTGGTGATGACGGTTCGGCAGTAGGCAACCCCTTCACTTCAGATTCAGTAGTTTGCCTCTGTTGAACGTAATAGAATGGGGGTGGACACGAGGTTCTCACGCAGGGGCTTCCACAGATGAAGATTAGGTGTATCTCGGTTTTCTTTTCTGTATTTCTATACACATTTCATACCTGTAATGGCTGCCTTTTATAGGCAGCCTGCTCCCGCTTCATCCGTGTTTATCCTCCTGCGCTTCCCTCATCCGTGAGCAGATCACGGAACCGTTAATGGAAATCTCGGTAACGGTCATCCGTTACTGATTAGGCCTGATCTCGTTCAGGTAACGGATTGGATGGCCAGTCTGACTGTTACCTGAGCCGAGAATGGCCATTTCTATGTAACAGCACCATGCATGGTCTTGTTGGTGGTGGTGAGGGAGCGCGTTCGGTGTTGGGTGACTCGCATGGTCTTGTTCGGTGTTGGGCGACTCTAGGAACCCATCGTCCACGTGGGTCACGAACCTCGGGAACAAGTAGAACTCCTTGTTCGGGCGAGGGTTGAGCTTGGTGCGGCCTTCCCCAGACAGCACATCCGGTTTGATCTCCCCGGCAGCAATGTTGACGCACCATGCATGGTCTTGTTGGTGGTGGTGAGGGAGCGCATTCGATGTTGGGCGACTCGCGTGGTAAGTGGAGGAGGGCGGAGAGCTACCATTTATCGCCGGTGGCAGACTTGGATTTAGTGGGGAGATTACCGGCGAAGTGCAATCGGGTGGCGGATGTTTGAAGGGGGAAGAGTCGGTGGCGAAAAGAACGGTAGATATCACGCCACGTAGTGTGGGTGGACGTGAGGCGCACATCGTAAGATCATCCATGAGTGTGTGGCTATGAATCCTCCCGTGTATGGATATCAATGAATCCAAAATATCCGGTATCCAGTTACACATCAAACCTGACTTAGCCAATTAGGTGTACGAAACGATATCCGAATACCGTTAGGATGTGGATTTGGATTTTGTGTATGTGCACATACCCACATCCAAAATATTTAGCTCGAGTCAGATATTTGAATCTATGTTTCTTTCCGATATGGTTTCAGCCTTAAATCGCCAAATATAAGAAACTTTTATTCCTAAAATATCTTAATAAGTTTGATGCACACACACACACACACACACACATATATATATGAAAACCGGATCTGCCCACTTCTAACATACTCTTATGCTCATTCATTTTTTTTCAACAGTGAAAGTCTATTTCAAAAAAGTAGTTTTAAAAAAATGAAGAACAAAGTTATTGTATTAATGTGGTTGAAAAGCAATGATCAAATATAAATGAACAGCATTAATGGTGGGTATATATATATATATATATAAAAGAAAGAGAAAGCGATAGAAAGACACCCCTTGTGCCTTCCCTGACCAGTCATAGCTATGAGGCAGCCATGACAAGGGCTCGACCCAAGGATATAATGGAACCAAACACCCACTAGCCCTTGATTATCTTCTTTTCCAAAGATGGGGAGTTCGATTCTCGGGAAGTGCATGCTGTGTGTACGCCTTAGGGTTCGGCCTCCCTCTAACAAAAAGAAAGGTTTAATTGATGAATCATTCAAAACTTGAATGGACAATTATAAAGATTTACATATACACTTTTTCTAGTGCTCGAGATCGCAACCACTCGGGAAGTGCATCAATAAATTTCGTTTTAATAGTTTAAAGACTTGAAAGTTAAACTATATGTCTATGATGTCTGAGGTTCTTTTTTCCTTTGTGAAGTACACAACCAGTATTTGGGAACCCAAACCACCTCACCTGATCCGGTTTGAGATGGCTCGACCCACTATGGGATGAAGCTCTCTCAGAGCTGGTTTGCTCCATTCAAGGGACTTGAACTCAAGGCATTGCATTGGTGAGGCTCGACCTTTATATAAATCAGTTCCCAGCCCGACAGCTGCTATATAACTATGTCAGATCGTGTGCAAAGTTCGCGATGTTTTAAGCATTATTGGGCCCAAACGTCGTCATAACTTGGAGTTAAGTACATTAATGACGATCAAGAGTAATATCTACCAGTGGTCTCCTAAATATTTTAAAATAAGTATTTCTACCAACACATGGCTGGTTCGGAACCACACTGCCGGTGGAACCGATCAAACTGGCTCCAGATCCCGAACTAGGGACCCCAAGTTTGATTACGGTTCATGGTATTTAGAAACCAACCTGAAACTATAACTAGAACCTATGGCTTCAAACCCTCGTTAACTAAGTTTTGTATATTTTTTTTAACACCCATTATCGATTCTTCCATCACTATGAAAAATTGGTATTCTTTGCATTAACTAGAAACTGAAAAATTGCTTCAAACACCCATTGCATCCCCTAAAAGAAAAGCTTTAAAAACCTAGGGTCAATTTTTCATAGTGATGGAAGAATTGATATAGATGTTACGCATAGAATTAATGCTGGTTGGTTAAAATGGAGAAGAGCATCAAGTATTCTTTGTGATAAAAAGATATCATTAAAGTTAAAAGGTAAACATTATAGAGCAACAATTAGACCTATCATGTTTTATAGTTTTGAGTGTTGGGCATTTAATCAACATGTACAAAAGATGTCAGTGACAGAAATGAAGATGTTGAGATTGATGAGTGGTCATACAAGAAAAGACCGTATACATAATGAGGTTATTAGAAATAAATTATGCTTGACACCAATAGAGGATAAAATGAGAGAATATTGTTTAAGGTAGTTTGCACATATAGAAAGAAGATCAAAAGAAGAACCTTTAAGAAGGTATGAAAAAATAGATTTTGAAATTATTAAAAGAGGTAAAGGACGACCACAAAAGTATTGGAAAGAAACAATAAAGAATGATCTAGCTTATTGTGAGTTAACGGCTAACATGGCACATGATAGAGCTACGTGGAAACAAAGAATCCATGTAGCTGACCGTGTCTAATATGAGAAAAGGCTTAGTTGTTGTTTTTGTTGTACCCATTATCGATTGGTAGCTCAACAGTAGAGTGCTTTCTACGTTGCTGTTGGTGGGTAGTTCCACTCTCAGAAGACATATTTGCCCTTATTTTTCAAAAAAAATTAATTTTGAAATGGCTTGGAGCAGTTCCAAAACAGGAACTTCTTAAACCTAAACTGGTCATAGGACGATTTGGTTCCGGTTCCAAGTTCTTGTTTACCCGAAACCGGAAAAGTCTATTTCTATTTGCCCCTTGGTTCATTTCGTTCTTCGCTCCAACTGCATAACCACACCCTTCCTTCATCCAACCCTTAAATAAATCTCGTTACCCATTGTTGCTGCCACTCCAACACTAGTATATGGTCAGGTAGCCAGTAGTGGATCGACATTGAGGCAAGGTGGGATGGCCACTTCATCTCAAATTCAAAAAATAACAATGAAAATTTCAAAAAACCATTGAGAAAGTTATAGGAGATGATTAAATTCATGATACCATACATAGTTTGCTCCACCCACAAAGAATTCTAGATCCACCACTGTGTAGCGGTGGGTTGGGCTGGTGGCAGGGTTGGGTTCTAGTCTTCTGGAAGTTCCGCCCGGGTCAGTGTAGGTTTTAAACCATGAGACTCATGGATGGTTCTTTACATTTTTCTTGAATGTGGATGGGTTGAGGTGCTCCAAACCCGCCCCAATCGGGCCCATTTTCATGCCTACCTCTAGCCCACCACTTAGTTGGTTTTGTGCTTAACTAAATTTATGCTAAATGCTTAAAGGTGTAATGATAATGGCATTGTAATATTCTGATATACGCGTGCATGTGACCGTTGAATCAATGAATCTGCGCAGGTTTGGATCCTCTTTGTCACTTAATATACTTTTCCCTTTTCAAAACACAATCTTTTAGACCTACTAAAGATACCGATTTCACCTTCAAATTATTTCTCTCTCTACATCTCTCTCTCCCATATATATATATATATATATATATATAAAGGTAGTAGTAAATGGTGAAATCACCTTCGTGCTCAAATCTGCTTTTATCATTTCATCAGTTCGATTTTTGAAATGAACTGTTGATATCATAAAGCAAAAAGCATTTGGTTCATTAAATGAAGTATTAAGTATAATGATATTTTAATTCAAATCTCTATTATTGATCATACTAAATCAAAGTATAAAGTATAATGTAGAGCATACTAAATCAAACCATAGAAATGTTTAAGTTTAAGCATGCATATGTTTAAGCATTTACTATATATACATATAGTGATTGGATCCTTCTCACGATTCATGTTGTATATTTTGAGTGGCATAAGTGTAATAATAATATTTTTATACTTTTAAAAAAAATTATAAAAATTTAAATTACACTCATATCACTTAAAACTAATGTATAGGTTTCACATTTGGTGCATGACGGAACTTAAACTAAAAACACAAAAAATCAAGGTTTTGCTACCCTAAATCTTGTACCAAACACATCCTAGAGTGAGTAGTCCACTCTTCAAGCAAAGCCCAAGTACTTTCTTATTTCTCTTAACCGTGCGTTCGAATCATTTCGTAATTGTGCATAATCGTATTTGCACAAGAGTTATTTTGTATGAAGTAGCTTATTTCAACGTTAAGCTTAAGATTAAAAGCAAAGTCCAAATGCCAAACTATTTACGTATAAAGATCCAAACAGTATAAAGAGAGAGAAAAGAACTCTGAATTAGGGCATTTTATGTTATTTGATGTGTCCTTACCAGACAAATAGCTTTTATTAACATATTGTTGATGTTAAAGTCAATTAAGGTCACAATTGAACATGAACAAGACGGCAACGAGCTGAACCACGCCAGTCTACATGTAACTCGGCTGCCGCATTCACGAATGGCACCAATATCATCCTCAGAAATTGGAAAAAATCATGGTCAATCTTTAATCACAAAAATCGGATCATCCCTTCTTAATTATCGATCTTTGAATATCACTAATGTGATCCATCCTCAAGGCTAAAACTAGATAATACTTACCATCTACTTTGATAGTGCGCTTCCTACACTCAAAACTTTTGGCTACCAAAATGTGTGTGTGTGTGTGTTGTATTTACAAAGTTTTTGAGACACCATTAAAGTGGATACTCACTTTTGATGATGCACTTCTTATGCTCAAAAACTTTTGACCATCAAAAGATATATATATAGAGAGAGAAAGAATGTGTATTTAGTGCACCATGTATGAGTAACACACTAACATATCCAAATTACTTTCTTAATCTAAAGGATTTTTTTTAATTTCATAAAACAAAAAGCAAATCTGTACTTTTTACTTTTTTAATTTAAATTGAATTGATTCAAATTGACGGATTATTACAGGTCTCTTGTATAATATACCAAATCAGATCTTCATAATATACATATAATATAATAAAATATTATAGAATTGACCAATATATGTATATATATGTATAATATAATATAATGTTAATGTAGGACGGTCTAAAAGCTGATGACAAAACTCAAGTCAAAAATCTTGAGTAGGTTCAAGTCTCTATGTTGCTCGTGTTGTCTTGGGAAAAGAGAAAATCTTGATACTCATGAGACCCGCACGCTTGTCCCCACGAGTGCAATAATTTCCCCCGTCTTTTATATGATTAAATTATATTATCACTAACATTAAATACATATAAATACAACCCTCTTTTAATAGAATTGTTTTATATTATATAATTTACCAACAAAATATACTTAAATTTATGGTAGAAAGAGGTACCTTTGAAAATTGATATCAAATTCTCCAAGAAGAATCTCTTGGACAATGTGCTTGACCATCTGTAACTGGACCTAATCCGTCCAAAGCTTCTTCCTTTGTTTTTTCTTTTCTTTTTTTAAATTCAAAAGCCCGCTGGCCAACCTAAGATATTAGCAATAATTAAAACCACAATTAATTGTATATTAACAAAAAAACACTCTCCTTTTCAAGAAATATCTGAAAAGACACCTCGAGTATTGATTTAAAAGTGGCAAACTTTGCAAATTGTGTGTTAGCTCAAGTACCATTGCTGGTGGTGGAGAGATCGACTTTGAGAGGATGGTGTGTGAGTGTGTGTGAGGTTTTGGCCTCTTCTTACAATAAAAAAAAAGTTCACCTATATGTACTCCACTTTTAGAGCAAAAATTTTTATCTAAAGAAGTTAGAGCCTTGTTACGTTTGGGAGAGCTACCCTCAAGAAAAAAAAAATGTAGGATTAGTTGATTAATTTTAAGGATTTGCCTAAAATCATTAGTTCTAGTTTAGGTCGTCTTACTAGAAAATGAAAAAGGAAAAAAGAATAAGCTGACAATACTATTTGAAAAACCAACCGTTACTATTTTATAGTATGAGTATAATTTCGAAGGTTGTAAGGATATTTAAAACATGATGAAGAGCAATCTTATTATACTCATGTCATCAAAAAAGAAATGACCGAATAGCATCGGTAGTGGCTAGATCCAGTGACTCATACTATTTGATATTCAAGAACATATTTGTTAGGGTAATTAAAATTAGTGTCTTAAAGTTTGAAAAACTTAGATTGCTTATTTAATTTGACTATCTTTAGGTTCATTTAGCAGTATTCTTCATATATTGGAATTCTTTTTGTCTTCATGAATTCTTGATGGGCGTTGGTAAATGAATCAAATGAACGAAACAACTCTTGTTCGTCGTTTAGCTTGTTTTTATATACGAATGAGCCAACCTCATCGCCGGTAAAACAATATTTGTTCTAATTGGATCACAAACAGCTCACCTCTTTTTTAAATACAAGTTAAACCGATTGGTGTGATAGAGATTTTCTTAAAGCCACAAAGTTAAAGGAAAGATTCATTTGCTTTAATATCTCGTAGATTTGAACTCCTCACCAGGAGCAACGGTGCTACAGCACCCTGCCGTTGAGCTAACGCTCTTACGGCAAAACCTCATCTTTTTTTTCATTTCTAATAGAAAGGTGTTATTATTATTATTATCTAACAAGGTGCTCATACTTTTACTCATGCAATTTGATGGTGGAAGATTGACCAACTTTTCGATCAATCACTGCATATTAATGGCAGATGCTCTGAAACTTTAAAACTTGAATGTGAGCTTGATAGGACATTCTTCTAAAGGAGAAGGAGAAGACACTTGAAAGAACATGTTTCAGTACCATCACAAATTCCTGTCTATCAGTGTCATATGGCTGGTTCGAGTCTGTCTTCTCTGGTTGAACCTAAACCGAATCAAACCAGTAACCATAACCAAACCAGGAGACCCCGCGATAGTTTATGGTTCCCCCTTCCATAGAACCAGAACCGGAACTGGTTCGAACCACTAGCTGTGACTCAATTTTATGTTTATTTTTTATTTTTAAAAATTTATGTTTTCCTTTTTTCAGATTAAACTGAAACCCATAACCGGAAGCTTGTAGTTATGAATTTTTAACTCAGAGCGGAGAAAACCCTGTTTCACAGGCGGTTCACAAATTCAAGCAAACCAGAACCGGACATGTCTAATTGGAGAAGATGATAGAGTCATACATGACCAACATTGTCAAAGCTTTTAGTTCTCTATAATGCCAACATAATGGACCCACAAGTGGAGAATTTGGGTCCATACAAGAGATGATGAGGTTCCCAGTTCATTCATTTCACACCCCTTTGAGAGATAAAATATCCCTTTATGGGATGCCCAGAAATATAACTTCTTAACGGCTTCCATTGTGAGCTAGCATCATATATGCAACTTGCCCATTTGCAGGAACTGCATGCGAACCAAGAGAAGAGAATTCTAGATGCATGCATCTTACTTGCCACTTTCAATTTGTTCTCTTCACTTTTTTAATTAAAAAAGCTAGTTTTTGGTGAAGAGAATCATTATGTATAAGCCAGTTTTATTAGAGGAAAGTGTAATTTTGGGTGTAGTAAAAACCGGAGATCTACGAACACACAAAGTGAAGGTTGTTTATTTCTTGATTGGTTAGACATAGGGAGTGATAGAATTGATAGAGAGGATGCTCAACTTTGTCTTCGACTGGGCAAGCTTTTTGCAGAAGGATAATCAAAGAAGTGGACGCAACTGCATCAATAATCAAATAATCATAGAATTAAATGAAGTTGCATCTACTTCTTTATGATTATCTGATTAGTTATGTAGTTGTGACTACTTCTTTGATATCCTTCTGCAAAAAGCTTAACGATTTGAAGTGTCAAAGTAACAGAGCATGCATTATCTTATCGTTTTGTGGAAAATAAACTGAAACCAAAGCCAACTCTTCTTCCACACTAAATGGGTGAGCTCTATGAACTTTTAGTTGCCACTGTTCTCTATCTTTTGTGGCACTAGCACCCACTAAATAGTGTCTCACTCATTTTATCTGCTTGCCTCTCATATGTGTAAATCAGCTTTGATCTTTAGTGCACTTTATCCTCTATTAGAGTTACACCAAAATTTTCCTTTATAACATTTTACGAATAAAGTCTTTCCTTGGGCTATGCATCCACCTCAAAACCTAATTTCTGTTGGAAATAGAGTTAAAGATTATTTTAGACGTAAGTTAGAACTTATAGTTGTCTGATACTGTTTTCTTGTATTGCCTCTTAATCTTAGTTCACCAAGATTCTTGACATTATAACAATACAGAGATCTACAAAGAATTACACTGAATTTCTCTGTAAAATTGTCACGCAGACGCACATGCTTGTGTGCATGCATACAAGGAGGATACCCTGACTATGTTTTTGCTGAAATTGATGAATCCATTTTGGTTTCTCTATTCAACTTTACGAGATTCATCGAAATACATAAGCATAATAAATTCATGTCTCGATCAATTCTGACAAAATCATTGAAATCCTCTGCATAAAGCACCCACTGATATCCCACATCATTGCCATCTTAAGTACATTCTTCTATATGGGGAAATCTATGCAACGGAACTGTTCCTCTGTTATTGGCTCCATCACATGTGAATTGTGTCACTACATTGTGACTGGTAGATATTTTAATGGATGCACTAACCCAACCATGTCTGCCATTTCTAAGACAAAGGCAAACAAGAAGGAACACTAGACATTAGATTGGACAAACACTAGACACTAGACTGGACCAAATGGCAAACTCCATAAGCATTCAGCATAATCTCCCCCCTCACTTTAACTGATGAGATGCGGACAGAAACTCCTTTGAAATTGTTAAATCAAATGGAAAAGCAATGCTTATGCATTCAATTATTAGTGCAAGATTGGCGTTGGCTAACACTGATGAAATCAATAATCCTGTGAATTTGAAAACAACCGTTTCTAGATCAACTGCACTCCTTTTCCATACCAAATGCACGTCAATTAGTCTACATCAGATCCAGATAAAACAAAATTATATGCTTTTCAGAGTTCAATTATATTGTCCTCTAAAAAACCTCTAATATTTTTGTGGGTGTGCTCCTCGCACTGTGTTGCTTTAGAGATAGCAAATTTGTTTTCAAATTTGGTGTCAAAGAATCTGTAGTCTGCCATCATATGCAGTTGGTGTGATTACTCTATAGACCAAATGCTGGGGAAGAGGAAGAGGGATCAGGTCAAAAAGGCTAGGTTGATCAAAACCAAGAATTTACTATAGGGTAGGCACAATCCCATATTGTAGAAAGTTTAGACTTTGAAGTAACTTGCCTAATAAAATAGCAGCATTTGCCGTCGATATTGTTCCCTTCTGCGTTGCAAGTGAATGAGTAAAGTTTAGAAGGAAATTGGGCTGCAAGCAAGACATGGTAAAAGCTCACTGCATTTTCTCTTCGTGACCTGACAAAAGTAAATGGATTTGGCTTGGGTTAGTGAGAGAAGCTTCGAATCAGTAGGGCTCATCTTGGCTCAGTTTCTGGAGGTCTGCCCACTTGAATATTTACAATGTTTACATGTATATGCAGTGGAAAAGCATGCTAATCTGGTTGGCTATATGGGTATGTCTTACTGTCTTCAGTGGCCAAGAGTTTTATCTTAAGAAATGTTAAGTGAGCAAAAAAATTTCATTTTCTTGATGAAATTCATATGTTGATCCATGGCCAAATTTTGTTGCCCGCAGTATTCTACTGCAATATCCCAAAACTTTAAAGGTTTAATGCTTAACAAGCAAGCTCATGATTGTGTCTTTCTAATAAGCAAATGAGAGAAGCTTTGAACAATCAACAATTAAGGGAGATGAGCAAACTAGCAAGCATAGCTTGGGTCCCTCGGGACGTTTTAGGCCCTGCTACCCGGGACCTGTTACTGGTTTGGACATGGAACATGAATTTCAGATGCTGGATGTCCCTTAGCCTTCTTTCTGCATGAGAATCTCATGTTGGCGTGGGTACAGTTTATATGAATGGTATTATTCCCCCACAGTCTAGTGGAATCTCTGAGCACATAGTTTCATTTCCGGCCTTCATTCTGAAATTGTGAGATGGCATCAAATTCCTGGCATTCAAGTAGACAAGATATCTTAGAATACAGAATATTTGGTAGTTTTAACTAGGAAAAGTAGTTTCTTTTCTATTAATGCTTATATATTAACTCTGTCATTGCGATCTCAAGCCCAGATGAGAAAGGATGAGTTAGGTAGCCGATAGCCAGCTTCAAACACAGTCCGAAAATCATAGCAGCAAGCTTCTGCCTCTCAATCCTACCTTAAAAACATGCTCTAGATGATTCATTACCAGGAAATGTCCTACGAGTTGAGTCGTTTACCCTAGAAAGGATGTCATGGAAGGTGATCTAAAATGACTCATGTAGCACATTCAGCATCAATAGTAGCTCCATGTCAAGCTCATTTCCTTCTGTATGATCCATCCCCCTATACATGTCATTCACACTAGGAACATATCTAGCTAATATAAAAAATAAACTCTAAAAATGGATAAAAAGGTCTGCAAGTCAATATCTAATAAACTCCTATCAACTTCTTCTTATTCTTCTTTTATGTATATTGGAGAAACTCTTTTGAGTCAAGTATTAATAATGTCCTCTTCCCTCTTGTAAAACAAAACTAAATCTTGTGTTGTCATGAATCTGCCGTACTCTGTGTGTGTGTATAACACATAACTCAGCCATATTGCTTGCACTGCAAATATTTCTCTTATTGTTAAGTTGCTAGCGATGTGATAGGTT